>CM017325.1:7384911-7424722 GCA_006937295.1 Carpinus fangiana
CTTGGGAGGGAAGAAATATATTCTTGTGGTGGTAGATGACTACTCACGGTATACCTGGATCAGACTACTTAAAGAAAAATCAGAAGCGTTTGATCAAGCTACTATCCTGTTTAAGCAGATGCAAGTGGAACAAGACTGTCTTATACAGAGAATTCGGAGTGACCATGGAAGAGAGTTTGAAAACTCAAACTTTGAAGATCTCTGTAACCAATCTGGCATCAAACATGAGTTTTCTTCTCCAATTACTCCACAACAAAATGGAGTAGTTGAGCGGAAGAATAGGGTGATTCAAGAAATGGCTAGAGTCATGCTTCATGCTAAACAGTTAGCTCAACATTTTTGGGGAGAAGCGGTACACACTGCGTGTCATATCATCAATCGTGTGTTTCTCCAGCCTACAACAAATAAAACTCCATATGAAATCTGGAGAGGAAAGAAGCCAACTGTCAAATACTTCAAAGTATTTGGAAGCAAATGCTACATTCTCCGTGATAGAGAAAATTTGGGGAAGTTTGATGCTAAGAGCAATGTAGGTATCTTTCTTGGGTATTCAACCTCAAGCCGAGCAAGTCGAGTATACAATACAAGGACAAAAGTAGTCATGGAATCAGTGAACGTCGTTATCGACGATGAATATATCACGGATCAAATTGAAGAGGAGCAGGTTGAAGTTCAGAAGACCACGGATCAAACTGAGGGGGAGAAAGCTGAAATGTTTAAAAAATATACTATATGTTCTGAAGTAGTTCCTGCTGATACACTTCAAAATGAAGAGGATATTGATGAGAAAAGTGGCACGCCTCAAACACCTGATTCACATCTTGTCGTGAAAGAACCCTCATCCAGGGTAAAGCTGAATCATCCTCAAGATAACCTCTTGGAGACTATCAATGAAGGCCGACGATTGAGAAACATGGTAGTAAATCAAGTCTCACATTCATGCTATCTCTCTCCACTGGAACCGAAGAAGATTACTGAAGCTCTAAAGGATGAAAGCTGGGTAACTGCTATGCATGAAGAACTACATCAGTTTATTCGCAATGATGTATGGACCTTGGTACCAAGACCACAAGAGCAGAATGTCATTGGTACTAAATGGATTTTTAAAAACAAATCTGATGCTCATGGTACTGTAGTACGGAACAAGGCCAGACTAGTAGCTCAAGGATACATTCAGGTTGAAGGAGTGGATTTTGATGAAACGTTTGCTCCGGTAGCAAGACTAGAATCTATTCGAATTTTGCTAAGTATATCCAGCTATCTTCAGATCAAACTGTATCAAATGGATGTCAAGAGTGCGTTCTTGAATGGAATTCTCAAAGAAGAAGTCTATGTTGAGCAACCTAAAGGGTTTGAGGATCATCAATTCCCTAACCATGTTTACAAACTCAAGAAGGCTCTTTATGGCCTTAAGCAAGCTCCACGAGCATGGTATGAATGGCTCACAACCTATCTTCTGGATCAAGGTTTCATCCGCGGACAGGCTGACCGGACACTATTCATCCTCAACAAGGGTGAGCAAAAGCTAATTGCTCAAATATATGTTGATGACATCATCTTCGGGGCTACTATTGATGCTCAGGCACATGCATTTTCCAAGGACATGAAACAAGAGTTTGAGATGAGTTTGATTGGTGAGTTGACTTATTTTCTGGGATTTCAAGTTCAACAAACCAGCAAAGGCATCTATGTTTCCCAATTCAAGTATGCTTAAGCTCTCGTCAAAAGATTTGGATTGGACGGCAAAAGTCATGCTCGTACTCCCATGAGTACAAGTGTCAAGCTTCATTCTGATATGGCTGGGAAATCTGTTGATCAAACCATGTTCAGGAGTATGATTGGTAGCTTACTATACCTCACCGCTAGTCGACCTGATATAGCGTTCAGTGTAGGGGTGTGTGCTCGATTTTAGGCCAACCCGAAGGAATCCCATCTCACAGCAGTCAAACGTATTCTTCGGTATGTAAATGCAACTGCTAACTTTGATGTATATTTTTCTAGAGATACAAATCTTAACCTTGCAGGGTGCTCTGTTGCTGATTGGGCTGGAAATACGGACGATCGCAAAAGCACTTCTGGGGGATGTTTCTATGTGGGCACAAATTTAGTGGCGTGGATGAGTAAGAAACAAAATTCCATCTCTTTATCCACTGCAGAGGCAGAATATATAGCTGCAGGGAGTTGTTGCACTCAATTGATGTGGATGAAGCAACTTCTAGCTGACTATGGATTTCCTCAAGGGATGATGGTTGTCT
The DNA here is from genome assembly GCA_006937295.1 of Carpinus fangiana. Lineage (NCBI taxonomy): Eukaryota > Viridiplantae > Streptophyta > Magnoliopsida > Fagales > Betulaceae > Carpinus > Carpinus fangiana. Next base: position 7,387,167 of record CM017325.1, read on the forward strand.
ACTGTGACAACACCAGCGCCATCAACATATCAAAGAATCCAGTTCAACATTCTCGAACCAAACACATAGATATTCGTCATCACTTTATCCGTGATTTGGTTGAACACCATGTGGTATCTCTTGATTATGTGTCTACTGAAAACCAATTAGCTGATCTGTTTACCAAACCTCTTGATGGATCCAGGTTTGAGTATCTCAGAAATGCAATTGGTATTTGTCTCATGCCATAAGCTCTAACTCTGCATGTCTAGGATAGTTGTACGATGATTTTCTCTGATTTCTATCCTGGCATCATAGTTACTTGTGTCATTTTAAAAGTTTTTTTTTTTTGTTTGTATTATTGTTTTTCTTTAATTTTTTTTTTTTTTAAAAAAAAAGGGATTTCTGCTTTTCTTTATATTTGGCTAAAATTTTTGGTTATCGTTATCTTTTTCCCTTGCATGTTCTCTTCTGGTTTCTTGTGCTAAATGTCATGAATGTTCAATTTCACTTTGGGTCTTGTAAGATGATAACTGATCTCTTTTTGCATACAGTTCGTTTTTTTTTTTAGCTCTTACTATTGCATATCTGAAATAAGTGTGATGAGTTTAGTTTTTCATGTGGGATTTGGTTGTTCATATGCTGGTCGTGCACAATTATAAGTCATTTTTAGTTGAGCCCTGTGAAAAGGATGCACGGTCACACTGCATGTGATGCATAGTTTAAGGCTTAGTTAAAATTGACCAATTCACTAGTTGAACCTAGATCCTAAAAACTCCTGCCTTCCTTGATCAAATCAATAAAAAATAAAAATAAAAAAATGATGAGCTCTAACAGAGCACATCTGATCAAATGTTCAATGTCATGATTGCTGAATGAATCCCTATAGAAACAGTCAGTAACCAAATCATTGCGGAAAAAGACAGTTGCAAAAGGATTCTTGGCTAATTTTTCTTATTTCATGAGGTGTTTTGGATGAGGGATCTTAGGCCCTAGTATCATAAGGTTTGCCCTTAACTGTGTATCTTTTCTGTCATGATATGCAGCGTGCCTAAATTCTTTATACAATTGTGTCTTGACCTTGGATTTGACTTTCACACACTTCACCTTCCAGAATGGTTAACCTATGTCCCATTGTTTAACTAATTTTTATCTCATGTGTATTGTGCATAGGAGCTCAAATGATTTCTACATGCTCAAAAAATTACATAAAACAAAAAACATAGAAAACCTAGCCCTCACAGAAAAACAACAAAAAAAAGCACAGATCTGCTCTTGAGAAGACTAGATCTACTCCTCCTCGACCCAAAACGGTCTTTATTCAAAACAAACAAAACAAGAAACACAACTATAAAAAACAGCAACGACCGGAGTGGAGGAGATGGTGGGCAATGGCCAGCGTTGGCACATGGTGGAGTGGACGGAGGAGATGGGCGACACAACACCTTGGAGGGTGGACGAGAGTGGCTGGAGTTGCTGCATATGGCCAAAAAACAGCTAAAAAACACGAAGAAAATAAGAGAAAAACATGTAGAAAAGGAGGGGGAGATTAGGGGCTAGGGTTTTCTTTTAACATTTCATTAATTTGGTTAATTATATTTCAATATAATATACATGTCATTAATTAACGTAATTGATTGCGTTAACTATATTATAATCCATGTATTCTTATCGCTAATTTTTTTTCTTTATACTATTCATTTTAAATTAGATATACTTATAGGAACAAATATTTAATTTTTTTTATTAAACAAAGTGAGATATATTTTTATGGAAAATGCTAGGAGTTCTCCCCCTAGTGTTCTCCTNGAAGAAAATAAGAGAAAAACATGTAGAAGAGGAGGGGGAGATTAGGGGCTAGGGTTTTCTTTTAACATTTCATTAATTTGGTTAATTATATTTTAATATAATATACATGTCATTAATTAACGTAATTGATTGCGTTAACTATATTATAATCCATGTATTCTTATTGCTAATTTTTTTTCTTTATACTATTCATTTTAAATTAGATATACTTATAGGAACAAATATTTAATTTTTTTTATTAAACAAAGTGAGATATATTTTTATGGAAAATGCTAGGAGTTCTCCCCCTAGTGTTCTCCTAGCATTCTCTCAGTTTTATGTAGAATATGATTTAAGAAAAAATAAAATTGTAGTGGCCTCCACCACCGATTTTTTTAGGCATTAGAACCAAAATTGAGGCATTAGCACTAAATTTAGGATGATCAAATATATTTTGGGTGATACCATCCCTAAAGGGTTACCCTTAGGTTTTAGTTTTGAATCCAAAAAGAAGTTTTAAAGCATTAGAACCTAAATATTAACTCATAAAAATTAATATGTTGGCAAAAAATGGTACTACAATTTTATTTTTTCTTAAATCATGTTCTACGTAAGACTGGGAGAACGCTAGGAGAACCCCTAGCAAACCCCTATTTTTATACGTCTTTTTAATTTATAATAAAAATAATGTGTTTAAATTTTAAAATTAAATTATAATGAAATACCCTGCACATAACGCAAGTTATAACTTATAAGCTAGTTAAATATAACTTGTATAAGGATTTCAATTTCTATAAGGATTGTCCAGACTTTGAGTTGTGAATGAGATTCGTTTCCTGGCTCTCAAGCATAGAAGGATGAGTTTCGGTATTGGTTTTTTGCTCCAAGGGTGAGAAAGATGAGTTACCTATATGTTGAATTAAATCTGTCTGAAACAGATCTGATGTTACAACTGAAAATTAATCATGGTTTAGCGGATATTATTGTAATATAGGTTTTGAATTTTAATTTTTATGTGAGCATCTATGACTTATAACCTTGTAGCTTTGGTTATGATTTTTTCAAAACTTTTTGCTCAATAATGTAAGAGCCTTTACATTGGTAATCATTCTTCAATGAGACTAAAATAATTTTCCCCTTAAAAAAAAGGGTTGAATATAACTTGGCAAGCACTCAGAAGTCACGATTAACTGTTTAGGTCAAAAGTCATCCAAACATTTTTTATCCTGCCAAGATGACTATTACAATATTTAATAAAAAATAAAGTTTAGATTACTATTGCATTAAAATAAAATAGAGAAAAATTCACTTTACCCTCAAGTTTGAGGTGTTTTTTAATTTGAACCCCAATATTTAAAAATTTGCAATTAACACCCTCCATTCATAAATGACTTTTAAAATCACCATTATATTATAATCCACTAATTAAAAATTAATCACAAATCCAACAGGTGATTTTAAAAGCCACCTATGAGTGTGAAAAATTAGGAGTATGTGTATCATTACTCTATGTATTAGGGAATGAGATCCTCTCCAGTCCATTTTGGACTAGAGGGTATTCAGTTCATGGTGAGGATCTCTTTAAAAAGATCCAACGACCATAAAGATGTCACATGTCCCATTTAATAAAAAATATTATTTAATATTTAAAAAAATAAAAAATAAAAAAATGTTTTTTTGTTGTTTTTGAGATACCACCCCCAACCGGCCAAACAACTTTTTTTTAAAAAAAATTGATTTGGCCGTTGGGTGTGGCCGATCCACCCCATGGCCCTATGGGGTGGCATCGGCCACCCCCATCCGACTGGTCTGGGGTGGCCGAAGCCACCCACATGGCCCTTAGGGGTGGATCGGCTACCCCCAACAGCCAAATCAATTTTATCAAAAAAATTTGTTTGGTGGCCACCTACAAGGGCCACCGTTTGGCCGTAGGGATGGGCCAATCGATCTGGGGTGGTGCAAGGGCCACCATTTGGCCGTGGGGTGGGCCAGTAGGTCTGGGGTGGCTGGACCAACCCCAAGGGCCATCTCAAAAACCAAAAAAATAAATTATTTTATTTTTTAAAATATTAAAAATATTATATTATTATATATTTTTTAAAATTGTCAAAGTGACCCAATTTTGCTGGGTTACCCGTGACCCACATGGGTCACAAGGATCCAGCAGTGAGTCATAAGATGACCCAAATCTGGGTCACCCGTGACCCACAAGGGTGACCCTTGTGTATATGCCCCAATATTTCTGTTGCGGCGGTTGAATCGCTTGCTGAACCGGTTGCTAAACATGGAAGAGGTGATAATTCTATGCGAGCTTTTTTGGTATATTGTGAAATTTAATTTTGTAGTAATTGATAAGAACGTTTATAGTGTTTTAGTCTCAGTAATGTGTCACAACTGAATGCCTTAATTTGTGTGGTGATAGAAGTAGTTGGGAGAAATAGCAAGGGACATGAATGGAAGAAGTTGAATTCTGAAGAACTAAGGATTTAGGAGCATTTATGAAATGCAAATTGGCACAATATGTGCATCGCATGTTTATATTTCAAGTTTTGTTTTCCTTTCCGTAATTTCAACTGCATTATTTGTTTTTTGAGGCTGTCTTTAGTTGATCATTTTGTTAACCTTGCAGGGTATGAGGTCTACCTTGTTGGAGGTTGTGTACGAGATCTTATCCTGAAGAGAACTCCAAAAGACTTTGATATCATTACTTCAGCTGAACTTAAGGAGGTTTTCTCTATCTATATTCGTGCTCTTATTTAAAAACAGATATTTTGGGGGGTAAAAAACTAATTTTAAAAGGTATATCTCATGTAAAACAAATAACGTAGAGGGAATTTTTAAATTCTGCCACCCCCCAAGCTATAGCTGGGTCTGCCCCTGAGCATTGGTACTTTGCAAGAGACTAATGTCCCATCCTTGGAATATTATTACAGCTATAGCTCATTGATGAAATCGCCCCTAGAAAAAGAAAAAGAATTGCTATATAGAAAAAAATTGACTTGAAATTTTTTATTCGAAGAGTTTCAATTCTTATGTAGGAATTGACTGTATCGATTTCCTGACTGATCAACTATCATCCTTTATCTAATACATGGGAATATAAGGATTTTGTCATTGCTCATGCTGTTATCTTGCCAGTATCTGACACTTGCTTTAAGGTTGGAGTAGGTGATGATTGGAAAGCGTCTTGCCTGTGCTTATGTCAAGGCTACAAAGGTGGTCACCCAAGACTGTGGACACCCTCGCTTTTTTGGACACAATCTAACCTGAAAGTTCCATATAATATTGTTTGTACTTGTAAACCCCAAAATGGGTTCACAAAGCCCTGATCCTTGCATTAATAAGTTAAAATTTGTCACCATCTTCCATGATGGAATCGCCACAAGATAATCGGGAAGGTTTCTGAAGAATTCTCAGTTTGAATTCCACACAATTTGTTGTCAGTGTGAAATCTGACCATATCTGGATATTTTGATTAGTTCAAAAATCCAGTTCTTTATTGTGTATGATAAATGAACTTCATAGTTTGGATGCTAATTTGCGTGCTAATTCACCAAGTTCCTCAACCATTTGCAGGTCCGTAAAACATTTTCACATTGTGAAATTGTTGGGAAACGATTTCCCATATGCCATGTTCATGTCAGTGATACCATTGTGGAGGTATGTCTACAAAGTTTTATAATTGAAAATTTCCGGGCGTTGATTGTCTTGTAAAGGCGCTTGATTAAGTTGTAATTATGACTTAAAGTAAATGGGACTGTATCATGTTACAGGTTTCGAGTTTTAGCACCTCTGTAGGTAATTCTAAGTGGAAGTTCACTAAGTATTTCAGTAAACCTTCTGGCTGCAATGGGCATGATTATATTCGCTGGAGGAATTGCTTACAGCGGGACTTTACCATTAACGGGTATGTATTTGTGAGTGGATGTCAGGGCATAAATTAATTTATAAAGTGATTTGGGTATTGTTCAACATATTATGCTATTACTACTGTTTCTGTTTTATGTATTGCTAACACTCTCCTTTATCATTGCAGGTTGATGTTTGATCCATATGCAAAGATAGTGTATGATTATATGGGAGGGATGGAAGATATTAGAAAAGCTAAAGTGTGCATGTACTTTATTGTGGTTAAAGTGCCAAATTTTTTTAATCAACTTAAACTCCCTACATTATTTATCTCCTCAAAATTTTATTTGTAGGTGCGCACTGTGTTACCTGCAAATCTTTCTTTTGTAGAGGACTCAGGTGAGCATATGTTTGCCAGACTTTATTTTGAAACCTTCAAAGTTTTCAGCGTCTGTACTCTGCATAGCATATTGGTCTTTTATCAACTACAAATTGGCATCTTACTCTGTTTGCTATTAATTCGACAGCTCGCATTTTACATGCGGTCAGAATTGCAGCCCGTTTAGGATTTCGTTTCACTAGAGAGATAGGTCTTTCTGTAAGAGAATTATCTTGCTCAGTGTAACAACTTGATAAGGTATCTTAGTCCTGGCGAAAGAAAAATAGTGTCTTAGTTTCTGGTGCTTAGTGCATGGTTGTGTTGATACTGCAGGCTTATCTTCTCTTCATTTCCAAATGCTGTAGGGAAGGATCCTTATCATCAATGGTTAAATTACAACATATATTATAAGGATTTTGGTTCTTTTGGGTTTTTTTTTTTTTTTTTTTNTTTATATTTCAAGTTTTGTTTTCCTTTCCGTAATTTCAACTGCATTATTTGTTTTTTGAGGCTGTCTTTAGTTGATCATTTTGTTAACCTTGCAGGGTATGAGGTCTACCTTGTTGGAGGTTGTGTACGAGATCTTATCCTGAAGAGAACTCCAAAAGACTTTGATATCATTACTTCAGCTGAACTTAAGGAGGTTTTCTCTATCTATATTCGTGCTCTTATTTAAAAACAGATATTTTGGGGGGTAAAAAACTAATTTTAAAAGGTATATCTCATGTAAAACAAATAACGTAGAGGGAATTTTTAAATTCTGCCACCCCCCAAGCTATAGCTGGGTCTGCCCCTGAGCATTGGTACTTTGCAAGAGACTAATGTCCCATCCTTGGAATATTATTACAGCTATAGCTCATTGATGAAATCGCCCCTAGAAAAAGAAAAAGAATTGCTATATAGAAAAAATTTGACTTGAAATTTTTTATTCAAAGAGTTTCAATTCTTATGTAGGAATTGACTGTATCGATTTCCTGACTGATCAACTCTCATCCTTTATCTAATACATGGGAATATAAGGATTTTGTCATTGCTCATGCTGTTATCATGCCAGTATTTGACACTTGCTTTAAGGTTGGAGTAGGTGATGATTGGAAAGCGTCTTGCCTGTGCTTATGTCAAGGCTACAAAGGTGGTCACCCAAGACTGTGGACACCCTCGCTTTTTTGGACACAATCTAACCTGAAAGTTCCATATAATATTGTTTGTACTTGTAAACCGCAAAATGGGTTCACAAAGCCCTGATCCTTGCATTAATAAGTTAAAATTTGTCACCATCTTCCTTGATGTAATCGCCACAAGATAATCGGGAAGGTTTCTGAAGAATTCTCAGTTTGAATTCCACACAATTTGTTGATTAGTTCAAAAATCCAGTTCTTTATTGTGTATGATAAATGAACTTCATAGTTTGGATGCTAATTTGCGTGCTAATTCACCAAGTTTCTCAACCATTTGCAGGTCCGTAAAACATTTGCACAATGTGAAATTGTTGGGAAACGATTTCCCATATGCCATGTTCATGTCAGTGATACCATTGTGGAGGTATGTCTACAAAGTTTTATAATTGAAAATTTCCGGGCGTTGATTGTCTTGTAAAGGCGCTTGATTAAGTTGTAATTATGACTTAAAAGTAAATGGGACTGTATCATGTTACAGGTTTCGAGTTTTAGCACCTCTGTAGGTAATTCTAAGTGGAAGTTCACTAAGTATTTCAGTAAACCTTCTGGCTGCAATGGGCATTATTATATTCGCTGGAGGAATTGCTTACAGCGGGACTTTACCATTAACGGGTATGTATTTGCGAGTGGATGTCAGGGCATAAATTAATTTATAAAGTGATTTGGGTATTGTTCAACATATTATGCTATTACTACTATTTATGTTTTATATATTGCTAACACTCTCCTTTATCTTTCCAGGTTGATGTTTGATCCATATGCAAAGATAGTGTATGATTATATGGGAGGGATGGAAGATATTAGGAAAGCTAAAGTGTGCATGTACTTTATTGTGGTTAAAGTGCCAAATTTTTTTAATCAACTTAAACTCCCTACATTATTTATCTCCTCAAAATTTTATTTGTAGGTGCGCACTGTGTTACCTGCAAATCTTTCTTTTGTAGAGGACTCTGGTGAGCATATGTTTGCCAGGCTTTATTTTGAAACCTTCAAAGTTTTCAACGTCTGTACTCTGCATAGCATATTGGTCTTTCATCAACTACAAATTGGCATCTTACTCTGTTTGCTATTAATTCAACAGCTCGCATTTTACGTGCGGTCAGAATTGCAGCCCATTTAGGATTTCGTTTCACTAGAGAGATAGGTCTTTCTGTAAGAGAATTACCTTGCTCAGTGTCACAACTTGATAAGGTATCTTAGTCCTGGCGAAAGAAAAACTGTGTCTTAGTTTCTGGTGCTTAGTGCATGGTTGTGTTGATACTGCAGGCTTATCTTCTCTTCATTTCCAAATGCTGTAGGGAAGGATCCTTATCATCAATGGTTAAATTACAACATATATTATAAGGATTTTGGTTCTTTTGGGTTTTTTTTTTTTTTTTTTTTTTTTTTTTTTAAATTTAAATATCATTAGCGGCCACCTTAAAAGTAGCTACTAATGATTTTTTTAAAAAAAATTTTCTAATTTAAATAGCAGCCACTTGAAAGTGGCTGCTATTTGATCACATTAGCGGCCACTTTCAAGGGCATTTCAAACTGTTTTTGCGGCAAAAAAAATAGTGATTAGCGGCCACTTTAAGTGGTTACTATTTAGGGTTCATTAGCGGCCACCCTAAAAGTGGTCACTATTTATCATTAGCGTCCAATTATTAGCGGCCACTTTTAGGTCATTAGCGGCTACTTTGAGTGGTCGCTAATGACCTTTTTTTTTGTAGTGATTATTATATATTTTTAAAATATTAAATAATATATATATATTTTTTTTAATAAATAGGATATGTGGCATCTTTGTGGTCGTTAGATTTCTTTAAAGAGATCCTAACCATAAACTAGATATCCACCAGTCCAAAATGGACGGGAGAGGATCCCATTCCATGTATTAGGCTTTAAGCCTTAAACCAGAATTATGTAATTAATTATCGAATTTTTTCTTTTTTATTGTGTCTCAACTCTCAAGGATTGAGTTGAAAGTCTTGGACATTAAATATAAAATCAAGTACAAAATTAAATGAAGTATAATTTATAGCCATATATCAAACCAAAATGACATTATTATCAAAACAAGTCTTCATTTTGGAACAGATAGATTATCAGAAGAATGGCACGTTGTGCATCTTCATCATTCTGCCTTAATAATTATATATAACATATGTAATTAACATATATGTGAAAAATAGAAAGAAACAAACTATTAAGAATGTCGGATTTTATTTCAATATATAGGTGATTGAGTTGAAAATTGTTATATATTAAGAAACAATTAATTTGTATCTTTTATTTTATTTATATTTTGTTAACACTATATGAATACTAAATTTATTTTTATTTATTAATTTAATCTCTAATATTAATATATTTTTCATTCGGGATTTCGCTCTCTCCTTATCTTCTATAAAAATTATTTCGTCCACGACTTTTGCACAAATTGAAAGTTCATAAGAATATTAGAAATTGCTTGAAAATTAACTTGAGGTTCATATACTTTCTTCCCCCGTTCAAAAAAATACAAAATAAAAAATAAAAAATAAAAACTTCTCCCCTTGAAGGGTCCAGAAATGTGCCCATATTAAGGGTCTAGAAATTTCAATAACAATATATAGAGAGAGCCACGAAATTTGAGTTGATGGTGGGTTGTCAAATTTAGGAAATTAATGAAGCGAACTGGTTAGACCTAGGGCTGTAATTAAGCCGAATCAAGTAGAGTTTTAGGATTTCAAGACTGGCTCATTTACAAATATGCTTATTCAAGCCGGGCTATGAAATATTGTATATTCAAGCTCGCGATCGGATCCTCAAATGAACCTCGTTACCGAACCGAGGTGCTTACTCGGAAAGCCATAAAAGGAAAACATAATTGAGAAAAGAAAAGAAAAAAAAGGGTAATTACCTTTTGCCTCATGAATTACAACGCCTTAGCACTTTCTTCTATGAACTACCAATTATGACATTTGATCCCATCAAATTACCATCTTATAACACTTTCCCTCATTCCGTCAGTCAAATGGGTTAAAATTAATAGTTAACGGTTAGGTGACTTGCATGTATCATCTATAGGTCATGCTCAAAAGACACCTGACGTACACTTTTAGAGGGTGAACTGAATGAATTTTTACCACCCATTTTGTAAGATATCTCTGTTCTGTTCGACTATATTGCCTCCATACTCGAGTTCAAACCCAATTTGAGCTCGAATGAAATTCAAATTCAGCCAAATTTTACCAAGCCAAATTCAAACACATAGGTAAAGCCCGACTCGAGCCCGAGCTGAACTCGAGCAAGTTAACATTTTGTCAAGTCAACTTTGAACAGTCACCACTTGACTCGGCTTGATAGTGCCAAATAACCAACCCCAGGGGCAGGGTCAAGGTTAGGGACATTTGATCAATCACTTTGCCCTGACTTCATTACTCATCCTCGTCTCCCTCATTACGGAATTGGCACGCACTGAGAATTTACTTTTCAGGTCAAAAGTCATCCACTAAAGCTTCAATTTGAGCGTGGTCATTGGGTAGGTGCAATTTCCAGAAGACTGAGTAGAATATAGCAATGTGTGATAGAGAAATAATATTTGATATATACATCCGTTAAACCATTCATTTGAGAATCTATATCTCTTCCGAAATGAAGATTTCTTTTGGTAACAATGTCATTTTGATTTGGGTTATGGCTACCACTTTGTTCTCTTTTGCTTGTGGTACAGGATGCAGCCAAGAACAGACGAGAGCTCTCTTGGAGATCAACAACTCTACAAATGGTGAAGGATTTCTGGGCAACTGGAATGGAAGCGATTGTTGTAATCTTCAAACGTCCAGAATCCGGTGTGACGGTATTGCTGGGGGAGTTAGCCGTATCGACTTGGATGTCAACATGGAATCATTAAGCAAGTGGTATCCAAACGTAACATTGTTCACCTTATTTGATGAACTGGAAGAACTGTTGCTTACTAACATGCAAATTGGAGGAGGGCTTCAACGTGAGAACTCTTATTACTTGATTTATCCATGATTATTTGTTCATCTATATATATATGTTAGGCTTGAATGATTCTGACTCCCTATAAATTAGACTTCATTTAATTTTATACTTGATTTTAAATTATTGAAAAACACCTCAATCCATGACCCATCGTGTTTATATATATATATATATATATATATATATTCTCGTAAAAAAACCAATTTCACAAAATTATCAAATTCGGCTATACTATAAATCTCATTCATGATCCACCTATACAGCAAGAAAGTAACTAGAAGTGCAAAAATTAAGTTGTTCAGTGTGCCGATTTGTTTTCGTTTCCTTTTCCACTATTTGCTCGGCAACCAAAACAGAGAAGAAAAAAAATATAAAATAGATGGGTTTTCGTGCTCCTATGCTTTGCTTCTTATAGTTGGACATTAAAGCCAATTAGACTAAATTGCTTACTTGCTACTTGATCCTACAATTTACACTCACAAAATACTACTACACTCATTTTCTCAAACTCACTTTGTTGCAGCTTTTTGTGAATTGAAGCGATTAAAACATCTGAAAGGATTGTTTCTTGAGCATAATGGATTGGAAGGCGTTATCCCCTCTTGTTTTGGGAAGTTTGCGAGCCTTCAACAACTTTATCTAATGAGTAATAGCCTTCATGGTAATCTACCTCCATCAATATTCTCCAAAGAAAGCAAGATTGCGTTCTTTGATGTTTCGGATAATCAATTAGAAGGGGCTTTATCATTTTCTACTTTTGCCAATGCTTCAAGTCTCGAAGACCTCAATCTTTCGGATAATCTCTTTCATGGCAATCTACCTCCATTAATATTCTCTAACCAAAGCAGGATGTTCAGATTTGATGTTTCAGGCAATCAATTAGAAGGGGTTCTATCATTATCTATTTTTGCCAATGTTTCAAGTCTCTTAACACTTGATCTTTCAAACAACTACGATTTGCAAGTTGAAACTGAGTTTCCCTCATGGGTCCCAACCTTTCATCTATTCGATCTGATCTTGGCGAATTGCAACCTCAACAAGAATAACGGTCACGTTGTCCCAAGCTTCATCTCCACCCAATTTTCCTTGGTAAATTTAGACTTGTCTAAAAACTCAATAGAGGGAGGCATGCCTTGTAACCTATTGTTCAACACGAATATCTCGTATCTATCCTTGAGAAGCAACAAAATCGATGGTTCTTTTCTTGATTGTGTTGCTAATCAAACTTCGCTACTTAATGTTCTTGACATATCTAATAATTATGTCAAAGGTCGTCTTCCTGATTATGATGGACATCTTTTTCCATTCTTGAGTGAAGTTAACATGTCCTCAAATTTATTAGAAGGCAACATTCCTTGGTCATTTGGTAACCTGTCTTTCACAGTATTAGATCTATCTAACAACATGTTTTCAGGAATGATACCAGGAAGTTTGACTAGAGATGGCACCGATCTGGGATATCTAAATCTATCAAACAATAAATTGCAAGGAGAAATGCTCCCAAAGAACTCCCAGATGACAAGTCTGGAGTGTTTACTACTTGGCGGCAATCGATTTGAAGGAATCATCTCACCCATGATATTAAACAGTGCCAGTTTGAAAATCTTAGATGTTCAAAATAATAACTTGTCTGGTAATATTCCAAAGTGGCTGTATGATCATCGGACATTGGCTGTAGTTCTTTTAGGTGGAAATCGCTTTGAAGGTCACCTACTTCAACGAATGTGTCAAATGGCAAGTTTGCAAGTTTTCGATATCTCTTATAATCATGTTTCAGGTCAAATTCCTTCCTGCCTTGGAAACGTTACATTTTGGGGGCAAACTCCTGCAACTGGAGAATATTTTGCAGTTAGCGTTGAAGTGGACGCATCCTGGCGAATAAAAAATATGGTATATGATTTCATAGGTGTGCCACTCTGGTTGATGACCGGAATTGACATGTCATCCAACCAATTGACAGGTAGCATTCCATCTGAAATGGGAGAATTGTCATACATTCACTTCTTGAACTTGTCGAGTAATTTTCTAACAGGCCACATTCCAAATTCTTTCCGAAACTTGAAAAACGTGGAGAGTTTGGATCTTTCTCAAAACAAGTTAAGTGGGAAAATCCCTTACGAATTGGTTGGACTAAATTCTCTATCTACATTTAGTGTTGCATATAACAATCTTTCAGGAAGAATCCCATTTGAGAAACAATTCTCAACTTTCAAGATGCAATGCTATGTTGGCAATCCAGATCTATGCGGAGACCCTTTGCCAAGAAACTGCTCAACCACAAACGAGCATGAACCTGAACACAAGGGCCAAAATAATGACGAAAAAGAATGGACTACAATAATTGACAGCCCTTTATTCTTCTATGCATTTGTTGCAACCTCTTATGCATTTGGATTTTGGGTATTCTTTGGGATTCTAATCATTAACAAGAACTTGAGGCATACATATTTTAGAGCTGTGGACAAATTTATTGAGTCTTGTTTTGAAATGCTTTCTAAGTATTGGTGATTCACAACCAACTTCGTAGTTTAAGTAATGTTTATCTTTAATAAAGATGCTGTAGTGCATAGTGCTTCTAACTTACAATTGGAAGTAGAAGTTGTGTACAAGTTGTATGGGTTTTGGGAATTCATCATGTCTTATGGTTTTTTTTTTTCATGTTCCCTTGTGCTCTCTACTATATATGTTGTAAATGATATGACTCTTGAAAATTTTATTAGGTTCAAAATGAATTCATATCTCATAGTGCATAGAGTTATATATTTACATAAAGGAGTTATTGAGTTGCTACTTGTCAAAAAATGCACAACGAGTTATCATTACATTTGCTGTTATATATTTGTTGCTGACTATTCCACCAACATTATCATTATTTGAGTTTTTCTATGCCTATGAATCCTTGTTAAGGACAATGGCAAAGACGGAAGACTGCCCTAACCCACCGAGTTGAGGCACTATTTATGCAGAAGTGGGATACTTGATTTGGGCCCAAAACAAAAGAACCCACTATACTATTCGCTTTAGATTGACAAAAAAGAAGCCCGATAACAGGGCCAATTTTATCAACTATTGACAATAGGCAAACTAGGCCAAAAGACCCAAGCCAATCCAAGGGGAACACAAAGAAGGGCATCATGATACGTATATATAATATTGCTCTGTACTCCTAGCTTATTTAACAAGTAAATAACCCGAAGAGAGTACAATATAGTAGGGACAATCATGTTTAGGGTATAAATAAATATTTTTATCAACAGTCGGATAGTACCCTATAACCAACCCTAGGGACATTTCATCAGGCACTTAAGTTAAGCCCATATATACTATAATTAACTCCTCATTGTCTCATGTAGTGATTGGGAGTGGTAGATTAAATATATACTAGCTAGTGAGAGCCACGCCATTTCCGCACCTCGACATTTTAATATGAACAACTTTTGACTGAAGTTTGCCGTGCTCCTTGGTTTGACAAAAAGAAGAGATTGAATAAACCTGTTCCTTTACAGAGGTTCTTGGCCATGATAGTCAGAGCCCCAAACTTCACGAAGCACTTAGCACCCACCGACAATTTTTTTTTTTTTTTTGACATGTTTACACAAGAGGGGGAGGGAGATTCGAACTAAAGACCTCCGCTTCATTATGCGTAGTCCCAGCTGATTGAGCTATCTCTTGGGGACAGCTCAGCACCCACCGACAATTAATTAACTTTTCAGGTCAAAAGTCATCCAAACATTTTTTATATTCCTTCTCCCGTAGTTAATTACTCATTCTCGGACGAGGATCTCCTATAATTATAAAGACATTATAGATTTTTAAATTATGAAATTTAAGCAATTTTAAGCTTCAAAGCGCTTAAAAAATATCACCTACTAAAAATATGGTATGTTACAGGTCAAAAATCAACAAAACATTTGTTTTTTAACCTACCAGAATTACTGTTACTGTATTACATTAAAATAAAATAAAATTACGAGAAGATCCGCAACAAACACGGCAAAAACAATCATAACATGGCCTAAAAAAGTTGTACGTTAAAATCGTATATTATAGTTTTTTTTATTTTTTTAGTAACGAAAGAAACAAAGGTGCAATTTTAAAACTATTTCCAGAAAACGAGGGGTTGGGTATGACTCAGCAGAATATACAAATGAATGGGGAAGAAAGGAGTAATAATTTGATTGTTGAAATAATATTTTATCTATACGTACGTATGTTATATTATATATAAAGGCAGCTTGATGACGACGCACAACGTACCATTCATTTGAGAATCTCTCTCTTTCGAAATCATGAAGACATGTTTTGGTAATAATGTCATTTTGGTTTGGGCTATGGCAATCACTTTTTCCCTTTCGCATGTGGTAAAGGATGCAGCGAAGAACAGAACGAAGCTCTCTAGCTTGGAGATTAGAAACTCTACAAATGGTGTAGCCTTTGCTGGCTGGGATGGAAGGGATTGTTGTAATCAAGTGTTTGGAATAGTGTGTGAGGGTATTGGTGGTGGAGTTAGTATTATCCATTTGGAAAATTACTTGAGTGGCTACATGCCACCATCAAGAACGTGGTATCCAACGTAACCTTGTTTGAAGAATTGGAAGAACTCACACTTTATATGATGCAAATTGGAGGAGGGCTTCAATGTACGTGAGAACTCTAACTTGATTTAGTCTTTTCTTTTTCTTTTTCTAATCCCGTGATTTGTTCATTTATATGCATTTCATTTAATTTAATTTGCTCTTTCGCTTCCAACTCAATTCATATTGACTAATTGTCTCCAAGAGATAGCTCAATCAGTTAAGAACCACGCCTTATGAAGCAGAAGTTACTAGTTCGAATTCTCCCTCCCCCTCTTGTGTGAACATGTCAAAAAAAAAAAAAAAAAAAGACTAATTTATGGAGTTCCCAATGATATGTTATAATAGAATGATCGATTTTGACTCACTATGAATTGAACTTTATTTCATTTTGTATTTCATATTCAAGGCTTTTACTCAATCCTTGACACACAATACAAAGCAATCAACAATGAAGAACATAATATCTAGCTAGTTTAATTTAAGCCAAAATTCATATTTTGGATTTCGTGCAACTCTACTTTGCTTCTTATAATTGGGCAATTCAAGCGCTCTCTAAATTGCTTGGAAGAATAAATATTACTCACTAGTCGACCCTACTATTTATACCCACAAAATTACTACTATACTCTTTTCTCAAACTCATTTTATTGCAGCTTTTTGCGAATTGAAGCGATTGAAACATTTGAGGGTGTTGGATCTTTGGAATAATGGATTGGAAGACATTATTCCCTCTTGTCTTGGGATGATTGCAAACCTTCAACGACTTGATCTATTGAGTAATCACCTTCATGATAATCTATCTACATCAATATTCTCCAAACAAAGCAAGATTGCAGCCTTCAGTGTCTCGGATAATCAATTAGAAGGAGTTTTATCATTTTCTACTTTTGCTAATGCTTCCAGTCTCGAAATCATTGAACTTTTGAATAATCTCTTTCACGGCAATATACGTCCATCAATATTCTCTAACCAAAGCAGGATTTCGAGATTTGATGTTTCAGGCAATCAATTAGAAGGGATTTTATCATTTTCTATTTTTGCCAATGCTTCGAATCTCTTAACCCTCGATCTTTCTAGCAACTACGATTTGGAAGTTGAAACCGAATCTCCTTCATGGGTCCCAACCTTTCAACTAGAAACTCTGCGCTTGGAGGACTGCAACATCAACAAGAAGAACAGTCATGTTGTTCCAAGCTTCATCTCCACCCAATTTTCCTTTCTGGACGAATTCCCTTGTGCCTTGATGACATTATGTTTTGGGGGAAGATTTCTAAACGCCTAGACTATCGCCCACCCGAGATTGAACGGTTTTTCTCGAATACTGAACTCAAATTTGAAATTGGAGCGTCTTGGTGATTGAAAAATATTGTCTATAAGTTCAAAGGTTCACCACTCTGGTTAGTGACAGGAATTGACATCTCATCCAACTGATTGACAGGTAGCATTGCTTCTGAAATTGGAGACTTGTCACAGCTTCGATTCTTGAACTTGTCGAATAATTTTTTAACTGGTCCCATTCCAAATTCTTTCAAAAACTTGAAAAACGTGGAGAGCTTGGACCTTTCTCACAACAAGTTGAGTGGGAAAATCCTTTATGAATTGGTTGGACTCACTTCTCTATCTACATTTATTGTTGCATATAACAATCTTTCAGGAAAAATTCTATTTGAGCGCCAATTCTCAACTTTTAGGATGCAATGCTATGATAGTAATTCAGATCTCTGTGGACAGCCTTTGCCAAGAAACTGCTCAACAACAATCCAGCTCGGACCTAAACATGAAAGGCCAAAATAAGGACGAAAAAGAAGGGACTAGAATAATTGATAATCCTTTATTCTTTTATGCATTTGTTGGTGTCTCTTATGCATTTGGATTTTGGGTTTTCTTTGGGATCCTAGTCATTAAGAAGAATTTGAGGCAGAACTATTTTAGAGCTGTGGACATATTTATTGTGTATTGTTTTAAAATATTTTCCAAGTATTGGTGACTGACAGCAAACTTTTTAGTAGAACTAGAAAAGATATATGAACTTCAAAGTAATGTTTATCTTTAATAAAAATGTTGTATTGCAGAGTGCTTCTAGCTTACACTTGGAAGTAGAAGTTGTGTAAAAGTTGTATGGGTTCTGGGATTTCATTACAAATTATGGGATTTGTTTTTTCCTTTTGTGTTCTTTACTATGTTGTTAAATGATATGGTTATCCGAATAACTTGTCTTGATATATATATAAGTAATGAAAGTAATGCATTGCAGAATATAAATTGCAGTAATGTAAAGAAAGCAGTAGAACCGTCCAATCTAGCGGTATGCAGTAATGCAGTAATGAAAAGCAGTTAATATAAAAGTAGTAGAACCGTCCAATATGGCGGTATGCAAGTAATAATAAGAAGGTAACTGAAGATAAATTAGATAAACTGAAAATATTATTGAAGTGTTAGAAACACACTTACAAAAGTAGAAGAAGAAAAAGAACTAGGGAAATTAGAAACTAAGTGAGAAATTAGAAAAGTTGGAAGTAAAGGAAGGAAGAAAAGTTGGCGGAAGATTCAAGGAAGGTATAAAAACCTCTCTAAGGAAACTTCTTCCTAAAGAAACTTCTGCCTTCGAATGGTAGGGGCGAGCTCCTTTTATAGAGGCTCTTCAGAAAATATTCAGAATAAAAAGTACATTCTTGTAGATGAACAATGACAGTGAACAGTGAAATCTGAAAATCTTGAATCTCTGCAGGACCAATTTGTCGACAGTCAAGTCTTCAAAGTAGTCTGAAATTTTGAAAATCTTGGGCAAAATCTTGGGAAAGTGTTGAAAATCTTGAGGAAAATCTTGAAATTGAACAAATCTTCAGCAGTGAAGCTTGAACAAAATCTTGGGAAAATCTTTAGCAGTGAAGCTGAACAAAATCTTTAGGTAAATTTGCAATTCATAAATCTTCAAGTCCAGGAAAATATTCTTGAGTACAACTCCAGAGATGCCAAATAATTCCCTTTGTGGATTGATGGTAGCTTCGGAAGATGCATCAGATTCTTCTCCATCTTCATCAGAACCAACATCTAGAGATTCCAAAAAGGCCTTAATTAAAGTTTTCTTTTTCTTTTTACTCAAGGAAGTCTTCTTCTTTGAGGAGGAAGAAGAAACAGGAGGAGAAACTTTAGGAGCAGGAGAGGCTTCTTTAATTGGAGAAAGAAAAACATCAGGGGTCAAAAGCGTAGTGGGACATTGGAAGGTAAATTCTGGACAGTATTGGAAGGTAAATTCTAGACAGTAGTAGAAGGTAAATTCTGGGCTCTGAGAGCATGAGCCAATTCTTTAACATTTTTGACAATGGTATCAATGGAGAATTTATCCCACCATTTAATATACCAGTGTCTTTTGAGTTTATCTTCTACAATGACATATTACCATTTTAGAATCCAAGGAATCTTGTATTTTTTGACAAAATGGAGAATTGGGAAAAATTTGGAACCATAAGCATCAATCTTAAAATGATCCTTAAAAATAGTGAAACTTTCAATAAGTTTAAGGGAAAGAATATCAGGGATAAGTCAGAAATGCATCCACCACCTAGAAAACCAGAGGGGAAGAATCCCTTCGAAATCGTCTCGGTCAAAAGTAACAAACCAGGAATGGTCAAAATTAGGAATTTGGTAAAGGAAAAATTTGGACCAAACATCAACATAATCATAATAAGTGTAAGGAATTTTACAAGGACGAAGAACTCTGGGAGAGGAAAGGTGATCTCCCTAATCTTTTTCAGAAATCACTCTATCAATATAAACATTGTGAAAAATTATTTTCCTGGGAACAGAAGTCTGGCAATAAATTGGTTTGAAATGGACGGATTTGGTTTGTGTCAAAATATTGGTATAATAGGCAAGGTTTTTCTGGGGATGTTAGGGAATCCAGTGGAAATTTGGGGGAAAATAAGAGAGAGCTAATTCATTAGGGGATTTGATGGAAGAACGATTCATTTCAATGGTAAACAAATGTTGAAAGTAAGGGACAACCATGTAAGCAGATGGTTTTTTATAATCAATGTATGGAACCCTGGATTTCTAGGAGAAATCCGCAAATGGATCGTAAGGAGAAATTAAATTACTAGAATAAGAGACTGGTAATTCTGGGCTAAAAGGTGAAAACCTATTGGCCAAATCAACTGAAGAAATTAGAGAAGACTCTGGTTTCAAAACCAAAACCTTTGAATCAATCTTTCCTTTATCCTTTTTACTTGCCATGGCGACACTGCAAAAATTCAGGAATAAGGAAATCAGGAATTAAATTATCAAAACTTTTAATATATCCTATATCAAAATTAAAAGCACTCAAAATTGATTGCCATTGGGCAAAAATTTGTTTAGATGCAATATTTTCAACATCTTTTTTCAATATGTATTTTGCAGACTTGCAGTCAATGCTTAGCAAATCAGATTAAAATTTTGTAATACATAAAACAACAGAAATAATTTCTTTCTTAATAATATTAGATTGCGCAGAATTCCAGAATCCAGAATGAAATCGAACAATTTGTTCAAGAGATCCTAGTGAAATAAGTTGTTTCGGAATACCTCTAAAGCCAATTTCAGAGGCATTGGTCTCAACAATTTTAAAAATATTGTTAGAAGGAATATCTAAACAAGGTAATATTCTAAAATGAGTCTTAGCCGAAATTAAATTCATAGACAGCTGGGAAACATCAATTTTGAATCTCGAGGCAAAATAGAATTTAATAGGGACACCCATCTTAACTGTAGAAACTCCATCTAACTCGGCTTTGAATGGGTAAAGCATAAAAATAAAAGGAATCCCAAAAATCACTTTATCAGTCATATTTTTAACAAGCACTGAAAGAATATGAAAATAAACATTATTTTGGCAAACATGAACATTATCCATCTCATAATTAATTTGCAATTTGGTCCCACTGGCAGAATTCAATTTTTGAGTGGATTTTTCAAAATATTTGCTTGGGATAAGTCCTTCTTGAATGCAAATTTAAATTAACACCAGAATCAATCAAAACAATAACATCAAAAGCATAATCTTGAGCAACAATAATATGAACTTTAGCATACCATTTAGGAGGAACAACTTTGTTGATTAAACTGATAATCTTAACATCATTGGGAGACAAAATATTGTTGGATTCCTCTTCATTGGAATGCTCAGATTTGTTATCTTCATTATTAGAATTATGTTATTGAAAACAATTTTTAAGTTTTGAAATTAAAAATTCTTGTTCCAAGGTTTTATTATTAGTTCTTAAATCATGCAAATCTTTCTTTAAATCAACAATATATTTCTTGATATTACCAATCTCATGCTGCAAATCTGAGATAGTAACAACTTTGAATTTTTGTTTGGAAAATCTTTCCAAAGTTTCATCAAGAGAGATCTTGGACTTAGAATATTTGTAAGCATCTTTAATCATTGTTTTCTTGAGTTTTTTAAGGTATTATTCCTTTAACTCTGGATTTTCAATTTTTGAAATAAAAGTAATTAACAAGTCTTCTTGTTCTTCAGTTTTAGTTAAAACATAATAAGTTTTTGTTTTGTTGCAGCAAGAATCAAAACATCCGATTTTAACATCTTCAGAAATTCACTTGCTGAATGATAATCAGAATCATCAGAAGTTAAAAAATCTTCTTCAGAAGAAAAATCAGAGAAATCATTATTTTGCAAAATTCTAAAAATATTTTCTTTTTTACTTTCTTCAATATTTAAAGCATTAATTTCTTGTTTAATCTTTTTGGGAGATTTCGGACACTTATCAGCAAAATGTCCTAATTCTCCACAATTAAAGCATTTTCCTTTTGAAAAATATTTTTCAAATTTAGAATCTTTTGTTTTGGGTTTTTTAGAAAAATTCTTTGAAGGCTTATTAATTTTTCTTTTCTTGTAACTATTGTAATATGAAGCAGGTTTCTTTCTGAAAACTTTATCAGACTTTTTCTTATTTTTCCTAGATGGAACAATAGGAGTCAATCCAAACTGTTTACGGAAATTACCCATTTCATATTTAGCTTTCTTAGCATTCTTTAATTGTTGTTGAATAATTTTCTGATCAATACACATTTTAATACCAAGTTTTTTGATAGTGGAAAATAAGTCACCATAAGTGAGTTTTTCATAGTCAATTAAACCAGTATTAGCATTGATCAGTTCATCTTTAACTTTGTGAGCAAATAATGAAGGTAATCCATCAATAAATTTTTTATTTCCAATAAGGTTTTTGACTATTAGATCTAACCATAACACGAGAAAGAAAAACATCTTGGTACCATCTATAATTAGACATAGTAGGACACCAAAGATTATTCAAATAATCAGAAATTTGAGAAGTAATATTAGAAGAAGTACCAACAAAATGTTTAATAATAGTATAAATCAAAGTATTAACACAATCAGGTTCGCTTCTACCAAGTTTTTCATCAAAAATGGGTAAGCCATCTTCATTTTTCTTGACAGCTTTTCTAATTTCTTCTCTGGAATCTTCAGTGAGATGTTTGTCCCACCAATTTCGAAGAGTTCCAGAAAATCCAGTAGGAAGCAAATCAACAATTTCATATTGGCTTAAATTTTGATTGGTGTCATAGGCATTAGTAACCATAGACATATGATTCATTTTATTCATTAATTTTTGTTCAGACAAACCATCAATATTCCATTCATACAGTTTGTCAAAGGAAACAGAAAATTGGGACTGAAGAAATCTCTCATAAAATTGTAAATCAGGAGGAGTGGGTCTGGAATACCAATTTCTTGCAAAATTGACAGACTTAGATTTGTCAAAAATTCTTTGGAGTTTTAGCTTTAGATTAATTTTTCTAAAATTTTCTTCAAGGATTTTAATATAAGAATCAGTGGAATTATGAGAGGATATGGAATTTGTGTCAGAAAAATCAATAGTTTTCTTCTAATGAATTACAGAAGTACTAGCCTGGTTCTGGTCAATTTTTAATTCAAAAAGCATTTTTTCAATTTTCTCAATATTTTTCTGGGAATTGGTTTTTAAACCAAGAGACTTTCTTTTCTCCGGAAGAGAAATCAAAGGTTTTTCAACTTTGGGAGAAGCTGGGGAAATTATTTTTTCTTCAATACTATCTAACTACTGTCCAATCGTATGCAAAGATTGGTTAACAAAATTGTTTTGTTCAATAATTTCCTACTTTCGGGAGGAACATCACTGGTTGATTTAAAAGGAGAACCTTTGACAGTGACTCCATTACAATCAATGAGAATATTTTCAAGAGGAGGATGAGAAGACTTAACAACTGTCTTGTCTTCTTTAACAAAATTCTTTTTGACAACATTTAGAATATTGTCAGAAGGGAAATGTTTTTGAAGAAAATCAAATAACAAAATATGTTTTTGAGACTCAATCATTTTTTCTGTCCATTGGACTTTAATGAGGTCTCTTTCTCTTTCTGAAAATCTAGCACGGTAAGCATGCCGTAAATCTCTATTCTTTTTTGAAGAAAAATCTTTTTGCAATGCTGGCCAATCAATTTGTGAGAAAAAATCTTTTTTAGCAGCATGGATGACATTACACTGGTGATGAGGAGGAAGAGGACCATTGAAGTCCGAAGCAGAAGGAGAAGTAGAATCACCTTCATCATCCTTGTGAGTAGGAGTATGAGTTTTGGTTGAATAAAAAACAGAAGAAACTTGAAAATTAGTAGAAATTCCTTTTAATTTCAAGTTGGAACAGTCAGGGGGAGGAAAGATCAAATCTTCAATTTCTTTATCTCTTTTGTGGAATCTTTCAGTGGTTGTGGAGCCAGCAAAAGAATTTCTTTTTTCATCAATAAAAAATGGTCTGTGAATTTGGTTTGAAATATTTAAATATGAAAAATTAATTTTAACAGATCCATCCAAATACTGTTGGCTGCAATTAAGATTGGAGGTATCATTAATTACTCTGGCTGGCTTAGATACATTTTCCAAAAGCCATTCATTAGGAAGAATAATTTCATCCCATCAAATCATTTTTGGAGTCTGTATATTAGCATCTTGAGTAAAACTTTGAATTAACAAAGTAGATTGCCCTGCATTCTTAATTACAGCCTGAGGATCTAAATTAGTTTTCATAAGTCTGTAATAAATTCGGTAGATGATAGCAAGATGTATGCTACCTTCTTCCATATCATAACCAGAAGTCAAAACATTCAAAGTTAATGCTTTAAGAATATTAATATCATCCAAAGAATGGGTCAAATTAAGGAAAACATCAAAATGAATAGGACCATTAAACAAAGAAGATCATTCCAAGGATGCTAATTCTGAAATTAATAAATCTAGCATCACGCAAATAAAGATGCACAGAAGCATTAATCCCAAGTCTAGTTAAAGGTTTAACAGCAACTTGAATAGATCCAACATGCAAAAACTTGTAATCTTTAGCCTTAGAATTTTCAATAAATCTTTTATTAAACAATTGAAATGTTGAATTATTACAAGAAATAACAAATGTTTGTTCAACAGTTCTGGCAGAATATTCAGATCTCCAAGTAGATTTTAACCAAGAAGTAGTATAAATATCCTTCGAGAAAGCTTGAGAATATTCCATTTATCAAAATTAAAAGAATGATCACTCTCAAAAGAAAGTTGTTCACTATTAACAATAACAGATGGTAAACTACTTGATCTAGAGCTAACAGAAGAGATTGATTTAAACATTTTGATAAACAAACGGCTCACAAATTCACTTTCTAAACATATTCTAACTAACATACTCCTAACTATACATACCCTTGGCCGCGAACATACCCTTCACCAACGCCCTACACAAGCCAACTCTAGGCACTAAAAGGGACTTACAGGTAACCTCAAGTAAGACTGACGGGGTGGTAAGTTTGAAACTGGTAGACAGAACACAAATAGAAAATGAAAGAGAGAACATGATAGTTAACAAGCAGCTAAGACCACAACTCTTATGGCTCTGATACCAAGGAGGGAGGGTGTAAGCGCAGTATGCAGTATAAAAATAATGTAGTAATGAAAGTAATGCATTGTAGAATATAAATTGTAGTAATGCAAAGAAAGTAGTATAACTGTCCAATCTAGCGGTATGCAGTAATGCAGCAATGAAAAGCAGTTAATATAAAAGCATAGAACCGTCCAATATGGCAGTATGCAAGTAATAATAAGAAAGTAACTGAAGATAAATTAGAAAAACTGAATATATATATCCTTCTTTTTGTCACATCTCTCTCAGGGCAGGTTCTCAAATCTGTCCAACTCTAGGGACATTTCATCAAACACATAAACCACACCATCATTAAAACGGTACCCTATAATTAACTACTCTTTGTGCTCTCTACTATGTTGCAAATGATATGACTCCTGAAAATTTTATTAGGTTCAAAATTAATTCATATCTCATTATGCATAGAGTAATATATTTACATATAGGAGTTATTGAAAACCACAAATGAGGATTTGCCCTGCTCTTTGATCACAACTTCTTTTTAATAGCTAGGCTGAGTTGCTACTCGTCAAAAAATGCACAACAACGAGTTGTCATTACATTTGTTGTTGCATTATCATTACATTTTAGTTTTTCTATGCCTATAAATCCTTGTTAAGGACATTGGCAAAGACGGACGACTGCCCTAACCCACCGGGTTGAGGCACTATCTATACAGAAGTGGCTGGGATACTTGATTCGGGTCCAAAACAAAAGAAAGAAGCCCCTTTTGATTGACAAGAAAGAAGCCAAAAGGCCGAAAGCAAGACCCAATCCAATTCAAGGGGAACACAAAGAAGGGCATCATGATACGTATATATAATGGACAAAGTTTTCCCCCAAACTGAGTTGGAAAAATTTCCTTCAATCTACTTTATAAAAATGACACGTGTTCCTTTTTTTAATAACATGTGAGATGCACATGAGTTTTTAATAAAATTTATTTCAACTTTGTTTTTTCTGTTAAAAAAACATGTGCATCTCACATGTTTAAGAGACACATGTTATTTTTATAGATTAGATTGAAAGAAATTCTTTCAACCCAATTTAGAAGAAAACTTTGTCCATAAATAATGCTTTGTAAATTAATTAACCGGTAATGCATTCGAATTTACTGTCTCCGAGCTTATTTAACAAGTAAATAACCCGAAGAATTACATACACCTCCTGAACAGAGTACAATATATATATATATTTCACAAGATAGTCACACAACTATATATGTCACATAAATAATAACTAGAGCAAGATGCTAAAAAAATCATAATATAACTTAACGAGAATTGAAGCACTTAGCACGCACTGACAAATAAATTTTCAGGTCAAAAGTCATCCAAACATTTTTTTTTACATTTTTTCTCCCGTAAGCTTCACGGAGGCTGTCTGTGTTTGTTTGTGGGAAAAAGCGGGAGCGAGAGCCTCTATCTCTTTGAGCGTGGGCACTCGGCTAGCTGGAGAATTAGATGCGGGGCTGGGGATGACCGAATAGACTATAGAGTATATAAATGTGTGGGGTAGAATGTGTGACAGGAATAAAATAGTAGTTAATTAGATATTTTTATATTCTGAATATATTGATTTATATTTCTCTCTCTCTCTCTCTATATATACATATTGATTTGATTTTGTGATATTGTATATTAACTCTTCCATTGTATTTCCTAGTTTACTTGGTCTTATTCAACTATATAAATGAGCTATTTTGTATACAGTTTCAAACACACAAAAATACAGTATTTAGAGCATTCACGATGAATTCTTCAAATAAAAGTTAAATTTGAGAAGAAAAATTCACTTTATTAAATTTAGAGAGCCACTATTAAAATGAACTAAACATCAAACTCTCTATATCTTTCTCTACGTTATTTAAATATTATTTTTATTAATTTTAAACCAACAGGAGAGATGAGAGTAAAAAATAAGAATAAAAAACTATATAACTTTTGCTTTTGAGCTCTTATAGCTTGTTTAAGATTGTGTTTGAGGTCCCCAAGAGGTAGCTCAATCGGCTGGGATCACGCCTAATGAAACGGAGGTCACTAGTTTGAATCCCCCTTCTTGTGCGAACATGTAAAAAAAA
This sequence comes from Carpinus fangiana, assembly GCA_006937295.1. Taxonomy (NCBI): domain Eukaryota; kingdom Viridiplantae; phylum Streptophyta; class Magnoliopsida; order Fagales; family Betulaceae; genus Carpinus; species Carpinus fangiana. Next base: position 7,413,932 of record CM017325.1, read on the forward strand.
AAAAGATTGTGTTTGAGAAATAGAACTTTTAAGTATAAAAATAAATAAATAAAACGTTTTTGGGCAAAAACTTCAATTTTAAGCTTTTGCCAAAATGTGCGGTTTTATCATTTTTAGGCTTTTTTGGACATTTAAAAGCGCTTTTAATTTTTTTTCAAAACGGATACTTTTTTCTTTAAACAGACTGCTTTAGTGTTAAACACATATTTAGACTTCTCAAACGCAATCTCAAACTTGCCCTTAGAATGTAGGAAGTGAATCTGACAATAGATAAATTTAAAATAATGTAGGGAGTTTGTTTAATGGGAGTTTATATACCAAAAAATAGATGTCATACGTGCCACATAAGCATCCATAATTATTTCGTAAGAAAGAAATCATTATACATATATCTCTTGTCTCCAAGATGTAACTCAATCAGCTGAGATTATGCCTAATAAAGTGGAAATCATTAGTTTGAATCTCTCTTCCTCCTCTTATGTGGACATGTAAAAAAAAAAAAAAAAGCATAAAACAACATAGCTACCTCGCCTCATCATAGTGTAGCAACAAAAACGTAGTAGATGGTCTAGTAACCATTAAAACTGGCAAACATATTTTCACACTTAACCTCTAGTCCTACATCAAGGTTTATGCAAATACGACGCAATCATATTTATATAGGCAAACAAATGGGTCCTCTGTTTCAATAGTATAAATGATTGTTGTTTATTAAAGCAATATTAATAAGAATCGCGTGATTATAAATGTATGCATATAGAACGTAATGATCATTTAGTTTGAGTAAAGTCTTATTTATATTTGTTTTACTCCTCTCGCTTAAAGCCTTTATCCGGTTAGCGGATAGATTTGCTGTTACTTCCCAGTTCCCACCATATATGTCGATGTTATTGGTTTTTTTTGGATTGGTAGCCGTTACTCCCAAACTTGTTTATTTATTAATTAATAGTCTCTGGACGGATAGCTGTTATTTCCCAATCCTATTGATAGCTACATTTCTTGGCTCTTTAATTCATTAAGACACAATATGCATTATTCCATTCGTGCGCATATAATATATAGGAAAATGCTATGGGTTCTCCCCGTAGATTCTCCTAACGTTCTCCCAGACTTACGTAAAACATGATTTAAGAAAAATAATATTACAATGGTCTTCACCACCGGTTTTTTTAAACATTAGCACCAAATTTGAGGCATTAGCACCAAATTTGTGAGGCATTAGCATCAAAATTGAGGCATTAGCATCAAATTTAGGATGATCAAATTCATTTTTAGTGATATCATCCCTAAAGGGTTAACCTTCCACCCATAGGTTTTAGTTTTGAATCCAAAAACATGTTTTAAAGCATTAGAACCTAACTATTAACTCATAAAAATTAATTTGTTAGCAAAAAAACGGTATTATAATTTTAATTTTTCTTAAATCATGTTCTACGTAAGACTAGGAGAACGCCAGGAGAACCTATGGGGAGAACCCCTAGCAAACCCCTAATATATATATTCAAAGCAGATAATGAATAAAAAATCAATTATTATACTAGTGAAAATCATTATCATTTCCCAAAAAATACTTACATACTTACTCTTCTTTGAACTGGATCTCTTGTTGTAAAAAAAAAAAAAAAAAATGAGTAAAAAACTGTTTTTTGATTTTATGAAGAAGTATTTTGTTAGGGATATGACGTGTAGTAGTCTCAATCTAGGAATCTATGTTATTGCTTTTGTTATTGCTTTCTATCTTATCAAGTAGTTAGATAAGGTTGGAACTCTAATTGAAAGAGAAGTTGATCTTCTACTCAAACCGGAGTTATCAACTAGTAGGATTATGAGTTATTTCAATTCAAATAAGGAGTTATCTCCATTAGATAAAGGATCACGTATCCTAGTAGGTTTAGGAGTTAAACTCCTACTTTATGTCTTATTAGTTGCCTATTTAAAGGCACAACCATTCAATAAAAAGTATGCAAATTTAATCTTCAAACCTTGTGTTTGTTATGAGACCCAGGAATCTCTAATTTCCTACCGCTAGTTGTTTCAATTAGCAAATATAGGGAAGAATAAGAAGCAGGATCCTGCTTCCTTCCCCGTTTCTACCCGAGTTACTAGATCTGTTACGCATTCACGTAACAATTTGGTATCAAAGCCAAATTCCCTTCCAATGGCGGACCCAAGAATGGAACGCATGGAGCAGCAATTCGCTGGTTTGCAGAAGATGTTAGAAGGTTTCATGAAATCTTCGTCAGAGCAAACAAAGAAATTGGCGGAATCAATTCAAGCCTCAGCAGAGGAGACAAAGAAATTGGCAACAGTAATAGATGACAGGCAGAGCAAGGATTCTGGAGAGGATTCCACGGCTGGAAACCGTTCCAAAAAAACCAACGGGCACCGGAATTCCTACAAGCCGAAATTGGCTAAAATGGATTTTCCTAAGTACAAGGGGGTGGACGATCCCACAAGTTGGATATGCAGAGTCGAACAATTCTTTGAATTCCAACAAACTGAAGAAGAAGATAAATTACCCATGGCTGCCTACCATCTTGAGGAAGAGGCACAAATGTGGTACCAATTATTTCGAGACAGCGAGGAAACTNACTCCTCTAACATACACATGTAACACATTACACATCACAATTATCACAACAAACAAAATCTATCACAAACAAAATAAACCCTAAACAAAATCTTCACAATAAACCTTAAAACAAACAGAATTACAGAGGAAAACATGAAAAGGAGCTTAAAGGAGCTTACCTAGCCGATCTGGCTTTTGATCTAGGAGCAGACGATCATTGTTGGGGACCGGGTTAGATGCGCAGACGGTAGAACGAGAGAGAGAGAGAGGGGCGGAGATGAGAGAATGTGAGTGGCTAGGTCAGGGACTCAGGGATTCGGGGGAAATGGGTTAAGGCGTAGATGGCTAGGGTTTTTTTTTTATCTAGGTTTTGATTTGGGAGCACCGGAGCATACGATTGTGAGAATGAGAGAGAAAGTGACTGACAGACTGAGTGAGATGAGACTGAGAGAACGAGAGAGAGTGAGAGCAACACCCAAAGCAGATCGTGAGAACGAGAGTTTCAGCCTTCAGGTGTTTGAGGAAATGAAGGAGATGAAGGAAGGAGCAGATTGTGAGATAGAGAGAACGAGAGTTTCGTGAGACTGAGAGAACGATTCGAAGGACGATTTGACGAGGAGATGAGGGAAGGTCCTGGAAGGAGCTACGGCTTCTGAGTTCTGAGAGACTGAGGAGTTGATTTATGTGGCCCTGTGGGAATGGGGAAAGGTGAAAGAGGCGCATAAGATATTTTTGGCATAAAATGGGTACGTGTATGGTGGAGATGAGAAGACTCACGATGGGGAGACACATGGCATGAACTGTCGACAGCCTGGCTTGCACTAAGGCAGTAAGGCATTTCTGGACTCTTTTAGTTTTAGGGTTTCATTATTTCATGTGAATGATGTGATCCAACGGCTTAGATTGGATAATATATATACTTATTTAACATATTTCAATATATATATACTTATTTAATTTATAAGTAATTATTATAATTTTTAATATATATATACGAGCTGATTCACGAGCTTAGCTGAGTCAAGCCGAGCTTGCTTCATTTATTATTCGAGCCAGGAATATGTGTTCACGAAGCACTTCATCTAATATTCGAGTCGAGCTTATGCGAGCCAAGCCCGAGCTTGCTCTCGAAGCGCTTCACTCATTTAACACCCATAAACAAGACTTAATTTTAACTCAGTCTTACAAAAAAAAAAAAAAAAATCAACAACATAATCTTTAGTTTAAACCTAATACATATTTTGGTTTCAAATACATTTTTGTTTATCTAAAGCAAAAATAATTGAAAAAGACCTCAATCCATGACTTCACATAATATATTATTATTTTCTTTCCACATTATTCTCATCAAACAAATAATTTCACAAAATTAACAAATTCGACTGCCATAAATCCCGTTGATGATTAACCTATACATCAAGAGCTAACTAAAAGCTCGAAAATTACGTTTGTACAGTGTGCCTTCTGTCTTCTTTTCCACCATTTGCTTGGCAACCAAAATATAGAGAAAACAGAATAGATGGGTTTTTGTGCTTCTGTTATTGTGCTTTGCTTCTTATACTTGGGCAATTAAAGCCAGATAGACTAAATTGCTTGGAACAAATATTTACTTGCTAGTCCATCCTTCTATTTACACCTACAAATTACTACTACATTCATTTCTCAAACTTACTTTATTGCAGCTTTTTGTGAATTGAAGCCACTAAAACATTTGAGGCTGCTTGATCTTCAGAATAATGGATTGGAAGGCGTTATTCTCTTTTGTCTTGGGATGATTGCGAACCTTGAAAAACTTTATCTATCGGGTAATCACCTTCATGGTAATATACCTCCATTAATATTCTCCGATCAAAGCAAGATTGCACTCTTTGATGCTTCAGATAATCAGTTTGATGGGATTTTATCACTTTCTACTTTGTCAAATGCTTCAAGTCTCGAAATCCTCGATTTTTCAAATAATCTCTTTCATGGCATTCTACCTACATGATTATTCTCTAACCAAAGCAAGATTGTGAGGTTTGATGTCTCATACAATCAATTAGAAGGGGTTTTACCATTTTCGATTTTTGCCAATGCTTCAAGTCTCAGATACCTTTATTTTTCAAGCAACTATAATTTGGAAGTTGAAACCGAATCTCCCTCATGGGTCCCAACCTTTCAGCTATGGGATCTGAGGTTGGCACGTTGTAACCTCAACAAGTAGATTGGTCATGTTCTCCTAAGCTTCATCTCCACCCAATTTTCCTTGCTTTGGCTAGAGTTGTGCAGAAACTCAATAGAGGGAAGTATACCCTGTCATCTGTTGTTCAACACGAGTATCATCAATCTCACCTTCAGAGACAACAAATTCAATGGTTCTTTTCTTGATTGCTTTGCTAATCGAACTTCGTCACTTGAGGTTCTTAACATATCTAATAATCATATCAAAGGTCATCTTCCCGAATATGTTGGACATCTTCTTCCACACTTACGTCAAGTTAACATGTCTTCAAATGCATTAGAAGGCAACATTCCTTGATCATTTGGTGATTTGTCTCTTGAAATATTAGATCTTTCGAATAACATGTTCGCAGGAACAATACCACAAAGTTTGATTAAAGATGACACCCCACTGGGATATCTAAATCTATCAAACAATAAATTGCAAGGAGAAATGCTCCCATGGAACTCCAACATGACATGGTTGGAGTGTGAAAATTCTATATACGACTCCAAATGACACATATTCTGAATGTATAGGTGTTTCACACAATATTATGCGGAAATAAATCTGACTTAACAAAATATAATTAACCAAAAACAGATATGCAATAAACAATAAATAACACAGATTTTGGTTACGAAGAGGATAAGAGAATTTTCTAATTGTAAAACCTCTCCAGGGCAGCCAAACCCAGGAAATCAACTAACTCAGTAAAAGAATAAAGGATTACAAGATGTTCATACGTACAAAACCTTTGCTATGACACACTCTTGTATAAGACAAGCAACCCACTTGCCTTCTACCGCAGTAGCCCTTTCCAAAGACAGCTGGCACAATCCTCTTACGTGATTTCCCTTCACCGGAACTCCGATTGACTTCACTTCAACAATTAACAAGAACAATGAACAAATACTCTAAGAAAGAGAACACAACGATCAATATCACAGACTCTCTTAGTACACGACGGCAAATTCTAGAAGTAGAATCCGTATCTAATACAGATCTGTAGAGATCTATATATAACACATAAAAGACTCATAGTCTAGTTACAACTCAAATACATTGTAAATTAGACCAAGAATATAACACCTAAAAGACTCATAGTCTGATTAGAACTCAAATACATTGTAAATTAATCCATTTTGCTTTCCGAACATTTAGCCAATAATTAAAACTAACAAACTCCCCCTTTGGCAATTTTGGGAACAAAATCCTTTAGCTGAGACAACAAACTCATCTCCCTCAACAAACTCCCCCTTTTTGTCACAAATTGACAAAAGGTTTCATGTTTCCTAAAACACTCAAACAGAAACATCAAGGCATATGTGGAACAGGAAAAAAACATAAATAAAATTCATGATCACAAATAAATATTTGCATAATATAACACAAGATCATGAATAACAGAAACTCCCCATCAAAATAAGACTCAATAATCAACAAGACACTTTTTCTGAAAAAAAAAATTTCTCCCCCTCAAAAGTCAAGAAAACACACAAGATGCATACATAAAAAACTCATGTTTTCAGGCAATGGATATTCCAAATTATCTCAAAAAATTTAAAATATACATGAGACTTATAGAAAACAAGAACACTTTTTGTTTAACCCNAATACATTGTAAATTAGACCTAGAATATAACACCTAAAAGACTCATGGTCTGATTAGAACTCAAATACATTGTAAATTAATCCATTTTGCTTTCCGAACATTTAGCCAATAATTAAAACTAACAAACTCCCCCTTTGGCAATTTTGGGAACAAAATCCTTTAGCCGAGACAACAAACTCATCTCCCTCAACAAACTCCCCCTTTTTGTCACAAATTGACAAAAGGTTTCATGTTTCCTAAAACACTCAAACAGAAAACATCAAGGCATATGTGGAACAGGAAAAAAACATAAATAAAATTCATGATCACAAATAAATATTTGCATAATATAACACAAGATCATGAATAACAGAAACTCCCCATCAAAATAAGACTCAATAATCAACAAGAAACTTTTTCTGAAAAAAAATTTCTCCCCCTCAAAAGTCAAGAAAACACATAAGATACATACATAAAAAACTCATGTTTTCAGGCAATGAATATTCCAAATTATCTCAAAAAATTTAAAATATACATGAGACTTATAGAAAACAAGAACACTTTTTGTTTAACCCAAGCAATGCCAAAAAATCCATTCAACCCATGCTTGTGTTGTGTGTGTAGGCCAACCATTGAATAACATAAATAATTTATAAGTTGAGGAGAATGTTTCACCACGATAAAGGTTTTGACAAGTAAATCAAATCAAAAGTCAAACCTTATCATACTAGGGCCTAGCCACTCTCATCCAATGCATTTCTCTTTTGAAACAAAGCATAAGCTTGATACTGTGAAATTAATTCATTTGGAATGTAATCTTTTAATTTGTTGTTTCACAATTTTTTCTTCAAGAGAAGGTGTGTTTAAACAATTTGTGCTTTGAGAAGTGCAGGAATTTATAAGCCCTAGGTTCAACTAGCGTATGGTCAAATTGATAGATACAACTAGTCAAAAACCCTCATATAGTTACCTCACACAACTCATATTTTAAGAGTAAACTCAATTTAAGCTTAAATGTGCACAATAGTTTAAAGCATGAGCAAAACGTACTAATTAAGCTTAAGCTTTAGATAACCACAAAAAAATAGTCCATTGAAACAATATGACAACTCATGCATATTAAAAACATTTTAAGACATAAGGAATTAAATCCATAGATAAAGCATGAGCACATAATGGACACTCAAGGTGCATCAGACAAAAGAAGGAAAAAATAAAAATAACAAAATTAAACATTTTTGTCTTTTTAATTTTTGTCTTTTTTTCAAAAATAAAATGCACACAAAAAATCAATGCAAAAAGAAAAACAAAAACAAAGCAATAGAAAACAACATGATCTAGGATATTAAAAAAAATGCATGACAACCAATCCTAGGCATGTGGGTGACTCACCTAATATAAGGTGAGATCACCACCACTCCCCCTCAAGGGGTGAATGGTATCGTCCTTCTTAACCCATACTTGAGAAATCTTAGTTCTAGACTTATGATTTTGTTCAAACTTATCTAGCCTAGATAGCACTTCTCTCATCATCATGACCAAACCCTCACTTTCTTTCCTAAAATAGGAATTTTCACTTTTATGCTTATGGGATTTCAAATCAAAACACTTTGGTCGAATATGACCAACCTTTCCATAATGATGGCAAGTGGGTACAAACCTTTTAGAAGATAATTTTCTAGGAGGATGCATGACTCTAGGCTTAAGGTAAAATGCATGATGCTCAACATGAATTTTCTTACCTTTCTTACCATGAAGAGTCGAAGTAGCTGCTTGATTTTCTTTCTTAGGAGCAGCTTTGAATTTCCTACAGTTTGATCTAATGTGACCAATAATCCCACAATGATGGCATGTAGAAACAAACTTACCTTAAGTTTGTTTTACTGAAGGAGTCCTAGAAATAGAGTCATTCACAAGCTCAACATTCAAAGACTCATTAGAAGCATGTGAAGTAGATGTACCAGCATTATCAACAATCATACTAAGCTTGTTTGAAACAGATTCTTCAATACAAAGAAAGCTTTTCAGATTATCACTAGAGGAATTTCGTGAGAGTTCCTTAGAACCATTCAATTCATTCTCAAGTGATAAAGACTTCTCAACAAGCACAGAAATCTCAGATTTTAAAGAATCAATCAAGATATGTGATTTAGACAAATCATTAGCCAAAGATTCTTTCTCAGATTTCAAAGAGTCAATTAAGACATGTGATTCAGACAATTCAGTTGCTAAAGATTTGTTCACATGTTCTAAATCTTGAAAATCCTTCCAACAATCTATATATTGATGTCTCACAATAGTGAATTGTTCCAACAAATCGTTGTAGGAGTTTATAAGATAATATTCCCTTTGAGAAGTATTCATAGCAAACAGGAGTCAAAAGATCTCACTCAGGAATTTAATCCAAACAGAGTGAACCTGCTCTGATACCAATTGAAAATTCTATATACGACTCCAAACGACACCTATTATGAATGTATAGGTGTTTCACACAATATTATGCGGAAATAAATCTGACCTAACAAAATATAATTAACCAAAAACAGATATGCAATAAACAATAAATAACACATATTTTGGTTATGAAGAGGAAACCAATTAGAGAACTCTCTAATTGTAAAACCTCTCCGAGGCAGTCAAACTCAAGAAATCAACTAACTCAGTAAAAGAATAAAGATTACAAGATGCTCATACTTACAAAACATTTGCTATGACACACTCTTGTATAAGACAAGCGACCCACTTGCCTTCTACCGCAGTAGCCTTTTCCAAAGACAGATGGCACAATCCTCTTACGTGATTTCCCTTCACTGGAACTCCGGTTGACTTCACTTCAACAATTAACAAGAACAATGAACAAATACTCTAAGAGAGAGAACACAACGATCAATATCACAGACTCTCTTAGCACACGACGGCAAATTCTAGAAGTAGAATCCGTACCTAATACAGATCTGTAGAGATCTATATATAACACATAAAAGACTCATAGTCTAGTTACAACTCAAATACATTGTAAATTAGACCTAAAATATAACACCTAAAAGACTCATAGTCTAATTAGAACTCAAATACATTGTAAATTAATCCATTTTGCTTTCCGAACATTTAGCCAATAATTAAAACTAACAGAGTGTTTACCACTTGGCGGCAATCAATTTGAAGGAATCATCTCACCTACGATATCAAACAGTCCCTCTTTGAAAATCTTGGATATGCGAAATAATCACTTGTTTGGTAATATTCCAAAGTGGTTGTATGATCATCCTAGATTGGATATAGTTCTTTTAAGTGCAAATTGCTTTGAAGGTCACCTACTTCGACAAATGTGTCAAATGCAAAGTTTGCGAGTTTTTGATATATCTAATAATCAAGTTTCAGGTCGAATTCCCTCCTACCTCAATAACCTTACATTATGGAAGAAGACTTATCCACCATCAAACTATACTTCAGTGTAGGGGTGTCAATGCGGGCGGTTACCGTTAACCGTTATAACCGCCTAACCGCTATAACCGACTAGTAGTTAGCGGTTATAGGGTTTACTAACCGTAACCGCTAACCGCTTTTTATATACTATATTTTTATAATTATAATTATAATAATATTTATATATATAACATAATCAATTGATCATTAATGATTAAATCACATTTTTGTTTAAGATAATTAAATCACAATTTGAGTATTAATATATTATCACTATAATTTATATGATTATATTACATGATCAATTAATTATAAAATCATTTGATTATATAATAACAAATTATACATACATATTCATAAGTCATAAGTTATAAGTATGCAAGTTCATACTAATACAACAATGAACAATTAAGTATCTAGAAATTTAGTTCCAATGTATGTTATCAACTTATAAGTTTATATATGTTACAAATTATAATTATACATTATACATATATGCAATTATGCATATTGAATAATATAAATATAAAAGATCAATACTTAATCATATGATTCAATAACAATTCAAATACTTATTAAAGTTAATAATATTATTAATATACAATGATAATGCGATTCGTATAATATCAAATTAATTAATTGACATTGGATTAAACATGTGTTACTTATAACCACAATTGAAGTATTAATGTATTATCATTATAATTTATATAATTATATAATAACAAATTATACATATATAATATTTATAAATGATATGTTTGTAACTTTGTAATAATATATGATATATTATGTAATAATATATATATGTTAGCATATATATATTAGCAACAAGTAACATAAACTACATAAGTAACATAATTATTAATTAGTTTGTAGTTACATATTAACTAGCTTTGTAAGTGCTTATATCATACATTCTTATTCTAATATTTTGTAATTTAGTATATATTAAGTAATTATACATATATGCAATTATGCATATTGAATAATATAAAT
>CM017325.1:7429264-7532350 GCA_006937295.1 Carpinus fangiana
TTTTTTTTTTTTTTTCCCTAATTTAATCAGTAGTACTTGAATTAGTCATAGAGAAATGATAGGCTTGCAAAAAATTTTACAAAAAGACCTCCTACAAAATGAGGTGGCACAACATGATTGAATTTCTCAAAATTTGTATTAATCGCCTTTTTTTTTTACTTGTCAAGAGAGGGGGAGGAGAATTCGAACTAGTGACCTCCGTTTTATTAGGCGTGGTCACAGTCGATTGAGCTACCTCATCGATTGAGCTACCTCTTTGAAACGTATTAATCACCTTCTTATGTCACATCACTTTGTATGCGTTTTGTTCGTAAAATATTTGATAAGACTAGCACTCCTCTTAGTCATAATAATAACCTCAAGAACATTATGGAAAGATACAACTCCTAAGATACAACTCCTATTGGATTTTATTTATTTATTTGAATTAACTCCAATTGGAATGAACCTACTTGAAAAGATACAAATCTATTTGATAGGTAAGCAGAGAGATAAACTTCTAATCCTAGGCATAAGAAAACTGTAATATATATTACCCAAGGATCCGAGTGGGAAAAAAGAGAGAGAATAAAATCTTTTATTTACAATCTTATTAGCTTAGCCAATAAAGCATCACATATAGCTTCCACATGCAGCATATTATAGCTCATATATATGTTGCCCATTTATCTAATAGAAAAAAAAAAAAAAAGAAAAAAAAAAAGGAGAGATTCTGGACGACCCTCTTTGTTAATTTGGTTATTATTGTAAGTATTTGATTAAAAAAAAAAAAACTATAAACTTTCCCTGCCGTTGGCAAACACATACGTTTCTCTCCCTTTGTTAAGAGATTCTGTAATGCGGAGGATCACATGATTTTCAGGTCAAAAGTCATCCAAACGTTTTTTATAATGAGAAATGTTAAAGGCACAACATACACCCAACAAAGACCCAACTTCTCCCTTTAAGTGTTAGTTATTAAAAAATAAAAAAATTGCTAGTGGAAGAGAGAGAGTGCTTTAAACTAGAAATTAAATCTAAAATAGGAGAGAAATTGGGTGTTTGTTGGGTGTTTGTTGTGGCTGTATCACATCTCTTTTATAATATCCCGGAGGCAGTCTTTGTTTGTTTGTGGGAAAGAGCGGGAGCATCTCAATCCTCACATATTCTCTTAACATCCATTCACACATTGACTTTTGACTCAAGCTTCTATTTCAGCGTGAGCTGCTGCAATTTTCAAACTATTTCCAGAAAACGCGGGGTTGGCTATGACTCAGCAGAATATACAAATGAGTTGGGAAGAAAGGAGTAATAATTTGATTGCTGAAATAATATTTTATATACTCATATGTTATACATAAGGAGGAGCAGAACACGTTAACTATGGGGGGCAGAGGGAAAAAAAAAAATCGACGTTTGTCGTTTAGAAGCTCTGATACCATATAGAATTTTGTGTTTATGTTTTCTGCCTTCATAACTGTAGGGCAGAGTATTCTTATTTATAATGAAATAATGCATAGTTATCAACAATAAAACAGAAACCTATTTGTACTCAAATATCTAAGACTTTGATGTTTGATGAAATTCTTCTTCTTGGTGTTTGTCTTTTGCTTGGAGTGTATCTGCTTTGAGAGTTTGGGCTTCTTGTGATGCTTCATCTTTATCTGATCTAATAAAGGCAGCATGATGAAGATGCACAACATGCCATTCATTTGATAATCTTTCTCTTCCGAAATCATGAAGATTTGTTTTGGCAATTATGTCATGATTTTGGTTTGGGTTATGGCAATCACTTTTTTCCCTTTTGCATGTGGTAAAGGATGCAGCGAAGAACAGAACAGAGCTCTCTTGGAGATCAGAAACTCAACAAATGGTGTAGCCTTTGCGGGGTGGGATGGAAGGGATTGTTGTAATCAATCGCTTGAAATCATGTGTGGGGGTATTGGAGGGGGAGTTAGCGTTATCCATCTGGAAAACTACTTGAATGGCGACATGGCTCCTTCAAAAACATGGTATCCGAATGTAACCTTGTTCACCTTGTTTGATGAATTGGAAGAACTCACTCTTAATACGATGCAAATTGGAGGAGGGCTTCAACGTGCGTGAGAACTCTTAACTTGATTGTTCTTTTTCTCTTTTTCTAATCCCGTGATTTGTTCATTTATAGGTGTTTCATTTAATTTCATTTGCTTTCTCACTTCCAACTCAATTCTTATTGACTAATTTATGGAGTTCCGAATGATATGATATAATAGAATGATCGATTTTTACTCGCTATGAATTATACTTCTTTTAAACTTGGAAGAAGAAATATTACTCACTTGTCGATCCTACCATTTATACCCACAAATTACTACTACACTCATTTCTCAAACTCATTTTGTTGCAGCATTTTGCGAATTGAAGCGGCTGAAACATTTGAGGGTGTTGGATCTTTGGAATAATGGATTGAAGGACGTTATTCCCTCTTGTCTTGGGATGATTGCGAACCTTCAACAACTTGATCTATCGGGTAATCGCCTGTTAGAGAATAGTAATGTGGGCTTGTCTCACATTGCTTAGTGTTGAGAAATCCCTTGTCTCTTGCTCACATAAATAAGCCTCACCTAAGGCTTGTCCCACATTGGAAAAGCATGAAGTCTTTCTCTCCTTTGGCTCCTATATAAGGAGGCCTCTTATGTACAATATATTCATTCAATAAAACAAGATGTAGCCTATAGGGCTTTAGTGTGTGGATGTAGATCTTAAACCGAACCACCTTAAATCTTGTGTCTCTCTTGCTCTTTTATATTTCCGCATTTTGATTTCTATCATGGTATCAGAGCTAATAGGCTAACGCCAATTATTAGATTCTGGGTTATCCCTTTTGTTTTTGTTTCTTTTGTTATTTGTTGTTTTAGTCTGGTTCCTCAAGCACCTTCTACTACTTTGCCCGTGCTTCTTTCTCTCATCTTTCTCTCTTTCTTATTCCTCTTATGGTTTTGTCTATGATCATCCCATTATATCATACGGCAAAGTCATTTCATTTGTTTTCCATTTTATCTTGGAAATTTTGCTGTTTTCGTTGGATTTTTCTAGTCTTGTCTCTTACATTTCGTCAAACGCATTCTACACCCACTGATTTTCTTTCATTTTTCTGTTTTAGTCTCAAAAATTTCCAGATTATTTTGTTGGGTGTTGGACCACTCGTTTTCCCTTATCATTTGCTCCTGTTAGATCTAATCTGATCTATCCTTCATTGCAGCACATCTGGAAACCAATCCCAGAATGATTCTTGCAAGGTCCCAATCTACCATTATGTGGTAGATCCATCACCAACTCCTTCTTCACAAAACACCCTCTCATTTTTCGTCCAACAAATTCTCTGTGTCATTTTGTCAAACACATTCACACTAGTAAATTTCCAGAAATTTCGCTCACAAGTTTCTTTTCTTGTTTCACAATCTCGAAAATTTCCAGAATTTTATTTTGTTGGGTGTTGTACCACTCGTTTTTCGCCGGTCAGAAAAACATTACCCATCACAGTAGTACTCAGTTTGATTTCTCTTCCGCCGTCCTCGTCTCAGATCCGGTGCCCAGTGCCGACTTTCATCACCAACGACAGTCCACCGTCCAGAAAGCGGCGGCAATCCAGCTCCATCTCTGCCGCACCCAGCCGCAACACCAATATCTGGCCTCCAGTCTTCCACCGCTCGGATCTTGCTTCGTCATTGTTGATCTACGGCAGANCCTTCATGGCAATCTACCTACATCAATATTCTCCAAACAAAGCAAGATTACGCTCTTCAGTGTCTCGGGTAATCAATTAGAAGGGGTTTTATCATTTTCTACTTTTGCTAATGCTTTAAGTCTTGAAATCCTCGATCTTTCACATAATTTCTTTCATGGCAATGTACCTCCATTAATATTCTCTAACCAAAGCAGGATTTTGAGATTTGATGTTTCGGGCAATCAATTAGAAGGGGTTTTATCATTTTCTATTTTTGCCAATGCTTCAAGTCTCTTAACCCTCGATCTTTCAAGCAACTACGATTTGGAAGTTGAAACTGAATCTTCCTCATGGATCCCAACCTTTCAACTACAAACTCTGAGCTTGGAGGATTGCAACATCAACAAGAAGAATGGTCACATTTTTCCAAGCTTCATCTCGACCCAATATTCCTTGTTACGGCTAGATTTGTCCGTAAACTCAATAGAGGGAAGCATACCTTGTCAGCTGATGTTCAACACGAATATCTCGTATCTATCCTTGAGAAGCAACAAAATCGATGGTTATTCTCTTGATTGTGTTGCTAATCAAACGTCATCACTTACAGTTCTTGACATATCTAGTAATTATGTCAAAGGTCGTCTTCCTGAAAATATTGGATATCTTCTTCCAAACCTACTTCAAGTTAACATGTCCTCAAATGCATTAGAAGGCAACATTCCTTGGTCATTTGGTAATTTGTCTTTGGAAATAGTAGATCTTTCTTATAACATGTTCTCAGGAACAATACCACAAAGTTTGACTAGAAATGGCAGCAACGTGGCATATCTAAATCTATCGAACAATAAGTTGCAAGGAGAAATGCTCCCAAGGAACTCTAACATGACATGGCTAGAGACTTTACTACTTGGCGGCAATCATTTTGAAGGACTCATCTCACCCACGATATCAAACAGTCCCTCTTTGGAAATATTAGATGTTCGAAACAATCACTTGTCTGGTAATATTCCAAAGTGGTTGTATGATAGTCCTAGATTGGCTATAGTTCTTTTAGGTGGAAATCACTTTGAAGGTCACCTACTCAGATAAATGTGTCGAATGGAAAGGTTGCGAATTTTCGATATCTCTTATAATCATGTTTCAGGTCGAATTCCCACCTGCCTTGATAACATTACATTTTGGAAGAAGACGTCTCCAACTGGAACATTTGTAAATGGACTTGCACATGCAGATGAAATGCAAGTTGAAATTCGAGCGTCATGGCAAATAAAAAATGCGGTATATAATTTCAAAGGTAGACCACTATGGTTGATTACTGGAATTGACATGTCATCCAACCAATTGATAGGTAGCATTCCTTCTCAAATGGGAGACTTGTCACAGATTCGATTTTTGAACTTGTCAAATAATTTCTTAACAAGTCCCATCACAATTTCTTTTCAAAACCTGAAAAACGTGGAGAGCTTGGATCTTTCTCACAACAATTTGAGTGGAAAAATCCCTTATGAATTGGTTGGACTCACTTCTCTTTCAACATTTAGTGTTGCATACAACAATCTTTCAGGAAGAATCCCATTTGAACGACAATTCTCAACATTTGGGATGCAATGCTATGATGGTAATCCAGATCTTTGTGGAGGCCCTCTACCAAGAAACTGCTCAACCACAAATGAGCTTGAACCTGAGCTTAAGGGTCAAAGTAAGGACAAAGAAGAAGGGACTAGAATAATTGATAGCCCTTTATTCTTCTACGCATTTGTTGTTGTCTCTTATGCATTTGGATTTTGGGTTTTTTTTGGAATTCTAATCTTGAATAAGAATTGGAGGCATAACTATTTTAGAGCTGTGGATAGATTTACTGAGTCTTTTCTTGAAATGTTTTCCAAGTATTGGTGATTCACAACCAACTTTGTAGTAGAAGTAGAAAAGATATCTGAACTTCAAAATAATGTTTATCTTGAATAAAGATGTTGTACTGTAGAGTGCTTCCAGGTTACACTTGGAAGTAGATGTTGTATACAAGTTGTAGGGGTTCTGGGATTTATTATAGATTATGATATTTGTGCTCTTTGCTGTGTTGTAAATGATATGCATGGCTCTTGAAATTTTTGGTTCTTAAGACCAATGAGGATGCTCACTTTATTCCAAATATTTTAATTGGGATCTTTCAAAAAAATAAATAAATAAAGGAAAAACAAGAACTGTATGTCCTTGATACATTTTGCATCTTAAAGCATTTGAAAACAAATTAGCCTGGTTTGAATTTTGATAGTAATTGCTGTCAACACAACTGGAAAAAAAAAAATGGTCTGTGAATGGTTTGGTAAACTTAGGACAACCATATGTTGTGATCTTATATAAAATATTATACAGTTATGAAATTGAATCATCTTACAAGACAAACATTCAAAATACAAACAAAGCTATCTGATCTGTAGTTTACTATTGAAATTAATGTGATAAATAGTATACATGGATAGTTAATTATCTTGAGCTAGTTACTCATTGTCTCATTTGAGAAATGCTAAGTGCTCTCATAGTTTGAGCCTTTGAGGTGAATATTATTTTTTTTAAAACAAAAAACAAAAAAAGAAAATGACCCTTATTTCTCTCACATGGTTTTAAAAAAATAATATTCACATAGGACTAGCTAGGAGAACACCTAGTAATTATCATCTCATTTAGTGGGAGCGATGGATTAAATATGGAGAATACTATGTGTTCTCCTTGTGTCCTTCTAACGTTTTGGTCCTAAATATTATTATTATTTTTTTTTTTTAAAAAAAAGAAGAAATTTGCTCTTAATTATTTCTTTCACTTAGTTTATAGAAGATAATATCTACTTAGAACAAGAGAACATAAAAATAATACAANTTTTTTAATATCGACTTAGAATTAAAAGAACATCAAAAAATCAAAAGAACACCAAACATTTTTTTATCGCTATAATGAATCCTCTCCATTGTCCAATACTATACGTCACTTAGTCATCACAACATCTTTATTAAAAGCCACTGGCCCACAGAATAAGGTTTTTATTTATATTTTTTTGATAGCAAATACTGGAAGCGGGAAGAGACCCTTAGATGAGAAGCATTGTACAATTGGCGCGGGTAATATTTTCTAGTAATACCTACGGGATTGAGATGTTATACAATATTTAGGGTATTGTAAGGGGATGCATTACCCTTTTTTTATGGGCATTCATTGTAAATAAATAGTCCAAATCAAAGAAAAGAAAAGGGGTCGTAGAAGTGGTTCGAAATGGCCGAATCACTCTTAGCCTTTGGGATGGTTTAGCCAACCGAGTTGTGGTTGAAAAAAATGGGCCAATCACCCCCAATTAATTTTTTTTGGGTACAATTTGAATAGTTTATTTAAAGTAAATGGTCCATAAAAAAGATATTGCACCCCATGCTTACCCTAGACTATTGTATTTGTGATCTCAATCCACTCTTACTCATAAAAAATAATAATAATAATAAAAAACCCCCCAAAAAAAGAAGATGTTCTTGGGTTTTTTTTTTTAATTTTTTTTTTATATGTTCACATAAGAAAAGAGTGAAAAATTCGAACTAATAACCTCTATTTTATGAGACATGATCAACAGCTAATTTATTTACCTCTATCCTACAAGATGTTCTCATATTACTTGCACATAAAGTTAAAAAAAATAAATAAAAACGTAAAATCTTGATGTATCCCTAATTTCTCCCGCAGTCCCACAAATCTTCTCTCCTTAAAATTTGGTCTGAGCGGAAAAACCAAAAAAATTGGTGTATTGAGGTTTCCCTCCATTTTCAAAATATCTCAAATTCCCCACGCAACCGAACCATCTTTCAAATACTTTTCACCTTCCCTCTTTCTTCACCCCCCCCTTCCAATACAAAACCCTAGAGAATTTCCCAAACTCAAATTTGGAGCCAAAACATTCTCCCCAATTTAAACCCTTCAAATTCCATTTCTCAATTTCAAATTCCTTACCAACACACGCAAAACAGAGCCTCTGAATCCGACATGGAAGCCCATCTCAGAGAAACCCTAGAACCCGACTCTGCTCCTTCAGATTTTACTGTTTCCGAAGAAATGTTTGATGGGTCTTCATTATTGTCTCCCGAAATGCCTGTGTCTGAAGAAAACCTTGGTGTTGAGTCTTCAACATCTTTGCTTGCTGAAGCCCTCGGTGATCGTTCTTTGGTTGCTGTATCAAATCAAAATGGGTCTTCTCCAAAAGCCCAAGATGATCGATCTTTGGTCCTTTCGGCGTCGAATCCAACTGGGCCTTCAACAATTTTACCTCCTATTGACGAAACCCTAGGTTGGTCTTCTTCTATGCCTGCGCAAACAGAACCCGTTGATGATTATCCCAATTTCTCTATCTGTAGTGATGACGAACCCCTAGAAGTGGAGCCGTTTACCTCTTCCTCTGATCGCTTTTTGGATAACAATTTATTGGAATCTTCGTCATCGCGATGGTCTTCTTCACATGGTTCTTCGCCATGGCCATCTTGCTCTTCCTCCAGAGGTACCTGGTCTCCATCGCCTTCAGCCCTTTCATTCTCTATAGGCGATATCAAGCCGTCTATGGTGGTATGCTTTGTGTATTTGTTTGTGTTTTCAGGAATATTATATAGGTATGTGTACATTTGGGGGTATTGAATTTTTTTTGGTCTTGGTTCTGGTTTTGTAGGGTGCAGGGCTTACAAATCTAGGCAACACATGCTTTATCAATGCCGTCTTGCAATGCTTTACGCATACTGTGCCACTTGTCGAGGCTCTTCGTTCTTGCAGTCACGCAATGCCCTGTGACCGTAAGATTAAGGCTTCTATTGATTTTAATTTAACCTTATTTTTTTTGGTGTTGTTTTATGTGATTTATTCCTGGATTAGCACCTTTTTGTTCAATTTTCAGTATTGTAACTTTCAGGTGGTAGCGAAGGGTTCTGTGTTCTTTGTGCTCTCATTGACCATGTTGAACGGTCCTTTGCTTCTTCTGGAGGGGTTATTTCACCTTTGAAACTTGTTGATAATTTGAACAGTATCCTTTTTAACCTCTGTTTATGGTTATTCTGAATGTATCCTCTATTTATGTGGGGCTGGTTTTACTATATATAATTGTAGATATATCGTTAGTCACTACTTTAGATTTTGGTGCATTATCCTGAATTTTGGTAACTATTGTTGTTTTGATGACCAACTGGAGAATAGCATTGTTGTTTCAGTGACACTGAATGCAAGCTAAATTTGGAATCATTAAAATGTCTAATTAATATCTCTTATTTTATCTGTTGTTATGAAATGCTATTTGTAATACATGATTTCTGTTATTTAATAATTTTGAAGGGCATTTTTTTTTAAAGAAGCTTTGTGATCCTTGATGTGAGAACAATTAGATATATCATCTTTTTTTCAGAGATACCAGCAGGAAGATGCCCATGAATTTTTGCAATGCTTTTTAGATAAACTTGAGAGGTGTTGTTTGGATTTGAAGATAAAGGATAAGACTCTGTTACCCCAAGATAATAACCTTGTGGAAAGGGTTTTTGGAGGCCGTCTTGTAAGTAAGGTATGCGCATAGAAGTGAGTTTCCTCTTAGTTTCAACAATTAAATGTTTATTGTGAAATCATTGCATTCCTTGTTTCCTTGTTTGTTTTTTTAAATGTTTGGGTTGGGTTCAGAAAATAATGTCGTCGGTTGAATTTCAGCTTCGATGTTGCAATTGTGGACACTCTTCTGACACATATGAACCTCTGATAGACCTGAGTTTGGAGATTGAAGACGTGGACACTCTTCCAAGTGCTTTGGAGTCTTTTACCAAAGTGGAAAAGATTGAAGATTCAGAGACAAAGTTTACATGTGAGAACTGCAAGGAAGAAGTGTTGGTGGAGAAGCAGTTTATGCTGGACCAGGCTCCTTCAGTTGCTGCATTCCATTTGAAAAGATTCAAAACTGATGGGTCCTTTGTTGAGAAGGTTGACAAGCATGTGCAATTCCCTTTGGAGTTGGATTTGCAGCCCTTCACCACTGGCAGTCAGCACAATAATGTGAGTTGCAGTTTATCTGTCTATTTCATAAAAATGTTATTTTCCTCAAGATTTGTTTTCATGTGATAATGGCAATTACATGAATTGAATGAATTTAAGAGTAGACATCACTCATTTTATAACAGAAAAAAGTGGAAAATCTCTTTATCTAATTTGGACATCAAGGCTATTTATGGGTTCATGTGCTGAGAGAGAGAAGTATAGTTTGAATAAGTTTTATAAGCATGTATAGATTTGGTTGGATTTTTTTTTTTTTTTTGTTTAATCCACATGTTGTATCTTGTGCAATAGCTGTAGTTGCATACGGGTATTTGGTAGATGGTTTTTCTTTAGGTCTGCATTTTGTAGATTATTTTCCTTTAGGTCTGTGCTAAATCACCAAATGCTGAAGTGCTTATTTTCTCTCCCTCTCTACTCTAGGTGGAATTGAAGTATAACCTGTATGCAATTGTTGTGCATATTGGGTTTTCATCTACTTCTGGGCATTACTTTTGCTTCATTCGTTCCTCCCCAGAGACATGGCATAGGTTGGATGACTCGAAGGTAATGTCTTCTAATTTAATCTCTTTTCTAGCTATTGAGCATGACTATGTTTCCTTAAACCAGAATAGTGGATTGATATTGCATTGCCAACCCTTGAGATTTTTTTGAAGTCTTGAACTTTTTTCTTCCCCAAATACTTGTCGGGTTTGGTAAGTTTGATGTTCAACTGGAAGCAGCTTTCAAATATATGCGGCTTGCATTTTATTTATTTTTTTCCCCAAAAGATTTTGGCACCTTTCCATGTCAGGTTCTTTAGGTTATAAAATT
The DNA here is from genome assembly GCA_006937295.1 of Carpinus fangiana. NCBI lineage: Eukaryota > Viridiplantae > Streptophyta > Magnoliopsida > Fagales > Betulaceae > Carpinus > Carpinus fangiana. The sequence goes on from CM017325.1 coordinate 7,439,808, forward strand.
GACCGAAGACCCTCAGTTAAATTATTTATCATTGTTTTCTTTGTGGTTAGATCATTGTATCTGTACTTGCCTGTTATTTGTGGGGTGGACATAAAAATTTGCAAATGTAACATTTAGGTTTCATTTACAACATGCAAACCATTGTTTGCTGGGGTTCAGTTATGATGTTAAAATTTTTATTACTTATCAAAAAAAAAAAAAAGATGTGTATATAATATTTGAGAAATACTATTTAATTGACTATTATATGATTGTCATACAATTATGATGATGTGACAGTGAAAATCAGTTATTAATTTTCTTTTTTACAAGCTCTTGTTAATCTAAAGATTGATTTTCATTTTTACGTGATCTCAGTTGTATGATAATCATATAGCAATTTACTGAATAACATTACTCATAATACTTTAACTTGAGAGATTGTAATAGTTTATAAATTTGAAAAGAGAACTTATTTTTTGATTGATCTCTTCTAGGTCACTAGTGTTGCCGAAGAGTTTGTGCTATCTCAGGAGGCCTACATTCTGTTCTATGCAAGGGAGGGTACACCCTGGTTTTCAAGTTTAATGGAAGCACAAAAGCCATTATTTGATCCAAACATATTCAATACTTCTCCAAAGTCAGTTCTGGATAACGCGGATAGTGTTTGTGCTTCATATCCTAGCGTGGCTGGCACTATTAATTGTGATGCCATTGAATCCAGAAATGCTGCTGAAGGAAATTCTTCTATGTTCTCCTGTGGATCAAGACAAGAAGGGGTTGAGGTCATTGAAGTTAGAGATGCTGCTGCTGGGAGTTCTGGACATTTATCATGCAGATCAAAGCAAGATGAACTGAGGTCCAATGACCCTAAAGATGGTATTCCCATGGATTACACTTCAACACAACTTGGGGCTTGTAATCGCTGTGATGGATCATACAATGATGAGAAATTGTGTACTACATCCTCCCTTGGGGGAAATAGCTGCCTAAAGAGCATTGATGAAGTTAAAGACGACGGTTTTCATTCTCTAACTCCACCTGGATCTCCAAGTCCAGATAAGGCTTCTTTGGCATCTCCTGGTAAACAGAATAACTCCTATAAAATATTTTTTGTACCTTTTCTTATTAAATTAATTCAGTAGAACTAACACAATGAGGTGGGGTGGATTTTGTCAGGTGTGACGTATCATATTCCCCGTGACCATCTTAAAAAGGAGAAGCAAGTTAGTTGTAAAAAACAGTTGAACAATGCTCCGGAAGATTCAAAGATAAGGGAAGCTATGAGATACCTTTCAAAAAGTGCGCCCCAAGGAAGGAAAGCGAAACTTATGGATGCTATGCTAGGAGTTGGAAGCCATAGTGATGGTCCTTTGAACAAGAGGAAAAGAATGGTATCTTCCCCATGTAAGAAGACCAGCACCCCTGGTGCTCGTCGGAAATCTAACCATGATTCAATCATGCAGCCCGTGGCAGCTGCAATTTTCAGGTGACACTGAGTTTTTGCTTAACACACCTGTCTTTTGAGAGTTCTGCTTTTGTAATTGATATTACATGAAGTGCAACACATATGGAAGCTTTTGATAAGAGATTGAAATCAATTGACATATAACCGATGAGTAATGATAAATGTTTAGACTCATGTTCTTGTGTTTTTTTTAAAATTAATGTGCTTTTTAAAATAATCATTGGATTTTGATTCAATGATATTTAAAAAAATCACATCAGTTTTGGGAGGATAAGAGGAGAATATGAGGGAGACATCATCTAGCATTACTCAACCAATATCATCATAAATAGATTGACAGTTGATCCTTGAATATCACATGTCTATTTGGATTGTGCTTCACCTTTCACTATCTGTTTGTGAATCAGGAAAATGAAAATTATCTAGTTATGTAGTTGCAAGTTATATTTAACACGAAATTTAAAATAAGGGTATTGAAAAAGAGTAATGTTAGAAAATACACCTTTATTTCATCATTATTATATTTGGTTGACGTGATAATTTCTATAAGTCCTTATTTCAAGAATAATAAAAATAAAATAAAATAAATCTTAAGGCAAGCTGGTACTGCCATGCAGTAGGATATAATGATGAAATAAAAGTGGGAATTATAGTATTAATCTTTAAAAAATAGCCAGCAAACTCCAAATCCTTCCATCTTTCCTTCACACAAGATCGTCTCCGACAATATTAGGCACTGCTGCATCTTCCAAGGAATTACGGCAAACGGGGCAAGACTGATTCTGGCGCTCTAGCCAAGCATCAATGCACGGCACGTGGAACTCGTGGTTGCAGTGAGGAAACACTCGACACCGTTCGCTATCCTTGAATTCTTCCAAGCAAATCGTACACTCGTTACCGCCGCCATTGCTGCCATATACGGACGTTATTCCGTTGTTGCTTTTGATGCCTCTTGATTCTTGGCGCACAACGGTAGCCCCCATTAACCTTGAAAGTACGTAATATTGAAAGGGCCAGCAAACTAAGAGAAGTAATACTGCGACGCTCGAAGTTGCGACAACCGCTGCCCAGAAGAGCAAATTTTCATAGTGAAGAGTGGGGGATGGAATTGGAGAAGGAGAATCCATTCTGTATGATTGTCCTAAAATTTTGTTGCTATATATATAGGTTTCAGCAATTAACGGTAAACTATAATTCCTTCTGAAACTAGATTTCCTTGTTGGCCTAGGACGTCGGTGGAAAAAGCTGTCACAATAGTTGCAAGTTCTTGGCCCTCCGGTCACCATGTCCGAACAGTACTAGGATGTTTTGGGAACATTTTAATTTAAAAATAAAATTATTTAGCTAAGTTTTCTTCACTTTTAAAATCATTCCCCCATCAGCTGATTTTTCTAAATAGATGACCTATTTTTTTGAGTAATGGTATTTAGTAGATTGTTACATGGGAAAACCTTCTATTAGGTTGCTATGTAAAAGTGGTGTTTTGCATCAACCAATAGAAAAAAGACACATCACCTAATGCACAAAAATAACCTACAACCCAATACACTGAATTTTGAACTCAGAGAAAGAAAAGTTGAACTAAAGAGAAAGAAAGAGACGTGGGTCTGCTGAAATCCACGGCTGGCCAGACCCAACCACCCAGCTAGGGGTCACAGCCAAACCCAGTCGTGGGTCTGGTTGTGACCAACAGCTGATTCACGGTGGCAGCCCTCTCTAGCGATAGAATTCCTAAAGGATTAACCTTCCCATCTAGGTTTTAGTTTTAAATCTAAAAATGAGTTTTGAGGCTAGATTTGGCAGAAAAGAGGCCGGAGAGGGTGACCCATGATTGGGTCATGGCCAGTCCTTATGCAGGGCTGGGATTGCAGAGTTTGTGGCTACCTTCTTGTTCCTTTACATCACCATCTTGACCGTGATGGGTGTGAGGCACTCTGGCAACTTGTGTTCTTATGTGGGTATCCAAGGAATTGTTTGGGCTTTTGGTGGTGTGATCTTTGCCCTAGTCTACTGCACTGCTGGTATTTCAAGTGGGATGTTCTTCAGCGCCATGGGGTGTTGGTCGGCACCGGTGGTTTGGTTCAGTTTGCTGGCGCCAGGGCCGTGGGATTGGCTGTGGGTTTGCTGTTATCTAGTGTTTTGATCTTATTTTGTTAAAATGCACTGGGTGATGTGTCAACACATGCATAGATGCTGCAAAACACTACTTTACGCGCGAGCCTAATAGTAGGAGTTCTCTTGTTATATAATTTTTAAACTCTTCGAGGAAGCCATTCCGATGCAAGGAATAGGAATGGAATGCCGTAGAAGCCAACAACATTATTATTTTTTTTTTGGTAAAAGCTTCAAAATAAAGTTTTTGCTAAAAAACGTTTTTTTTTTAACTTAAAATCCATATTTCTCAAATGTAAATTCCAAACATGCCCTTAGGCTCCTATACATAACAGTTTTATTTATTTGATTGGTCACTGATAATATGAATAAGAATTCATTAAACAAAAGTGATAAACAAATTAGATGTCAGCCACGCAGGCTCCCTAGCTAGCAACCAAAGCCAATCCAAACAAATCCAAGGTTATAACAACCAGCCATCTACGATATAATTAATGTTGAAAGCTAGAGATAACATTAACTCAAGACCCAACTATAGATCCGAGAGAGATTTCACTACAAGTCTACAAAAATTTTACTCTTTAGCAATCAAATTATCAGAGCCACTTAAAGTCATATTTGGAACCGTGACAATTCAATTTGTTTATGTGTTTTATATTTAGCTTAAATTCGGTGCTGAGAGTAGAGGAAAAGGCATAGAAGTTGCTGTGTTGACTCGGAATGGAGTGGAACATATATCTTGCCAAAGATAATATTGTTGCAGTTCTTGCTGGAATTGAAGCTGAGATTAATCCTAATCTTCCTGCTAAGATTAATCCTAGTGTTGTTGAAATTGTGGATTATACAATACAAAAATAATAATAATAATAATAAAAAAGCACAATTCAGCAAGTCCTCCTTCAAAGAATTCTTTCTAATATAACTCTCCAAATCCCAGAAAAAAAACAAAAAAAAAAAAAGATTACGTCAATTTTATCCATCTCTGTTTCACACAAGATCGTCTCCGGCAATATTAGGTGCTGCTGCATCTTTCAAGGGATTCCGGCAAACGGGGCAGTTAAGATTCCGGCGCTCTAGCCAAGCATCAATGCACGGCACATGGAACTCGTGGTTGCAGCGAGGAAACACACGGCACCATTCCCCGTCCTTGAAATCTTCCAAGCAAATCACACACTGACGACCACCGCCGCCATTTATCGTTATTCCGGTGCTTTTGTCGGCAATTTTTATCACAACAGGCGGCATAAGTTGTTCTATTTGATGGCTCTTGATTTCCGGCTCGACGGTAGCCGCCATTAATTTTGAAAGTACCCAGATTATTAACAATACAGAGACGGAAACTGCAACAATTTCAACACAGAGCTGCAAGCTATTTTCATGGCCAAGAGTAGTGGGGGCAGGAATTGGAGAATTCATTGTATTATTCTTGGAACTTACTACCGACGACTTTCTGGGTTCTTGTCTGTTGTCTTAAAATTATGTTGGAAGACAAATATATATTGACTGTGTAGTGTATTCCTTCTGAACCTGGATTTCCTTGTCAGCCCAGGAAGTCGGTGGGTGTTCTTGGCCCTCCATGGACCAACTCCCGACAGTCCTAGGATGTTTTAAATTGGGTGCGTATTAATTATTTGATTTTTTATTTTCTATTTAATTTTTTTAGGTTTACTCAAAATCATTTCCTCCGGCCGGCCGTCAGCCGTTTTGTCTGAATAGATCGAACAGAACAAAACAGATCGGATCCGATTTGTTCAATGAACTCCTGGACCCATTTCGGGACTTGGGACCCGGGCAGTGGACGGACACTTTTAGAGATAGGTTTTGATAACATCTGGAGAGTAATTAGAGCATATTGAATCTTTGAGAAATCCGTGTGTTGAAACGTCTTTCAAAATTAATATGTATTTATATATGGGTTAAATACTTAATTAGTCCTTAGGGTTTGAAAATTTTATTTTTTCCTCCTTAGGGTTTGAAAAGTAACCAAATTAGTTATTGTGATTTTGAAAAGTGATCAAGTTAGTCTATCCGTCAGTTGACGGTTAATTGACTTAACGGACTGACACATGGACCAATTAGAAGTTGACACGTGACTACCTAATTAATTTTTTAAAAAAATAAATATATATTTTTTTTTTTTAAAAAAAAAAACCTCCACCCTCTTGGGCACCAAGGGTGGCTCGGCCACCCCCATGGAGCCATGGGGGTGGCCGAAACCATAGTCAAACGAAACTGCTCAAGAAGACCAACAACGTCAGCGTTTTGGTGTTCGAGATTGCCGGCCTGATGTTGAAGCTCCTGCACCTATGGCAAGCGCTCTCGGACAAGAATGGGTCTGCCTCCGGAACGAGTCAATCTCTCTGGAGGGAGTCCAGAAGATTGTGTCCAACGACGAAGCTTTCCTCCTTGGCCTCGCGTGCGGGGAGCTGGCGAAGAATCTCCGGCTCGTGGCGAAGTCGGTCTCCAGAATAACCAAGAAATGCAACGACCCGAATCTCCAGCGGTTCGAACCGTTGTTCGACGAGTTCGCCAACTGGGGCCCTAACCCGCACGACTGGGTTCTAAGCTTGAAAGAAATGGAAGCCAGAATGAAGAAGATGGACAGATACGTCACCGTCACGGCCACGTTGTATAGAGAAATGGACGAGCTTTCTAGCATGGAAAGCGGGTTAAGCAAATCTCTGAAATGTAAGGAAAAGGAGTCAACGATTTGCGACCTCCAGCAAAATATTTTCTGGCAAAGGTAGGAGGTGAAGTATCTGAAAGAGCGATCACTATGGAATCGAAGATTTGAGGGTGGTTTCGGCCACCCCCTTGGCTGCATGGGGTGGCCGAGCCACCTTGGTGCCTAAGGGGATGGTTACGGTTTTTTTTAAAAAAAATATATATTTTTTTAAAATAAAAAATTTAATTAGGTGACCACGTGTCAACTTCTAATTGGTCCATGTGTTAATCCGTTAAGTCAACTAACGGTCAACTGACGGATGGACTAACTTGATCACTTTTCAAAATCACAATGACTAATTTGGTCACTTTTCAAATCCTAAGAAGGAAAAAATAAAATTTTCAAACCCTAAGGACTAATTAAGTATTTAACCCTTTATATATTTGGTTTGTGGATGGAGAATATTTTAAATAGAAGGTATTAAAAAACCTTTGAAAGATACTTACAAAAATAAAAACTTTGACTAAAGTCGGTTCTTTTTATTTTAAAAGTCAAGTCACGTTTGGGAAGACTTTTAAAATTCGATAATAATTATCTCAAATTCAACGGCGATTTTAAAAGTTGAGTTACATTTGGGATAACACAAAGAAGACTCTAGTCCTATTTCTAACATTACTCCATGTCATTTTTATAAATTGAGTTGAAGAAGTTCATTCAACCTAGTTTAAATGAAACTCTGTTCGTCACAATGCAAAACGCAACCAAAGTTTCTTATACTTAAGGAGCATATATATGATCATTTCCGGTTTTCTGCTTCTGTTCAAAGTTTCTAACTACATGTCTGGCATTATCATAGTTTGCTGGAAAAGCCTTGTTTGTGTCAAAGCACGAAACTATGCAAATTTCTCGTTTATGTCGAATCGTATATTATGATGATGATTCCCTACAGACAAACAGGACACCGACTATTTAAGGACTAAAAAGGCCCCCCATCACTTCTCTTTTCCTTTCTCCATTGAACGAAGTAGCTAGGTTGGCAATATGGTTGCCCCGTTTGGATCTGGCATGCATATTCATCAGCAGTTGTATAGGCGTTTCATAAAGAAGAAGAAGTCGTTGGCAGAGGATCTCCAATTGCGAGAGTCGCCATGCTCATCGGCAAACTATGTGAAGAATGTGGTGGTAGTGATGGACGGGATGGAAGAGTTCACAACTGAGCCTCTGGAATGGACCCTCGAGAATCTGGTTATGCCTGGTTGACTGGTTCGGTCGTCACTACGTTGGTGGCATGCCATGGCTTAACATTCCACGTCGCGTACGTAAATACTCCATGCATCTTCAATTTCTAAATTCCTGTTTATGCTAAATAATTTATTTTAAAGATTAATGCTTTTTAATAAACTAGATTGTCATACAATTAAGATGACATACTAGTGAAAATAATTTTTTTTTTTTTTAATAAGTACGGATTCAGTAACTAATTTTCGCTGTCACATCATTATATATATTCATCATAACATAACTAATTTACTTGGGATTTTGGTAGTCTCTTCCAAGACATGCCTTGATGTTTGGATGTTGCAATTCGAAGACTTACCTCGTGTAAATGAGAAAAATGAGTTGCGGAGTGATGCCAAGTATCTAAGGCTTCAAGCAGTCGCAGAACTTTGCCGAAAATATGGGGTACATTCAATTCTTTAATTATATATGTTTATTGGTCATTAACCAAAGTCAATAGAACTAGAAAGCTACCTCTGCTAGATTACATTATCAGACAGATCCCAAGTTTTATGGATATAATGTTGAAAGCTAGAGAGAACATTAACTCGATCAATAATACTAGAGATCACACATTTATCTTATTGCTATCCCCTATCCAACTAACGTGGCATTGTTAATCAGTATTTTTATTATTTTTTTAAAAAAAATGATTCAACTATTCAAGTGCTAATTGTTTTTGCTATATTGATAATAATGAGATAAAAGTGTGATTTCTATCATTANAAAGTGAAACGTTACCCCGTTGAAACGTTACCAACGGTGTCCCAAAAAAAAAAAACCGATTGTAATGTTTTAAAAAGTGAAACGTTACTAAAAGGCTATATTAGCAACTACCAGTTCAGTAACGTGCCATTGGTAACGTTTTTGGCACGTTACCATCCATTAGTAACGTTTTGATTGCCTTAAAACATTACTAATAGTTAGTTACTAAACGCCAATTTTTTTGTATTGCCACAATTGTGGACATGCATCTTCAATATCTAAATTCCTGTTTATGCTATATAATTTATTTTAAAGATTAATGCTATTTAATAAACTAGATTGTCATACAATTAAGATAACATACTAGTGAAAATAATATTTTTTTTTTAGTAAGTACGGATTCAGTAACTAATTTTCGCTTTCACATCATTATATATATTCATCATAACATAACTAATTTACTTGGGATTTTGGTAGTCTCTTCCAAGACATGCCTTGATGTTTGGATGTTGCAATTCGAAGACTTACCTCGTATAAATGAGAAAAATGAGTTGCGGAGTGATGCCAAGTATCTAAGGCTTCAAGCAGTCGCAGAACTTTGCCGAAAATATGGGGTACATTCAATTCTTTAATTATATATGTTTATTGGTCATTAACCAAAGTCAATACAACTAGAAAGCTACCTCTGCTAGATTACATTATCAGACAGATCCCAAGTTTTATGGATATAATGTTGAAAGCTAGAGAGAACATTGACTCGATCAATAATACTAGAAATCACACATTTATCTTATTGATATCCCCTATCCAACTAACGTGGCATTGTTAATCAGTATTTTTATTATTATTTTTTTAAAAAAATGATTCAACTATTCAAGTGCTAATTGTTTTTGCTATATTGATAATAATGAGATAAAAGTGTGATTTCTATCATTAGTCAAATTCCTTATCAACCGTCCCTAAGAGGTAGCTCAATCGGTTAGGACCATACATAATAAAGCGGATGTTACTAATTCGAATCCCCCTCTCCTTCTCTTGTGCGGACTTGTCAAAACAAAAAAAAAAAAAAAAATTCCTGACCAGCCTTAATTAAGACAGTTTTATTAATTGTTGTTGTTGGTATAATACTACTATTTTGCATTTTAAAGATTAGTACTTGATGAATTTGGTACTCAATTTTATTATTATTATTTTTTTTTATAGATGGTACTCAATTTTATAGTATGTAATCTAAGCAGCATGTCATGTAGTCTGTGCCGCAAAAAAAGGTAGTAATGGGTTATCCCTCACGACTTTTGGTGGTTAAGCAAATCACGAGCCTTCATGCGACATGGGTGGTGTTCGATAGGTAGGCTTCATTGGGTGTGTGTTTGTGCGTACATTAATTGGGTGTATGCAGTATGCTAGGCTAGGATATATTCCTCAATTTCTGAAGCTAATTAGGAGTTGATTGCTTTGCACTGCGCATGCATGCATGCATGGTTACAGGCATCGCAGAAAGAATAGAGAATTTTATGCCAACACCATTCCATGCAATATGGTGATGATGAACGAAGAGGGAGGGGCTGACATGATTAGAGGCCACCCTATGATTGATAACGGAGAGAGCACTCCAGGAGAATTTTCACCAGCCTCATCAGAACGCACTCCAAAAGTTATTGTCTCTATGGAGTAGAAAGGAATTCTTGAGAAACAAGCTCAAGAACATGATCAGGAAGAAGAAGAAAATTGAAAGAAACTTTTAATGTTTACTAGAACGATAAACATGGTATAATTCCTTGTACAATGAGACCATAAACCTTGATAATAAAACATTTTACTCGCATGGCTGCTTTGGCTATTGTACGTTGAGTTTTTTTTTAAATTTCGGATGGTGTCCTTTTAAAAAAAACAGCCGTTTCCATTCACGTACAAGATCATAAATTTAAAACAATTTTCAAAAAAAAAAAAAAAAAAGTTGAAAATAAGCAAGTGCACCAAATAATAAAACATCTTCTTTCATATTAGTACACCAAATGCATGGTTTATAACTTACTACCCTTCACCTTTATTATGATGGGGGAGGAAATGCCACCTAGTGTAACGATGATCATGAGACATGAGACAATATGGGAATTTCTGTTAAATGTCACATAATCTCTCCTGTCAATTGGGTTATCCTTAATATTAAGACATGAGGTCACTTTATGTCTTGTACAGATCACATGAAGACCTACTTTTATGCCACGTGAGAAAAATAATTGATCTTTGTGATGGTGACGGGTTGATGGCACAAGGGGAGGAAAAACACAACAAATATTCTCTTCCATTTGCACGCAAACTTGCATTACATGTGAAGGGTTTGACTCATGTGGTAAGGATTTTGGTCTTAATGGCATTTTCATCATGTTTAAGGTTCAAATCTCTTTCTATGCAAATAATTGAATTCTCTGAGGCCATGCTCGCCAACGAAGCTAGAGTCTCATCCGATTCGTGTGGTGGAGATGTTTTACACGGGTCCAGAGTTTACCGTCAATAATATTTTTTAAGAAAATAAATAAATAAATAAACCTGCACCACAATGAACAACAATCATCTTGGCTTGGTCGTTTAGCCAAACTACACATATTCTTACAGGTTAAGTTCATATACGTGATTTCAATTGTTGAGGCCGGTGCGCGTAACAATGCCACTTTGATGGCTTTTAGAACATGTTTTGTGGGGTGCAATTTCAAATATTGTAAAATACATTGGCTTCCCTCAATGAATACCAATTCATTTTTAGATGAAATAGTCTAAGCCCGATCCAATATCATCGTCGAAAAGGGTTAAAGAGTAAAGCCACTACATTATATTTGTTTTATAGGCAGTATCCCTTTTTAGTTTTTATTATCTCTTGTTAATTGGGTAAATAATTCACACGACCAAAACTGTAATATGTGGATCTTGTTTTACTATGAACTTGCGAGGTGCATGGTCCGACTTCTTTAAGGTTGATTTGGCTAAAACATATTACGTACGTGATTTCTGATTAAGTTGCCGATCATATCATTTTCATGTACGTAAATCATTGATTACGTAACGATCATTTCGTGAGTAATTAGGATGAGAGTCAACTTTTTAGGATGGCACGATCGATCTCATGCGCGCCTAGATTGTTTGATTGTTCTTTCTTTCTTTCTTCTTCTTCTCTCTCTTTCTACGACGCTATCATAGAATTCTGATTATTAATTTAAATAGCATAAACCACAGTTAAATAATTAACAAGAACAAAATCAGTTATACATTGCAACTTTTTTAAATACACTCATCTTACGTGCATATTAAAGTACTTAATTATATAATTTATAAGCTTCTCCCCACCCAAATTAACATTATTTTTGAATAGCAAGGGTGAGAAGTAACAAGTTTCCTTTTAAGGCAATGTGATAGTGCAATTGAATTTTCAAGGGGAATAGCCACCATGGCCGCCACCTTCACCACTACCACCACCACCTCCATATCCTGCCCCATGTTCACCTCCAGCACCATAGCCGCCACCACCACCAGAACCACCTCCACCCCCACCACCACAGCCTCCAGCACCGATACCTCCACCAGATCCCCCACCACTGCCATATCCACCTCCATGTGCTCCACCAGCACCGTATCCTGTTCCACCACCGCCACCACTACCCCCACCACCTCCATAGCCAGGACCATGTTCTCCTCCAGCACCATAGCCGCCACCTTGACCCCCTCCACCACCACCTCCATACCCAGCACCATGGTCTCCTCCAGCACCATATCCACCGCCACCACCTGCCCCTCCTCCACCACCAGCACCATATCCTGCCCCATGTTCTCCACCAGCCCCATATCCGGCACCACCTCCTTCACCACCTCCGTAACCAATACCATGCTTTCCCCCTGCCCCGTACCCAACACCACCGCCACCACCTTTTCCTCCACCACCACCATATCCTGCCCCATGTTCTCCGCCAGCACCATATCCGGCACCACCTCCTTCACCACCACCAGATCCGTGTCCAGCGCCTCCTGCGCCATAACTAGCTCCACCACCACCACCACTTCCATATCCTCCACCATGTCCACCAGCAGCTCCATAGCCTGCTCCTCCACCTTCTCCACTACCACCACCACTTCCATAACCAACAGCACCGTGGTCCCCTACAACTCCATATCCAGACCCACCACCTGCCCCCCCTCCTCCACCACCATAACCTCCACCAACATTACCACCATACCCAACACCAACCTCATGGCCAATTTCGGGACTGTGGCCAGCTCCTTCAAGAGTAAGGAGGGCTCTAGTTGCAGAACAAATGCTTACACCCAGTAACACAAAGGCAAAAACACTAAGAACTTTGTGATTAGCCATGGAAATATGTTTGTATACCACAACCGTATATACCTTCAAATGCGAGGGAGAGTTGCTATATATAGCAATAGATTTGGGGGGTCCAAAGTGCATCTACTGACAGGGAGTAGTTGAAGCACATGGTAGAGAAGATGGCTGTCCACACAATGTGGCCCAACATACACACAAAAAGATCAAATTCACTCAGAACTCGTTACAGTTTCGATCACTAGTGTGTTTATGCTGTCCTCCATATCTAACTAAACTTAGAAAGCCATTTTTAGTGCCAGAGTTTGAAAAAACCTAACCTTTCCTTCTCCTTCACCTCTCAATGGGTGCCTACGACAGCTAACTCAATAATATTCCTTCCACAGTACTCGTTAATGTTAGTTGTAAAGTAAACCTAACTAATAAATTCAATATTTAAAAAACCGACGCATGCAGGGAACTAGCTGTTAGAAATGTGTTTGGGCCTAACTCAACCCAAAAGCTAGCTCAAGAGTTGAGGTTTTCCCTCACTCTTATAAATGGCCCATCTACTTAATACCCAAGCAATATGGGACTTCCAACACGCCCCCTCACGTGTGGCGGGAGGACATCCAAGCCAACACGTGTAACAAATGGGAGACGGTGGGCCACAAGCAATTGGGTTAGGCTCTGATACCATATGTAACATCCCACCCCAATGACACAATATTGTCCGCTTTTGGCTCCCCTGAACCAGACTTCCCAGGGGGTCACCCATCCTGGTACTACTCCAGCAGAAGCACGCTTAACTGCGGAGTTCTGATGGGATCATTACCATCACGGCATCGTTAAATTTCTAATAACACCTAATTAACGAGGTTCCAAAGCCGCGTTTATTGCACAGCTAGAGAATGATTGATCGACGCACATGCAAGAGAGAAGGTGGGCAGTGTCCACACAATGTGGTCCAATATTGGATTACATAGACACTATACACACTATATATAATTCTAGTATCCTCACTCTAGTGTGTGATTATGCTGTCCTCCACCTCTCACGTTACAATTGCCCATCAGAAACAGAAATTTTCCTGATCATTTACCTCTCAATGGGTGCAAACAGCTGACTTAATACAACGTCGCTCGTTTACTTTGGTCCATTTGGTTTAGCGGTTTTAAAATGTATGGTTTCAAAAATAACGACTAACTAAAATATAAATCGTGATTTGGCCTTCAAAGTTACGGTTTGACCTTTAAAACTACGCGTTTTTACAAACACTACTCTCCCCTCCGATTTGAAAATGTGAAAAAAATTTCAAGTTTTCAAACTAGCATTTTTTCAAAGGCATTTCTCAAATAATGATTTTCTGATCACTTCGCTAATGTGTACATTGTTTTACTTGCCAGGCTTAGAATCAAGAGAAATGCTTCTTTGCATAATTGCGTCCATTTTGCGTAGGCCTCTGTTGATGAGTTGGCATGTTATATTCATCCTTAATTTAAAAGGTAAAAGATAAATAAATAAAAAAAGCAATAATGGTTAATGGATGGAGCTAGTACGCCAACTAAGCAGAGATAAATGCTAGCGTACAAAGAAGCATTTTCTAAAATCAATTTCCTCATTGGGTTTCGGTTGTCCTTTGCTAATAGGTGGTTGGCAAGTACTTTGAGGGTTTTTTTTTATTTTTTTATTCTTTTAAAAAAAAAATTGTACAATTTTAAAGGCTAAATTATAATTTTAAAGGTTAAACTGTGATTTTATCAAATACTTCATTGTGTTACTAAAAATCACTTTTTCAAATCATACATTTTTTAAATCGCAAATCCAAACGGAATGTAATATATTTTCAAACTTTCTTTTTTATATATTAATTTAATTGGCATTCTTAATATATATATATTCATATTTTAGTCCTTTTATCTTAATATATTTCTCATTAATGCTTTGGCGTGATAAAAACTTATGACTCGGTCCTAGAAAAGAGGTACTAGGGCTAGAATACTATTCAATTGAAGTTAGATTTGACCATTTTTACAAGGCAACACTGTTATATTTGGGGAGGCATTCCATGTTGCAGTCATGAATAGAGGAATGAAATACAATATTCTTCAAGACTTGCACCATTAGGAATACAGAGTTGTCACACTCAGTGAAAGTGATGGCAAAAGAGTTTTACAGTTTTCTAACACTATGAATATCATCCCCCTTGCATGCACTGTACGTGAAAGCGTTGTCTCACAGGCAGGGACGGGTTTAGGGAGGGACCGGAAGTGGCCTTGGTCCCCTCCCAAATTACAAAAAAATAAAATAAAATAAAGATATTTTTTGCCAATTAATTTTTCCCCAAAAATTTTTTGGTGTTTGGTCTTTTCCCAAATTGAAAGTTGGATTTGTCTCTGCTCACAGGCATTTGTGACCTATTAAGGCATATAAGGCAAGGAGATAAAATAAGAAAGGAAATGAAGCAATAAAAGGAAAGATAAGGAGACAAAGGAAGAAAAGAAAACAAAGCAACAAAAGGAAACATTGTAACGGCTATAAACAGTGAAATAACGGCTAGTATACAATGCCACCACTTGTATAAATAAACCATCATTTATAATGAAATGAATCAAGGGGAAACAATGTAGTCGCTAACCTTCCTTAGTGTTTCTTCCTCTCTCTCCCTCCTTACTTTTTCAATGTTTAATAAACTTCCATATGACCAACCAATATGGGGGATGCTGATGGCTATGGGGGATACTGATATCGATGGCTCAATCCTCACATATATTCCCTTCTACAAAATTCTTACTTCAAGCTTTGGTGTCTTGAATATGATTTTTAAAGTCATTTAATTAAATTCTTTTTAAGGGCGTTTATTTAGGGGTGGCAAAACAGGTACCTATACACGACCCGTTTATGACCCGCGGGTACCCGTTACACGATTAGCCTATATCCATACATGACCCGTTTAGCTAAACAGGTAATCGGGTCTGACACGATTATGACACGAAAATAACCGGGTAACCCGACACGACCCGTTTTACCCGTTTAAAATAACTGGGTCCTATCGGGTAGACCCGATCCGACTCGTTTAAAAAACTTAAAACACTTTTTTTTTTCTTCTTTCTTTCTTTTTAAAAAATGTAATAATAATAATACCAATAACATAGTTAATTTAATTGTTAACAAATTATTAGCTCGTTCAAATATCTTGTATATATATATACAAAATATATTACAAAAAATAGTTATATATATTTAAATCCATATAATAGTAATTAAATAATATATGTTATATGGGTTATACTTAATTCAATAGCATTATATTATATGCATATTAAATAATATAATTATAAATATATAAGATCAATACTTAATCATAGTATTTGTGTACAATGATAATGACATTCGTATAATATCAAATTAAGTAATAAACATTTGATTCAACAATATGTTACTTATAACCACAATTAAAGTATTAATGTATTGTCATTGGAATTTATATGATTATATTACATGATCAATTGATCATTAAATCTTATGATTATCTAATAACAAATTATACATATATAATATGATATAAGTATACAAATTGATACTAATACAATAATTAACTAGAAACTTCATTCTCACTTCTAGTGTATGTTATAAGTCCATATGCGTTATAAATTATAATTATACATATATATTGAATAATACAAATGTATAAGATCAATACTTAATCATATGATTTAATGATAATTTAAATAATTAAGCACAGTATTCATGTACAATGATAATGTCATTCGTATAATATCAAATTAAGTAATTAACATTTGATTCAACAATGTGTTCCTTTTAACCACAATTGAATTATTAATGTATTGTTATTGAAATTTATACGATTATATCACATGATTAATTGATAATTAAATCATATGATTATCTAATAATAATTATATAATGGAATTTATAAATTAAGCCAACCAAATTGACCAATTTTACATTTATTCCTAAATTATAATTATACATGTATAATACCAATTTTACACTAGGCTTAGGGTTAGTTTAGTTTAGGAATTTTTTTTTTTTCTTTGTGTTAAAAATAATTTTTTTTAAAAAAAAAATAATAAAGTGAATAGTAACCGGGTCTAGCAGGTACCCGCCGGGTCTGGCGGGTACCCGCCATTAGCCGGGTCTAAAAAAGTAGACCCGCTAGACACGAAAATTCGCGGGCCTTAAACGGGTAGACCCGATTAAGACCCGAACCCGATTAGCCCAAACCCATTACCTGTTTATTCGTGTCGTGTAAAAATTGACAGCCCTACGTTTATTGACCAAAAATAATTCTAGCTTATAAGGTCTTAATTGGCACAAATCAAATCTTTTGTATTCTCAAATAAAAAAATAGACAGTTTATAAAGCCATTGCCCATGCCTTTCCTTAGCCGAAAGCATCCAAACGCCGGCCACCGAATCGAAGGAGTACGTACACCGCCGGAAAGTGTAAGTGCATGTTTTGTTTCTTGTGGCTAAGATATTATTCTTTATTCATAAAAATAAGTGGTTAGTTTTTTGTCTGAGAACTAATATACAAAGAAAATTTATGAAAGAAAAATACACTTTCTAATAAAATTATATATAATTAATACCTCCACCACCCCACTTGTTTCTTGATAATATTATTATTTTCGTAACCATCATAAGATAAAAAACCTTTTCCTTATATATTTTAGTGGGGAATTGAAGTGCACGTACGTTATATATACGTACATCATCACCTTCGAAGGTCCCATTCCTCATATCCCATTAGGATAATGATTAGCATGCACGTAATTAATTAACTTGATTTGGCACGACTCACAAGTGCACGTACAGTCATAACCAAAAGACAGAAAAAAGAAGACTGCATATTAATTAGAATTAGATACAGCCTTTGAGTGCAATTCTCTGGCATTCATGCATACAATACTTAGATATTAATCATAACCATCCTCTTATCAATACTAATCTTATTTTTTGTTCTTTTTTTTTTTTTTGGCATCTTATTTTTTGCTCATATTAGAGTAGTACGAAAGAAGACACATTCGTTTTAGCAAATTATGAAGTGACAAGGAATTTTTAAGGGATGTAGCCACCATGTCCACCACCCTCTCCACTCCCACTACCTGCTCCATATCCACCATTTGCACCTCCTGCACCACCACCGCCTCCTCCACCAGAGCCGCCGCCACCACCAACATGACCACCAGCAGCTCCACCACCGTAGCCTCCACCGGCTCCTTCACCACTACCATATCCACCTCCATGTGCTCCTCCTGCACCATAACCTGCTCCACCACCACCACCGCTCCCACCTCCGCCTCCTCCACCAGCACCATGTTCTCCCCCAGCACCATAGCCGCTACCAGCCCCACCTCCTGATCCACTTCCATAACCAGCACCTCCTGCACCAGCACCAGCACCACCACCACCACCGCTTCCTCCACCACCTCCGCCACCGTGTGCTCCACCAGCACCATATCCAGCCCCACCTCCTTCTCCACTGCCACTTCCATATCCAGCACCACCGGCACCATAAGCAGCTCCTCCTCCACCTCCACCTCCACTACCACCGCCGCCACCACCACCAATTCCACCTGCAGCCCCGTATCCTGCACCACCACCTTCTCCACCCCCAGCGCCACCTCCGTAGCCAGCAACACCTTGTTCTCCTGCAGCGCCATAGCCGACATGGACATTTCCACCTTCAACGGTGAGGAGGGCTCTAGTCGCAGAACAAATAACTAAACCCAATGACACGAAGAAAAGAACACTAAGAACTTTGTGACTAGCCATGGGAAAATGCAGCTAGAAGTTCCACACCGATGGTATAGAATGCTAGAGAGGGTGGGTATATATAGGAACGGGAAGGGGGTCCAAAAGCGCGTCTACAGTAGAAAAGGTATTTTGGGAGTCCCACAAGGTGGTCCAACACAAGTATACACTCACACTTGCAGCTCCGCCTCTAGTGTGCTTCTGCTGTCTCCCACATTTACGAAACACGTACATATATAGCCACTTTGCTAATTGGACAGGAGTTTCTATACACCTAATTTGAGTGTTTGATGGATTTCCAACTCATTATATCCTTTTCACACCATGCATTGGCCAGTTTGATGATTTTTCACTTTTTCTTCTTCATTATTTTTGTGGCTTGTTCAGCTAACAACAATGGCTGCTTGGCAATAGTGTAGTCAATTAATCTGAACAAACCTGCCAGGTGCAGAACCAACAAATTTTGTGGAAGGGGTTCAATCCTTCATAAATACATAGATGCATGGTCTTTTCATGTGTTCGCCGTGCGTTTATATAAAAAGAAAACAAACAAGTCTAAAATTTATTTATTTTACCAAGTCATCAATCACAAATGTCGTATACAAAAGTTACATATCATAAATCATATATATAGTGATATGTTATAAGTAGAAATCTATCATATGGGGTCAAAAACTATATATTTGGTAGGGCAAGAGTATCAAAAGTACTATTTTTGGTTTGAGGTTGCCAAAGACTCCCCATTAGGCAGGTCCTAGGTCCGCGTTCGTTGGTGTTCACGAGGTAATTAAGAGCTAGCAAGTGTCAGTTTTTTAGCCAGCCGTGCGTGTATATATATATTGAATCATGTTTATGCGATCTTTTGATGATACAAATTCAGTGTATATATATATCTCTCTAATTGTGACTCATACATGACTGCTCATAGTCATATGAATAAAATAAGCAATATATCTGATTAAATGAGTAGTTGGAGGAGATTTTCCAAGAGCATATATCTCTGCTTCTTATTGAACTCGAATCTTATTATAGTGGTACTGATGATCAGATAAGATCTTATAATATATATATGTACGTACATAATGATTAGCTAGCCACTAATCCCTTAGCAATTATCACCACTACTTACTTACGCATCTTGGAACATAATAGCCATATTACACATGGCTAATATTAGTACTTTTTGTATTAATTATTCTGTTAAGTTGGTTTAAAGATGAAGCTAGCTAGCCAAAATCACTAATTTCGCTTGCAATCAGAAAAATACATATGCATCGAATCACGCCTTCTTTTATATATATATTGTTTCACTTGTAGGATTAATTAAAACGGCACTCCTCATTCAATGTCAATGCATTTTCCCCTGGCTGTTTGCCACGACAAAATGTAAGTGATCAACAGGCCAGGGTTGATAAAGACAACATTCTAATTAAGTTGGCGGCCGGGGTACTTCTGGTTTCTGATTTCCTGGAGTAGTTTCTAAAGCCATTCAATCATCCATAATTGCAGCTTGAAATATATAGGAAAGATGTGATCATCAAAGTCAATATACATTTTTGCAACCCTGCAATGTGGTTACTATAGGCCTCCACTGTAGATGCTCATTAGTGTTTTGAATATTCATTGCCGTCCACCCAAGTGCTGAATTGTTGTTGTTACTTTTATTATTATTATTATATTCAAAATAGGAAGAAAAAAAAAGGGTGGAGGAATGAGAATAACGAAACCTTGATGCAAGAGAATTTGTAGTTGAGTTGTCAGATACAGAATTAATGAACCAAGAAGATAAGCATCAGGCATATGATTTAAGGATTTTTTTTCGAGTAATATCTTTTTGTTGTCTATAAATATTTTGCTTTGTCTTTCAATTCAATTGTATTTTTATCTATTTTTCTCCACGTACACTCGAAACTTAGGCTAGTACTCTATATAAAGGTTATTTTTTCTCTTTATGAATTTTCTTATAACCTTTAATCTTTAGTTTCTGTTTACCATCATACAGACAGTGTCAGAATGACGTCAAAACTCTACCAAAATGTAGATTTGAGTATATGTTATATTATTGAGTACTGTTCATGATGGAATGAAAATGAACTGGTCGATATCTGTCATTGTCTATGAATGACAAAGCAACTCTTCCAAAGAGAGATATGAAAATATGAATTGAAGGCCACAAAGAAACAAGAAAAAGAAAAGAAAGAAAGAAAGAATAGAGGGCCTATGGTAGGGATCGATCCAACAACGTAAAATTCAGGATCTATGGTGCAGTATTAAACTGTGTCGCTGACAGAAGAGTTCAAACCTACGCATTGTGAAATGCTTTTCAGTGGAATCTTGTCAACAAAAACTGTAAAAGGTTCTTCTATGTCAATGTCCACAACATGGTGAGAACATGCATTGGTTCTAGCTAGTAATGATTACTAATCTCTTTAATAAACACTCATATATTTAATTGAAATAGGAGGTAAATAATGGAGAGATGATTCAAACTCGAGATCTTTGTTTTAATATCATGCATGTTAAATCACAGCTTATCTAAAAAACTTAGCTCGATTAGAATTGATATAAATTTAATCTTTTAATTTATATTCCAACACTCAAACTAACAGCAAACCAGTTGGAGAAACAAGCTATATATAGCCATCTTTGAAGTGATGATTCATAGGGAAAATATACGTTGCCATGCTCAGTCTACCCTAAAAACACGCAAGAGAAAATAGTAAAATGGTTTGGTTATTTGCCAATTTCAAGTATAAAACCTTTCCTTTATGTTGAAGGCACTTGATCACATTTTCTCCACTTGTGATGTAACATGTATATTCGTATAGAGATATATAGTGGGTGGTCACATGGAAGAGTACCCCCTTCTCTACCATTTTGTGGGACCAATCCATCTCATATTGCTTGCCTAATGGAGCCTCTTTTTTCTTCACGCTTGAAAGGCTGTATACCATAACAACAACATTCTTCCCATTACATCATTCCTGACGTTTGGCATTTATATTGTCCAAATTTTTTGTTTCCTTTTGCCTTATACCCTACAATATTTTCTTCGATCGTCTTCAACAAATTAACAAGGCACAAGCACCGACAATTTCCCTCAACTTGGCTGTGTCACATCAAACACTAGTTTTGAGAGATCGAGAGAAGAAAATAAAACATGTACAAAAATGATCATCCCATAAGATGTACCAAATTACCCTGTTAAACTCTTTCAAATAATTCAGAGTCTATAAATGGTTGCAAGATCACTAGCTACAAAATTATACGTCTTTAAAAAAAATATCATGTACATTAACTCTATTTTCCTATAATATCCAATTGACTGCATGTAACTGTCTCACCCCTAGATTATACAAACTATAAACAACAATTGTTATCTTATTTGTGTCCAATTCGGGTCGACCTTAATTGGAAGCGCTACGATTTAATTTTTATTTTTTTTGAGGCTTAGTTCATGGACCGAAGGTTCGGTGTTTTGATGTTTTGACTCGGTTGTGGGTTGTATTTATAATTGCTTTTGATTTTAAAAAACGGTTACTCTGCAGAATCCAAGGAACCAGTCACTGACTTCAAGGTAATTGACAGACAATATATAAAGATCCTGGTTTCAAGGTTGTCTGTAGTGGATTATTTTAGCTTTTGTAACCTCTTATCTTGCAAGCTATTTGTAACCTACTAGGACTCTCAAGCCACATGCTAGCTGTTAGCCTCTGAGAGTTTTTTCTTGTAGGCTTGTACAAGTTGTGTATATATATATATATATATATATATATAGTGAATCAGTGATCCAAGGATTAGTACAAGTAAGACAATTACAACCAAAACTCACTTGGTGTCTTCATTCTAATACATTCTACCTTAAATTAGATAGTTGCATTTGCAAGCCCATTCGAACCACCGGGACATTTTGCCGAGAATAACTTATATGTAGAGGTTGCACAAAAGTGATCTTTTGTGCCCACCACTCAATGAGTGACAACTAAGCTTATTCTAAATTAGAAAAAAAAATTTGAATGCACTAAATTATAACAACCTATTGTTAAACCCAAACCCTTATTTTCCCTTGTTATCAGTTATCACTCTTCTTTGATAACACAAACATCAACCCACTACAGCCCCTGTCTCTTATACACATCTAGATGTGTATAAGAGACNGTGCTTCTGCAATTATTAAATTGCAAGTGCTTTGTAAAAAATAAAAATTCAGGTGAATCTAATTGCAGACACCCTTAAATACAAATGATTTTTTAAGGGCCTTAATTAGAACTTTATTGAAAATCAACAATATTTTTCGTTCCAACTTACAACAATGAAAGCAAAATGGCAGACTTAGTCTACAACCAGCAAGAAAATACCATAGTGCTCTGGACAAAACAAAACAAAAAAAAAAATTGCAAATGCTCTGGACCGAAAAAAAAAAAAAAAAATGCAGGTGAAACTTAAAATTTTCAATTTCATCAAGCATCTGGTTGCAGACACCCTTAAATACAAAGGATTTTTTAAGGGCCTTAATTAGAATCCATTGTTAGTTAAAAAAAATAAAAATAAAAAAGTCCAAAAAAAGAAAGAACTTTCATCCACTCCTGAGCGATGCGAGTGGGTTGAGCGACAGGGTTCGTTGGGCCATGTGGGTGTGGCGATATTGGTGTAGACGATGGCAAGTTGGGCAGTGGGCGTGGCGGGGGCGAGTTGGAGGGCGATAGTGAATTGGGCTGGACGGCAGCGAGGCTCAATTACTATATTCATCTTTTCTTGGGCGGTGCAGGTGAGCTGGACGGCTGTAGGTTGGACGATGGTGAGCTGGGTAGTGGGCTAGGCAACGATGAGCTGGGCAGCAGCGGCAAGCTGGGCGGCAGCAGTGAACTGGGCTGGACGGCGACATGAGAAAACTGAGGGAGAAATGCGAAACTGGTCTTACTTGATTTTAATATTAGAAGGTATAATCTAGTACATCCAAAAACTTTTTCTAACTTGCTCCAGGCTAACGTGTCAGTCATTTAGTGGCTGGCACAAAAGCCACCTTTTATGCAACCTCAATACCCAAGACGCTCTCCATTTTGCCTCAGCTCAGATTGTCGTGTTTACAACATCTTTCAAACTTGGTACGTATCAAAGAATGTACGTAGGACAGCCTAGATCAAAGCAAAATGCCCCGGTCAATTTGATTGGCTGACCTCAAGATTTGAAACCAACCCAATGCAACTTTGACCAAAAAAAAAAAACACATCTACTTTTATACGTCCTTCTCAAATTGATATGATACTTAAAATTATCGTTGAATCAAAATCAAATAGTAATCTATCATAATTTTAATAATAATTTTAGGAGTGATGGTTGCACCCCACAGGAGCAGATCTACTTGTTACCTTGGGGCGAATGTCTTTCCCAAGATTTTTAAAACTTGTCTAAAAATATATGTTTGTTTATAGTTTGCCCCTAAAATAATATTTTTGTCCCCCCAAAATAATACTTACACCCTCACAAAATAATATTTTTGTCCTCCTCAAAGCTTTCTTGCATAGAAGTATATAATAACTGCAAAATACACAAAATATAATAAAATAATAAAAATTGAAAAAAAAAAATTATTTACGATAAAGCCATCTTTCAAATCAGTTTTCGAAAGCTGCAACTTTTGCAATTTTGTCGACTTAACTTCTCATTAATTTATTCTTATTCTAGGGAGTTCAACGGCATGGGACCATATTTTGGGTTTGTGATAGTAAATTAATAGATCTATTTAGAACCTTGGATTTGTCTTAAACTTGAATTTTGAAATGATAAACTTAAAAACAACAAAGAACAAGAAGAAGATGAAATGAATATATATGATATCATTTTTTTATTTTTTTGAAATTTTGGACCTTATTTTTATTTAATAGTAAAATATATAGTCTCATCCAAATATCAAAAACCTTAATAAAATATAAAATGTATTGAAGCAATAATGTTGGTCAAGCAACCTCTCTGCCAAGGGTAGCCACATGGCAACTCTTTTTTCTTTTTTTTTTCTTCCTTTTAATCCTTCATTTGTTAACAAGGCCGGCCAACACGACCACCCGTGTTGGACTGCTGCACGTTTTTCCCACCTAGTGACGTTATTGACCTTATCTTCTAGGCATAGGAAGATTAATTGGGCTTGAGAAAGCAAGCCCATGGACAATCCATAGGCTTGAATGAAAGATTTTATCTTCCCCATGGGCCATGGCAACCAATGTGGGACAAAACATATGACCGCGCAACAACCTCATTGTCCTTTCCGTCTTTGGGATAAAATCTCTTTAATTGTTGTCCACTGGAGTTGAGCACGTACTAAACTTTTGCATTGAGATGAGCACGTACTAAACTTTTGCATTGAGAGGATAATCTCACGGTGCAAGGACAATGTTACCCTCGACCTCGAGAAATATTGTTTTGTTTTATATAATAAAGGGCATTCCCTCGACTATTCCGGACGCTAAAATCAAAAAAGAAGTAGAGAGGTACCACGAGGAAGACAAGAGGTGGTAGGAATATGAGGGAGAAGGATCCTCTCCATTTCAATTGGAGAGGAGTCGGTTAGTATAAAAATAAGGACAAAGGGGTAAAAAAAAAATTAATGGAGATGTAGAAAGACAATAATACCCTTATTTTACACTAAATGGAGAGGATCCAGGTCCGAATATGAGACACAAGGCACCAGCCAGGAACCACTCAGGTCTCACTTCTCAAACTTCTCTCTGTTGGGCAATGGATCGGTCACCTTAAGCCCAACAGACTTTTAGGCCCGATTCAATATACAAGCCCATTCAAAGTCAGACTGAGTATAAGCCAGTCCATCGAGGGTATAATGGTCCTTCAACCAAATAAAGACATGTCATGTTCATCAATGAACGTGGCATACTCCAAGCCAAGTCCTACACTCATTAGGACATGGTCCAACTGTCAACGCCAAATCGAACCACGTGGTCCTGAGCATAAATCGAGAACCCATGTCTAGAGCAAGTGTGGCTGAGCCACCAACCAAACCCATGATCTTGGAGTAACCCACATCTCATGATTTACTTTCCTAGCATTGCACACGGTACTGGATCCTCAAGAACATGGGGCCGAGAATTCTGGGACAACAACAGCTACTTGATGCCTATAAAAAGGAAGCTCAAATTCATTATTTGATAATCACTAATCACTCTCTCGAGCCTTTTCTTGCTCATTGCGTTCTTGCTCTCTAAACACTTTTCTTCCTCAAAATCATCACTGACTTGGGCATCAGAACTATCCCCCGCCAACACACTTCGACAGCTCTTATCCTACATATTTTCCCTCTTTTTGCAGATCAGCAACTCTTTAAATTCCGTGCAAAGTCACTCCTCTGAAAACTGTCATCAACACTAAATCTTCCATGTCGACATGTCGTAGTTTTGTTGTTTTCATTTACTTTCACCCTATTTGTTTTGGAAGAGAAATGAGGAACATCTTTTTTATGAACGATTTTGGAAGGGATTGAAACAAAATATAAGTAGAAAAACTATGAATACATATATATTTGGGGAAAATCCACTTTACCTTTTGAAGTTTCAGAGGTTTTTCAATTTGAACTCTGAGGTTTAAAAATTGGCAATGTACCCCCCTAATGTTTCAAAAAATTTCAATTTAAACCTTTTGTTACCAATTTCTGTCAAATTAGATGGAAATCTATAAAATTACGTAATTACCCTTAGGCTTTTTAAAAAAAATTTCCGTCCATTTAGATGAAAAATATTAACGGAGGGTTTAAATTGAAACTTTTTGAAACTTCGAGGGGGGTAAATTGTCAATTTTGAAACTTTAGAATTCAAATTGAAAAACCATTGAAACTTCAGGGGTAATGTGAATTTTCTCCTATATATTTCCAACTTCAACCAATTAAATAAACAAGTCAAGGGATTTTTGTTTCTACCCCAAATCACAGATAAATTGCCTTGCTTAGTAGGTGTTACAGATTAGATGATGTTAAATCCCAACACGTGAGAGGTAAATTATGATAAAATCACTGCATGCCGATCAAAGAACTCTAATCATATTATTTAGGGGAAACTTCAGAGAACCTTCCTGAACTTTCACCCTTTTTGAAATGCCTCCCTCGAACTTTAGAAACTCTCAATTTACCCCCCTGAATTTTCAATTGTTCTCAATTTGGACCCCTTCGTACATTTTAGGGTTTAAAAATTTTAAAAATGCCAAAATACCCCTTATTTTTATTTTTAAAAAAATAAAAAAAAAATTATGGAAGTTGAAATTTTATACAAAAGTCACCGTTTAAAATTTCAACTTCCAAAACGTTTTTTTTTTTATTTTTTTATGAAAAGCAGGGGTATTTTGGTCTTTTTAAAATTTTGAAACCCTAAAATGTACGGAGAGGTCCAAATTGAGAGCAATTGAAAGTTCAATAGGGTAAATTAAGAGTTTTTAAAGTTCGATGGTGGTATTTCAAAAATGGTGGAAGTTAAGGGGGGTTCGCTGAAATTTCTCCTATTATTTACAAATTCAATTTTAAATCACCACGTGCCCATCAAAGAACTCCAATCAGATTAGATGTTATTAATCCAATGATAATCTTAAAAGTAACATCAATTTTAAGAGGAAATAAGAATGTCATGAGTGCTTGCTTTGGTAGCTCAATTTCATAGGCCGAGTAATTATAAAAAATTTTAGTCCATTTGTTAAATAAGAATTTTTTTTGAAAAAAAAAAAAAAAAAAATTAGAATAATGTCATATAATGAACTATTATACATAAGTGCACAAACTCCTTAGTCTTAAGACTTGAACTAAATGACCCAAAATTATCTAATTACAACAAAGGGTCAAATTAACTTTTATGTAGGCCATAGATGCTAAAGAGTTGGTCAATTAATATGATCAAAATAATATGACCAACTAAGAAGAGCCGAGATGTGAAAAAGATATTTGAATTAGTAACTTTTATTTCATGAGTTGTGATAATTAGTTAAAAGACATTTCTATCCTTAATATAACTCGATTGTTTGCTTTGCTAATTCAATTAATAAGCCCAATAAAAATTAAAAATTAAAAATAAAAAAAAATTAACAAGGCCAATAAAGTCATGGAACTAATAAGCGGATGAATGTTGTGATCACAAAATAAAAACTTGGTCATGAAATAAAATTACAGTACCCACTTAAATCCCAAACTACCCTTGGGATCTCCACAAATTTATAGCGGCGAGTCATTTTTGGCACCAGAGGACACAAAGAAGCGGACATCATCGAGAAAAGTTCTATCCTTGGGCCGGTCCTCTCTTCGCACGTACCCACGCGCGTCTCTCTCCGTGTAATCACTCAACCCCTTTCTCCCGTTCCTCTCCCACAATCCCTGCCCGAAGCTCCTGTGCGCGTAGTACGCTTCTGCTTGCACCGGAAGTTGGTCCGGAACGACGCCGTCTGAAGCGTTCGTCTGAATCACCTGAATGGGAAGGCGCTCGTAGTGGCCGAGGCGCGTGCCCTCCAGCTCGTCGACCGAGAGGAGCCCGCGGGTCGACACCGAGTAGAGATCGCCCGTGACCTGGCAGCCCGACCCGGGGAGGTTGATCAGGAAGGGGATGCCGTGGGGCCCGCAGACGAGTGGGTAGGCGTGAAGGGTTATGTGGGGGCCGAGAAAAACGGCATCGTTTTGGTCGATGAGGGACTGCATGAGCGTGTAGTTCGGGAAGCCTCGCTTGAGCGTACCGTACGTGAAGATTACGTGCGCTTCGGACTCGTCGTCGGCCATGACTCAGATGCAGAGTGAGATATTCAAAAATATCTTTTATTTTATTTTATTTTAAAAGTGAAAAAGTCCAAAGTAAACAACTTTCCGAAACTCAGGAAAACGAGTCGAAATCTTCTTATGGGCCTTTTAGGCCCACCAAATATAATATCTTGAGTAATACATACATGCATATAGTCTCAACTCAAGGTCCTTCAAAAAAAGAAAAAAGAAAAAAAGTCTCAACTCAAGGGCACCTCAAAGGGTAGGGAGTTAAAGGTAATTTCATAAAGTCCCCAAAATATAACAACCTCCCAAAAAAAAAAAAATTAAAAAATTAAAAATCTCTTGAGAAATAAATGTTTTATTAATTTAACTGCTCATGATATGCAAATAAATGAAGATTAAGAACAGTGGACAAACTAATTTGTTACAAATCAGTCTAATAAATTGCCAGATGTTCCTAAAGCAGGTGAGAATTACATATTATTAAAAAATATGTAATTCTCACGTGTTAAGGGACACTTGACAATTTATTAGACTGGTTTACAATTGGACAAGTGACAAATAATGCTAGAAGCAATTAAGTAGTACTATTTTCCTTCTATTCTCTTTGTCTTTATGTTTTTGTTTTTTTAAATAAAACATAAAAAAATAAATGAATGTGAATGTGCCACATGTACAAAAATGTTAAGAGAATACTACTTAAGAATGCTGAGTAGCATCTCTCTTTAAGATTTCATTTTCAAAATGTCTATTTAATGACACTATTTTTGATCTCTAACGTTTAATTTATTTTTTTCTTTCTCTATATTTTATTCTATCAATCTTTCATTTTTCCCATTTGTCCATTCCCTTTTCTTCTTTTTTTTTTTTAACAAATACAATATGTCCTTTGAGATGTTCAAAATTTTGATTACATTTCCCATATTCTATTGATTTAGTACACACATCTATATTATAAAACAATATATCAAAAGCTAAGCTAAAAAAATCAAATAGATTTCTTGCTCCGGTTATGGAACACATGGTCCACATGGAAATGAGATGTGACAGAAAAATCTAGCACGATGTTGTATTCTTTTGAACTCACAAGCAATAATGGTGGTTTGAGGCATGAATCTTTTTCTCCGACAATGAGCACATGAATTTATTTTCCAGGAAGGTTGTTATCTCTTCACATTCTCAAGTGGGGGGGCTACCTAAAAGTACTCACTTTACAAATCATGGGACATATTTGGTTGAGGGGTTGAACTTTGGTTTCAAATGGGGTATAAGCTTGAAGATGATGATCAAGATCGATCAACGTTTTTTTTCTTCTTTTTTTTGACGATTGGATGGCACACCAACTTTAATCACGTGTCAGATTCTTCAAATATTTAGGAATTGTCTTCCGAGCACCCATAAACTGGTTTGTAGTAAATTTAAACAAATTAATCTAATACAGTAACATGTGTCTCTTAGCATTTGATAAGCACGTGTTTTTTTTAACCCAAAGCCAATAGCTTATAGGCTAGTCACCAAAAATTTTATAAGGTATAATTCCCAACTAATTGAGCCTCCTTAAAAAATTAAAAAGATAGACTTAAGGTTAGATGAGACTGGGTATTGGAAAAATTATCTTCCTCTTCTACTTCTATTCTATTCTCCTTCTTTTTCATAGCTAATCTAACTTCTTCTTTTTTTCTAAGTGATAGGTAGAGTTAACTACTTTAATTTTTTGGCTCCACACAAACCACCTACATTAATTGGCAATGCAAAAATTGCTAAAGTGTTAAGCTACCCTGGAAGCAGGAAAAAGGAAAATTAAATGAAAATAAAAAACAAATGGGACAGAGTCATCCTGAGAAATATTGAGAATTTGTCAAATAAATGATCAAACCATCAAAGTAGTAAGTACAACCAAAGAAGGCGGTTAAAGCATGCTAAGTTTCATAAACGAAACAAATTATAGACCAACAGAAGACTCAAAAGGGTATAATCATCTCAAGATCCTTCAACCCTATCCAAATTCTCCATGTAGGGGACACTCCAAATATACTTCAACCCTTTCCGAATGAAGAAAAATATTAAAAAATTTAATTTTAACGGTTTCTTAAACTACAACGTATTCTGTTATGCCTTGTACTCTATACTCGTACACTATACTATCTCAATAATATTTCCTAGTTTATTTTGTTGTTGTGTCCTTGCTTTTTACAGAGTGGGGAGGTGAAATAGGCCCACTCAGTCCCATCCCACCTGGAGCCCCGTGCCATGTTCGGCCAACCACTATAAGCCACGCAAGTTATCTTCAATTATTATTATTGTTTGGTTTTTTTGGGCTCCACATAATCACGTAATTATCCTTTTTGAAAAAGTAAAATAAAAATAGAAAAGGCTGGAGCGTTCGTGTGCGTATGTCTGTCGCAAGGCAAACTCAACGCACAGAACCCCACGTCCTATAAACGCTGTGACGTCCGATGAAAAAGGCATTGAGGAAAGAAAGGAAAGGCTGAAGAAAAGTCTTCATTCAGGCGCGACCGGATCAGAAGAGGACAGCTTCACGTGTACGGTGGGGACATGCGCCACATGAATGAGAGTTGTTTCACCCAACCATTTGTTTGTTGGGGTTCAATCGCCATCCATCCTCATCCCAAGGGGCGTGGTGGCCGTACACGTGGACATTGGGTCCAATAATCTAATTCTACGCAGCTTGAGACAGTAACGCTTCGAGGGAAGTGTGTCAGATGCATATGCGGTTTCGGCAAAAAGGTCTGTACCCGCTTCCTCATACACTGCACCCGACCAATATCTCGTTTATTTTGTTTTATTTTTATTTTTACAAACAATTCAAATACTAAAATTAAATACTCTAAAAGTACAATAATAGTTTTCACATTTATGTAATACAAAAACAATTCAAACAAAAAAATCCGAAAAAATATAAAAAAATTTCCCAAATTAACATCCATTTACAATAGAATCTTACAATTGTCAAAAAATACTAAAGTAACATGACAATTCATTGGCATATTATTAAGCTAATTACTAAATAATTAAATTTTATCACTTAATTTTTTGATTATTAAGATATTGTAATAAGAGATTCTAGTGAAAGCTATAGGTTCGTTTGATAACTTATTTTGGGTTTGCTTTTTTTTTTTTTTTTTTTGCTTTTTAGTAAAAAAATAAAAATATTAATAAAAAAACTCCAAGAACAAATCATTTAAAATTATTTTCATATTTATGTTACATTATAATACTTTTTTAACAAAATGAAAAAAAAATAAATAAGAGTTACCCTATAAGAATTCTTATCCAATGAAACCCTAGTATCCCAAGCATTTTCCCTTATTACCTACAATATTGTTTTATGTCAAAAAATAATAAGAGAATTGTCACTATGGTAGAGGTAGTGAAAATGATTGCGATTGATAAATAACTAGTAGGAGAGACAAAAATGGCTAGAGAATCAATAACTTGGCAACGGATATAGACGTGATTCGTCAGAATTTATTGTAAATTTGAAACTGGTTGGGACAATGACTTTTCATAGATATTATCTTATAATAGTCCGAGAGACTATTGTGTATGTCATAAATAATATTTGAGTTATGAAGGTTCCAAATTATATTTTTGACATTGTACGGAACATTTTGCCCCATTTGATTCTTATATCAATGAAGAGATAATTCGTAAAAAAATAAATAAAAATAATAAGAGAATTAGACGAGTCACTAAATATGTAGGAAAATTACCTATATACATGCCTTATTATTTATTTTTTGACAAATTTAAAAATTAATCTTTTAAAAAATAAGAATGGAGAAAAATAGAAGAATATTAAATATCATTTTCCCATTTTGTAAATGTTAGAATATCTTTACAATATTACAATATCAATTGGTTTTTTTCACAATAATTGTCTGTCTACCCTCAGGATTTCTGACCATAATTTTCTATATTAGACGAAATTTCTTGTCTTGTCTTCCTTAATTTCATTATGAACTAGACAAATAACACAATATCAATCACAATTAATCACGACAATAAATCTCGTTTGATTCAGGCAATTATATATGGTCAAAAATTCTGAAGATTCGCAGAAAATTATATATGATGAGAAATTTGATTGATGATATCGTAAAACAAGAAATCTTTTTATTTTTATTTTTGATGAATGAGGACAAGAAATCTCGTATGATACAGACAATTATGGTGAAAAATGCTGAGGATGTAGTGAGAAATCCCAAGGATAAGGCGATAAGCAAACAATTATGATGAGAAATTCGATTGATATCGTAATATTTCGAAGATATTCCAACAGTAAAAAAGTACGGATATATACATTTTCAAATCATATATATCCAAATGCAAACAATTATTCATATTGACTCTTGTAATCTAAAAATCATTCCACTTCTTTTTTTTACTTATTACCATACAATAGAGGGGTGAATTTATCATTCAATTTGAGAAATCTACTTGTGGATCCCACAAATTTAATGGTAAATTTGCAAAATGAATAGTTGAGAAACGATTGAAAGAATGACATGTAACATAATTCTTAAGAAGTTTGAGAAATGTTACACATTTATCTATAAGAGCACTCACTGCAGACTCTTCAAACTCATTTTTTTGTTAGTTTGAAGAGCCAATTTAACAAAAAAATGCTAAAAACCTCACTTTTCAGTCTCTTTATTTTAACAAAAAAGTTAACATTATGAATAGTAAAACTTCAAACTTAACAATTACTATTCCCTCTTCATTCTTTAAACAACTATTTTTTCTCTCTCCTCCTTTTTCCTTTTCATTTCTCTTGACACTCAAAAGTTAGATAAATAATAAACAAATATTTAAAAAATAATATTCTAATAAAATAGTGAAAGTGAATTGTTAAAGTAGAGAAGCTGAAAAGTGTACTCTAAAAAGGTGGGCTGTTAAAATAACCAAAAATGTACTTTTTGTTATTTTGAAGAATAAAATTTAAAGAGGCTGTTGTTGATGCTCTAACTCATCTATTATCTGAATGTCTGTCTCTTCTATAAATCTACCATTGAATCTGTATGACTCACATTAGATCCCACAAATTCAGTAGTAGATTTGCTCATCTTTTATGCGGAAATAGACAATCAATGAGTGTAAGAGGGGAGCAAAACACTTACTAATTTGTTTCAATGAAACTTTTTTCAAAGAGAAATGATTGGTGTTAATATTTTGTTCATTATAGGAAAACTCAAAATTGAGTTGTAAAGTGCATTCAATGAACTACTCTCATAGCCCCTAAAAGAAAAAGGTCAATTTTTTTTTTTACTTATTATCATCAATTAAACCTGTAGTTTGATTTCTTCTATCAATTCATTTTAGTGAGCTAAAGTTTGAAGAAAAGAAAGATCAACAACTCAATGGGCGCCATGTTGTTGAGCCAATTACTGTATGAGATGTTGCATGTTCCCCCCCTTCCCCCCAAAATGAGCTTATTAGTCGGTGAAGGGACTTTACAAATTAAAAGAAGTTGGCCTACATAAGATAAGAAATGTGAACCACTTAATACATGTTACTGCTAAAGATGCCTCTCAAAATAAAAAAAGTTGGTGCTCCATGAACTTCAATTAGTTTTGAAAGGCGTACAAATTTTCTACTATCATTGGATCTAAAATCTAATAATGATCCGTCCAAAATTAAATTGTGATTTTAACAATCACATCAAATCCTTATAAAAGAAACGCTACTTCAATGTAAAAGCACTCCATGAATTGAGAGACAATGCGAGTCGGAGAGATTTGTGCAATGTCAATTATTTAATTTTTCTCATGTTTGTAACACTTTACATTGTGTAGAATTTAGAGAAGTATTTTCTTTTTTGCTATTGTTTTTCTTTTGTGTGAGTGATATTTTGGTGTATTCAGGCGTTAGGTTTTAAGTGGTTTTCTTCTTCATATATATACTTTTGTATTCCATTTTCTGATAGTGAATTTTCTCTTTGTCTTCCCCACATATAGATGTAAGTTTGTTAAGCCATACTGCATTAAATTTTGGTGTTATGCATGATTGGGTTATTTTTATTTGTTCTTTTATACTTTTTTGGAGTATCTATATATTTATCTGCAAACATTTCATTGTATAAAAATTGGGTCAAAATTGCTCTCATCTTCTAAAATTAGGACAATTTTGTCCCACCATTTTACCTAAATAGCTCCCCTCCGTTTCAAATGAAACATATATCCATCATATTGGAGCATTCTCCCTTTCTATTGGATACCCATTAGAAGCTGCTTCTTTTCCCAAGTTGGATCGCTTCTAAAACTCTATATTTGCAAATTTCAAAGCAGTACGCCAAGTTATTAAATGAACCGCTTCTCACTGTGTATTTAAAAACACTCATACAAATTTTGAATTACGAGTGTTAAAAGATCCATTTCCCCTTCTATAGTTTTCCTCTTTCCCTTGCATAGCAAAAAAAAAACAAAAGTCCATAGTGAGAACAACCCGAGAACAACCCAACGACGAAAACAAAGAAAGCAAGGCCACCAACACAAGAAAAACAAGCACCCAACAAAGCAACACAAAGAAAAACTAGGACATGACGATGACATTAATTAAGACAAGTGTGACCAAAGAAGCTATGAAGAAACAACATCTGCTTTCTACGACAAGGTGGGAGGTTGGCTGTTGAATTCTTGAGCCATTTATGCTACTTTCTTTGTTCTATGTATAGCGACGCATGACTTCGTAGAATCAATCACGTCAAAGGTTGATTGTGAGCGCTTCTTTTTTCTGACTCATTCGCATATATTAATCAACGGTTACGTACGTAGGCTAGCTCTCTACTCGATCTTTGTCGAATGCTAAGGGGAAGACTATTCTCGATCTCCTAGCTATAAAATATCTCTTGATCATATATATGTATATATTTTTTAAAATAATATGCAAATTATATGAAACTATAACGACAGTTTGCTAATCAAAATAATCAACTTTCAACATCCTTTTTGGACAGCAAACACACGTACACGTGTAGGCTCATGTTGAAAGATTCAAACACACGTACACGTGTAGGCTCATGTTGAAAGATTCCAACATAGCATTCCCCCTCAACAAAATAATTAGGTGGAGCAATTACTACCTTGAGGGGGACAAGGGCTTAGGTCTTGAATTGTGTGTAGAAGTTGTAATTGGCCACGTGTTGTATCCTCAACTTATATTCAACATGCAATACCGACACAATATACAAATTAAATCAAAGCCCTTTGAAAACGATAGAAATTTGCACAAATTAACTGGTTTGATGTTAATTCATACAAACTCATCTAATAAAGTAACATGTGTTTCTTAACATGTTAAAATAATAGTTAAGTGATTAAATTTATCTCTTCCTATCAGCTTAAACTTTTGAGACAACTGGTGATTTAACATGGTATCAGAGTCAATGGTCCTGACTTTGAACTTTGTCTCCATCAAGTCAACCCCCATTTAAATGAAATATTTTATCTAGTTTTGGTCCTATCAGCTTTGGAGACAACTAGTGATTTAACGTAACATGTGAAAAACATATATTTTTTTAATAGTTGTGGAACACATGTTACTTTATTATATAAGAATTAGATACAAACCGGCCAGTTTCTAGCCAATTTTTGTCCATTTGAAAAAGGGTCATCCACAAAACATATTCTTGGTGTTAGAAAATTTTACATTCTCCAAATTAGGCTTTAATCTATTTCCTTTTAAGATTTCTTTTTTTCTTATTCGGTCTAGTCTAGATTTACGTATTTACCACTCTTGCTCTCTCTATATATAGAGGGGGCCACTATAATACAATTTTTAGAGTAATACTATAAGAAAGAACTAGAGATCAACTCAAATGTAAAATAACTTTTAAAATCACCGTTGAATTTAAGATGACAATTATTGAATTTTAATCTATTAACGATTTTAAAAGTTACATTATACTTTAGAGGATTTCTAATCCTCCTTATAACATTACTCCAACTTACAATATACTTCAATATACAAGATTTAACCCTTGGTATCTTCCTCCGTCTCGGCTCCTTTCTCTCTTTCGTATATTTCTACACTTACTGTTTTTAGTGTTTTTGGAAAATTGCATTTTTAGAAGGATTCTTGGCCTCTAATCCCAAAAGTAGGGGGCCAATATATAGTGCATGACATAGGCAAGGACAAAGCTATGGTCCCCCTCCTACAATGCTTAATCTTTGGGGTTGAGTGTGCAATGTACATTGCAGACTTAAGGTACTTGTAGGAGCCTGTTTGGCTGTTTGCAAGCTGCAACAACTGCAAAAGTGATCCTGTCTTACTGTTTTCTAACTTTGTGGGGGGGGGGGGGGGGGGGTTGTNATCACAACCACAGACGTAGTCACCTCTTGTCACAACCCAAGATTCTCTTCATACTAGACCTCAAAGATTCTCCACTCACCCATTCTTGCTTGCTGTCCTCGAACTTTGGGCCTCTCATGACATCCAATTATTATCAGATAGGGAAATCTAGTTCTCCGCATGTGAAATATGCAATGCTTATATGAAAATTATATAGAGAGAAAGCGCTAGAATACACTATCACTTTAAGATGATTAGTTTTATTTAATTAGGGTTAATGATTTTTGAGATAATATGCAAATCCTACATATAATTAGAGAGTTAAGATGTTTGACTCGTTTAATTAAAAAAGTTAGATTATGATTGATCTATATAATCTTATACCTATACATCAATACGATCCCAAGTCGATACATAAATTGTCATCCCTACACTTATTAAGGAACAAGTGTAAAACTTAACACGGTCCCATGAGCAGGGCGGACCGAGGTGTTAGTGTTAGCATCGTTTGTTGTATAGTTTTGTTTGCTTCTTTTTTTTCTTTTTTTCTTTTTTTTTCGCATCGTGAAATATTAAAACATAGTAAACTCCAAAATTTCAACATTTCTCGTTGCGTTTTTTTAACGTAAAATGGCTTTTAAGGAAAAATGTTTTTAGTTGAACTAGTTTTAGAAAAATAAAAATAAAAATCATTAAGTTTTCATTGTTTGGTTAGATCCTAAAAATAATATTGAAAATGTTTTCAATTGTTTGGTTGGTACGAAAATTGTTGGGTCATGAATCAACCCCACAAAACCATAGGGCCTGTACCAAGCAAAATGCCAAATTAATATTGCCATGAACAATATTTTTTTAAAAAATAAATAAATAAATAAGAAAGGGGAGGGAAAGGGAAGGGAAGTTGCTGGGAGGCTACAGAGCAGCAAGGGGACGAGACAATGGTGATTGGTGAGGACAGTCAAAAGTGGATGCCACATAATTTCTCAAACCAAACTCAAGTGTTTTGTCTTTGCTTTTGTTTGTTGGATCAATCTTAATTACATACGACACCTCTTTTCCGGCAATGCCACTAAAATAATTGTTAATATTAACAATCATTTGGTGCTGCTCATTTCAATATTCAAATTAGACCACTTGTTTAATTCCCATGGTTTTGTTCTCACAAATGTTGAATGAGATTCAATATTCAAAGGGCCTAATCCACGTCAAAGTTTTCTTTTAAATTGGATTATAAAAAATTTGTCAATTGACTCTTTTTAACCGATATGTATTTTGTTAGAGCATGTGATGTTTATATACATTTTTTTTTAAAAAAAAAACTTGTGAGAATTACATGTTTTAAGGATATAT
This sequence comes from Carpinus fangiana, assembly GCA_006937295.1. Classification (NCBI taxonomy): domain Eukaryota; kingdom Viridiplantae; phylum Streptophyta; class Magnoliopsida; order Fagales; family Betulaceae; genus Carpinus; species Carpinus fangiana. Next base: position 7,477,494 of record CM017325.1, read on the forward strand.
CATATATGTTAGTTTAATAGATGGATCAGTATAAGAATTTTCTCTAACCTAATTTAGAGAAAAGCTTTGTCCAATTACTAAAACCATTGATTCATATACTGTTCGGTGTAGTGAAAACTTGTAATGATCCAAAGAAATCAGTATAAACTCACGTATGTGGTATCACTCCAGAATAACTAATTAATTATGTCCTCGACAAAGCTATGCTATGTGGTGCAAATTGCAGTACCACATGGAGTTAATGACGCATGAAAAGTACTAACCGTATCTGCATTATTATTTTGAATTAGATCTTCCTAAAATTGTTTATAAAACCCAATGTGGAATTCTATGAGCTCCTTTATACTCCAACTACTCTATAATATGAACTATATATACATCATCCCAATATAAAACTGAAAATGTTACAAAAGTACCATTGGGAGTACCCTTCCTAGCTATAAAGTCAAGTGGTCCTTCATTCTCTCCCAAGAGAAGGGAAGGTATATATAAATAACCCTTTTAAATATATAGCTTGCTTTGGTATTTGATAAATATAGATTTACACCAAAATAAAGGTAGATTATTCTCAGAAGCTTGATGCACTGAAAAGGGACTTGAGGAAACATCACACTTTGTGGGTCAAAAGTACATTCTTGTAAGCTGAAGGAGAAAGATCGATTTACCTTTGGTCTGCGTGTTTCAGAATCTGTGTTATGAATATTCATGTATTTTATCAATCAATGTCTATTATTAATTATAATAATTAATAAATAGCTAATTAAGAAGATTTCTACGCCCACTTGCAGAGGATTAAAGTAAGGATAAATGGACCATTCTAAGGCAGCTTAGAGAGGGGCTTTGAGGGCTTTCAAATATGCTACTTGGAATAAATTAATCTTTTCAAGTTCAATTAGAAGAATCTTGTCAATGGGTATGAACATGTGCTAATGTTCCATCCCATGGATTTACATAGAAAACTGTTGCTGCTTTTGTCGATCCAATGGTGTCTACTTGGAGATTATCAATCTAAATTAATTCAGCTTTGAATTTTGCTTTCAACTATTAATTGTGAATGTAAAGGGAAAAGGGCATTCCTGCCCTCTTGGATAGGTAACCGAAAATGTAATGTCCACCTCAAAGAGGCTACTAACTACCTAACTTAATTTTAATTAATGCAGCCAAAATAATTATAAATAAGATCTCCGAAAGATCTAAGCAACGGGAAAATCAAAACTCTATCTGATACGTTAATACAAATTGATCATCAGAGCTCTATTGCTCTTCTTTCTTTGTAAATTTATATTTACAGATGGAATGATGAGTCCACAGTTCATTAAGCTAGTGTTAGTGCGTGACTATGAACAATTTGAGAGGAATCCACCCAGATGAATTAGTTTCTTTTTTTAAAAAAATAAAATAATAATAATAATTGGTGTTTGTTTAAAAAGCACAAAATTCTAAATAACGTACGAAGTTTTGTTTGTTTGGAAGTAGGGAAAAAGAAAAAAGAAAAATAAAATGAAAAATGAAAAATGGTTCACGAATCTCAAATTATAAACCCTGCAGGCTCATCATTGCCTTCATGCATCCATACCCTTTCGAGACATGGAATAAAACAAGTATTATCGGATGGTTCCAAAGATGTCTCCTTTTGCTTCATCTACTAAATTATTATATCACTTCGCTAGCTTTAAGAAATAGATATGCTTAATCCTTTTTTTAATTCACAATCACGTTGTATGTAATCTTTATTTAAATAAATATAATAATAATAATAACCCATTTGGTGACAATGACCAGCATCCCCACATTCAAGCTAAAATCCAATCTATGTTTGTTAATGACTTTGTTTTCTCTATGGAGTTGAAGGCATTAGCAAAAAAAACAAAAAAATCAAACACTCCATAAAATATAAAACTGTTTTGTCCATAACAAGTAGCTTAATTGGCTGTAGATCACGCTTCATGAAACAGAGATTACTAGTTCGAATCTCCTCCCCTTTCCATTGTGTGGACATGTCAATATATATATATAAACTGTTTTCACATTTATATCACATTTAACCACTTTTTTAAACCTTACAAAAAATATATATATATAAAAAAACACACACACTAATAACACATACCCAGAAAAGTTGTTCACCCCATACCTAAAGAAATAAAAAAAAAAAAAGCAACAATTTGATTTTCTAATGATAAAATTATCATTTACAGCTATGATCGTTAGATTTTCAAATGGTAAAATTATCCATGATGTCACCAAACGTCTCTCGTATTTAGCCCATGTTGTCCTAGCATCCTAGCATCTCAAGACTGTTGTTTTTTCGATTTTTTTTTTGGGGGGGGGGGGGGGGGTATATTTGTAGTGCATTTTATTGTGCATAATTTGTAGTTAGATGAGCCACTTCTAATCCCATATTTGGAAGCATTTCCGACCGCTTTCCCATTCTAGAAAGAATTTGTTGGAGTGATTTTGGGTCTTATTAGCTAAAGATATAAAGAATTTAATGTTTTAAACAATATGTTGGACAAGGTCTTAGTTCATCTGCTAGGGTCAAATTTAAGCTAAAGATCAATTTGTAAAAGCTTTTTGTTTATGGAAACTTGATTGAATCAAATCCCAATCTCTTCTACCATACTTCAAGAAACCTCATCCAAGTGTTTATAGTTTCCATTTCTGCACCATTTCTTCACTTTAAGCATGATTAATGCTACTCTTCTCAGTAAATTTTTATACTAACTTTATACCGACTAGTGTGACGTGTTTTAAGTAACTACCACTTTTTTTAAAGTGGCTGACATAAAAAAACACTTAAAACATGTCACGCCGCCAGTGTGAAGTTGTTGTAAAAATTTAGTATAAAACCAGAACTATTCCAACATAATTGGATATTCAAAACTGTACCAACACTTTCCAAAACCTACCAAGCAACATATTAACAGATGCCCAATGAGCTAAGACTATGGACAACAACATTTGCAGGACCATAAATTTTGTTTAATTCAAGATTTGTTATATTTGTTAAGGTTTTAAGATAATACATCGGCAAACAATTCAAAACATAAAACATTTTTTAATCGCAAAATCAAAACAGCTTTTTATCTGTACGTCAAATTAGAACACTTTTCAAACCGAAAACAAAAAGCACCGTCTAAAATACGTTAACAAACATACCTTTAGAGATCAGACAATTGAAAGCATTGTGTTCTTTTGGCACTTATTCAGGTAGCTACTTTTGTGAAAAAAACTCTCCAAAGTACATTCATATCCACATGCAAGTGGGACCAAAATTCAAATCATTAATCAATTGAATGCATTAGGAGGAAGTTAACACTAAAAGATTCTTTAACTAACACCACAACCTAATCAATCATACACTCAATGACTCAAAAAACTAGTTGGCATCACCACAAATCCAATATTTGGAAGATCCTCCCAAACACACCACAATCTCATATTTAAACAAGAGAAAGAAAAAAAATGAAAAATTACCATAATTGAGAACATTTGCATATCTGAATTACATAAACCCAAATTTCCATTAAACTTGTTACTATAATTTCAAAATAAAATCATTGCAACTCAAAGATGTGCCATTACAATTCCTTCCCAAACCCACAAAAATAAGAAAAAGAAAGGAAAAAAAAAACATTAGTCTAACTTTCTTTTTGATGTTAATTAATAAAGATTAGAATATGCTGGAATATTATTTTAATATTATTCATTAATTTTTTATTTCTACAAAGAAAAAAAAAATCAACCTCTGTACAAAGGAGACCGTTCCTGAACCACCTTAGCGATCTTTGACTGCCGGAGAGCCTTTATCGGACTAGGAAAATACCAACTTCTTCCCTTCGCTCTTTTATCTCCGATGCCGGAACCGGAATCTGACGTCACCGAAACGGCGACGGATCTTGACCTCAGCATCATCGTCCTCCTAGCTCTCACGTCATCGTCCTCCTCTTCGCTCGTCTCAACCTTCTTGCTCTTGTGCGACCTGAACACGGACCAAAACGGAGACGCTTTGCTCTTGCTAGCAGACAGCGGCGGCAACGGTTCGTTCCGTTCATTTTCGGCGCCAACAAACCGTGACCGGGACCGGAGGAAAGGAATAGCGAGCGATCTGGACCTCCGGAAGGCTGGTTCGCTCTCGATCAGATTGGAGACTCTCCCGACGGCTCCGACGCCGTCGGAAGAAAAGCGAGAGAGGGAGGACGACGAGGAGGACGAAGACGACGTAGTCCCAGCGTTTGCGCAGCACGCGCAGGGCCGGGCGTTGGCGCACTCGGGGCAGAGCGCGGAGAGCTGTTCCCGAAGACAAACCGGACATATCCCGCTCCGGCGGCGCTTGGAGGGGTGTTTAAGACATTTCCAGACCTCCTCTTCGTCCACATAAAACGCCATTTCGATTAACGAGTCGTAAAATCGGAAGGATTTTCTCTCTGATTTTCTCTCGTGTTGTCTGTTTTGTTTCTCTCCCGTCTCTGTGGCTTCCCTTTGGGTGAGGTTTTTAAAAGGGGGAAGGGTTTGATTGGTGGGACCGTGGGAGACAGATTAACCATGGTTAAATATCTCAACCATGGGTAGGTGGTGTAGCAGACCTTGGTTGGTGGACTGAAACGCCGCGTTTTTTAGGTTCACACGTGAGCGAAACATGTCGAACATACACAGCTCACAACTGGAAGTGGACGAGTCGGACGTTCAAGTAAGAGAGAAGGGTCCCGGTGCAAAAAGATCGATTGATTAATTCTTAAAGGTGGGGTCTCCCCATTTGACGTTTTGATTGGAGGGTTTTGACGGTTGGATGGTATTTTTACCCCCCCCCCCAATGCAAATTCTCTTCACTCCTGACCACATGATTCTAAAATCAATGTGTCAAAAGTGTCCCATCATTTCTCTTTTCAATTTTGCATACAAGTTACAACCAATGATTTTTTTCACCCCTACACCCTAAGCCCTAAGAGGGGATAAGGGGGTAAGTAATGATTGAAGGTTATTTTTTTATTTTTTATTTTTTTTCATCCATGTATAAAAGTAATGTATTATTTAAAATTATTATTAAGCTTATAACTTGTTATTAATATGGAGAAAGGATGGGAGAAAGACAGGATAAATACACTAATATTTTATATTTCTTTCAAATCAGTGTGAAAAAAAATATCTTTTAATCATGTGGAATAGTATTTATAAACATTTAAAATATACATTAAATTCTTAACTTTATTAGTAGTAATTTACTAACTTATACTAAATTTAATATGCTTTTTAAATATTTATAAAGACTTGATACTGTTTTACATGGGTTAGATGATATTTTCTTCAAATTGGTTTAAAAGAAATTTCTATTCTAACTTTAATTACATTTTTTTTCAAAAAAAAAAAATTGGAGTACAATTGGATATAATTTCTTAGGATTATATTTTAATTTAAAATTTTAAAGTAATATTCTTCTCAGACCTTTAAATAATAAATATATTGTCCTATTAACATTTATTATAGTATAATTTGCAATATTTATTTCCTTCAAAAAAAATATTTCCTGCATTTATTAAGAGATATGCTAGGGCCCTTTGATCTTCCCGTTATACAAGATCACTATAGGATTTGTGGGACTCATGTGGGGACCGCTGGTCCAAGTGGGTCCCACGTATTTAATAGTAATTTTGCAAAATAAAAGAATCAAACAAGAATGCATCATATATACGAACCAACCAGCATTTCTCGTTTATTAGATTTATTAATTATCTCAAGATAAAAAGTATTATTATTATTATTATTAACCAATAAGAAAATATATATATATATAGAGAGAGAGAGAGAGAGAGAGAGAGAGAGAGTAGAAGGGTCGGTCCCGCCTGGTGGTCTAAAGTTGGAACGAGACAAAATAGTTTAAGTTTCCCAAATCAAACCGCTGCTTAGGAATTTCTTCATTTTGACTTGATATGATACACCTGTTGTTGACTTTTGAAATAAAGAATTAATTAATTAATTATAGAGATCTTTTCTTTTCAAAATTAATTATATAGACCAAACAAGTGTAACTTATTGGTGGGAAGGAACGGTCAAAAAGGTCGGGAAGAAAAATCAACAAAAAAGAAAAAAAGAAGCAGTGGATAATGCCACTTCAAAATTAAATTCCTCAGCTGTAGAAACTAGAAAGGCACCAAAGCTGCTTTGACCTTCTTCATCACTTGCTTAATTAAAACTAATTCCAATTCCTCATGTGTCTCAAAAAGTTACACAAATTTGACAAAGTCCTATCCCCATTTTGTCCTCCACATTTAAACAGCCAAGTGTACAGGAATTTTCTACAAGTTTCACAAGTTAATGAATTTTTTCTAACTCAGCTGGAAAGAAAATTATGTTCAAACAAACACATGCTATTGGTTCTCTCCCGTCGCACTCTGGCAAATCCACCATTAAATGAGAATCACGTGCTTTTAAAATAGGAAATGTTAGGTTCTTTTTTAGTGTTCTCCTTGCGTCCTTTTATTATTAGATGGATATTATTTTATAAAAATCAAGTGAGTGAAATAAGATTAATATGACTACAAGTCCCTCTTGTATTCATCTTGAATCACTTCAAAATTAATGTGACTATTAAAAAATTTCTAACTCTATTTGAAAGAAAATTATGTTCACATGAAGACATACTATTAGTTGTCCCCCGTCCAATTCTTTCAAATCCACTATTAGATTTGTGGGACTCACAATGAATCCCATAATTTTACAAGAGTTGGACAAAGAGAGGGTCAATGAAGGGAAAAAGAATCATTTATCGTTCAAATATGAGTATGTTGTCCATTAAAAGGAAATAGAAAATATTCAACCAATAAGAGGAAAGGATTTCTCTAGTTTACCAAGATTTTTGTCAAAACTCAAAAAAACAAACACAAAAAAACACACACACATAAAATGGTCCCTCTTACGGTCAAGGATTTCTCTTCTAATAAATGTGTGTTTTTGGTAACTTTTAATTATGGAACAGAGAAGTAAATGTCAACTTGCTAATTTACTTTAATTTGATTTGACTCCGGGTGGATCGGATTACTTAATGATTAGCACAAAAGAGTGATAAAAAGGGAAAATTATGTTAAGGAATAATTTCATCTTGCCAGTCAATAAGATTTAGCGCATGTTTATAAAGAATGTGTAACTTTCTTTTATTGAATCGGTTTTATAAGAAGAGTTATGCTTATGAGATTCTTCATGACATTAGAGCCTACCACAAGACAAATGAAGCCCATACTACTTACCCCGTGACAAAGACTAGGAGAAATTCTTACCTGCATATGTGGGAGAGTATTAAAGAATAATTTGATGTCCAATGAACAAGATTTTTGGCATGTTTATAGGGAATGAACAACTCTCTCTTATTGAACTGATTCTACGTTTTATGAGAAGAGTTGAAGCCCACAAATTTCTTTAAATTACTATCTTTGTTAATCCATAAATTATGTGTAAAAGTTCAATCTTGGACCAAAACTATCACTTTGTGCCAAATTAGCCCCTAAAGCTTTTGAAAATGGCTCAATGGTACCCTTCACCTTCACTTTGCCATCAAATAACTGTTTTTATGAAGTAATTTAACCAGAATTACTTGATATCTAAGTATTTACAAAAATGACAATAAAACATATCAAAACTTCACCGGTTCCTAAATTTAAGCTTTTTGAATAATAGATAATTTAATACTACTAATTGGGAAATTTTGATACTTATTTGGATGATGGGGGTGGACATTGTCAATTATTCTCAAACTAGGATATTGATTACAAAAGTTTATAGTATAGATGACTTCTGTTCCCAATTAAACCCCACCATCAAAGCTGTTGATTTGATTTGATTTGATGCCCAAGCAACCTAATTCACCCACAGAAAAGAAAAGAAAAGAAAGATAGTCAATACTAGACTATCAACTTGCGAATTAATAATTTCCCCTCTTTCGCTTTGGAAAAAAAAAAAAAAAAACCTTCTAATAATGTGTATTTTTGGTAACTTTTTAATTGTGGAAAAGAGGAGTAAATGTCAACTTGCTAATTAACTTTGATTTGATTTGACCCGGGGTAGATCGGATTAGTTAGTGATTAGCACAAAAGAGTGACATGAAGGGAAAGTTGATATCTTTAGTCCATAAATTGTGTAAAAAGTTCAATTTTGCACCAAATTAGCCCCTAAAGCTTTTGAAAATGGCTCAATGGCCCCCCTCACTTAGCCATCAAAGTTAATTCCTCCTTTGAAATCTCTTTTTTTTTTTATATATATATATTTTTTACTTTTTTTTTTTATATTTTTTATTTTTTATATATGTCTACATAAAGGAAGGATGATTCAAACTAATGATCTTCGCTTCATGAGGTATGATCCACAATCAATTGAGCTACCCCTTAAAGACATTAAAAAAAAAACAATTATAGACGTCCTCTGAAATATTCGGTCTCAATGTTATTGAGGATCAAAGTTAACTAAGGCCCAAATAACTTTATTTATGAAGTAATTTAACGAAAATGACTTTTTATTAACTAGGAAATAGGTACAAAGATGACACTTCAATGAAAATTGACAAAACTCCACAATTTCCTAAATTTAGGCCTTTTGGATAATTGATGATTTAACACTACTTATTTGGATGATGGGGTGGACATTGTATATTAATCTCAAATTGGGATATTGGTTACAAAAGTTTATGGTATAGAATGTCTCCATAGTTTGGAGTGAATAACTGCTATGTACTACATTTTTATCACACATTTATTCTATAATGCTGATGCAAATTTACCCGACAACCCTTAAATTCTAAAGGTTAATTTAGAATGTTACATCAGCCTAATAAAATAGGATGCAATATGTTGCATTAAGCTAGCCGCAATTAAGTCTATGGTTAATAATCGTGGAGTACTATTATAATCCATTGGGCTACATTATGTTGGGCTTTTGTTTCTTGAATTTGGGTGAGGGCGATCAAACTGACCAAGTATTGAATATTGGGCGAACCTAGTTTGATGGGCTAATACACTTATGAAAAGCCCACCGGTAGTCCAAGGAAAATTTTTGTGGGCCATTGAAGCAAAATTTTTGAGTCCATAAAAATGATTTTAGGGCTCATGTAGTATTCTACATATTGGGCCGAAATATTTGAATTACCAAACGACCTTTATGAATTTGGAACCACAAACAAATCCATAAAAACCATTTTAGGGCTCAATAGAAATTTTCATTGTAGTCTATCAGCAGAGTCCAGAAGATCTGACCCCCTAAAGGAAGAAGATTAAAAAAAAAAAAAAGCCAGTGGGAGAGATTGGAATGATATATCACCAATTAATGTAGAAAATGGGCCGAAGTTGACCCGGAAAGCACCGGCTCCAAAGCCCAATAAATGGTACTTTAAAAGTTACATAATTCTTCAAGAGACACAAAAGTAATACAAGGACTTGTAACATTACTAAAATTGTTTTTCTTTATTAATTATGGTAGTTTATTAATTATTAAAACTATCCATTAATTAGATTTCTTCCCAACTTTTACAAAAAAAAAAAATCAAATCAAATCAAATCTAAAACGTTTCTGCAATAAAAATGTAACAGATCTGATATGATAGTCGGCCTGAACAATTATTTCCCATTTTCCATGATTAGTTATTTAGGCTAATCGAGAGTTAGGCCCATTTAGGTAATAGTTACTACTTTATTAGCTAAGGTATTAAAGTAGTTAGGGGCTAAGTCTATAAGGCCCATAAGTATGATTGTAAAAGGGCACAAAAACAGCTGGACAGGGAAAGAATGAAGAGAAGGGTGAAGAAAGTGAAAATAATAATAATAATAATAATAATAAAAGAAAAAGAAAAAAGAGTGATTATTGAGAATTTAAATCATATGATAAAAGTGTATGTCAAGGATTAATAGGTCATACTAGAGTACATTGAAAAAGTTAATTGCCGACAAGGATATATATTCATCTACATGTCACTTGTGATAAAAACATAGGTGACCATAATTTTTTTAAAAGTAAATGATAAAAAAATATTAGGGAAAAAAATATAGTACAAGTAATAAATAAATAAATATATGGATCAAAAAATTAAACGAAAGTAATATCCAATGAATTTCTTATTGGATAAATATTGAATAGAATTATAATATAAAACATTTCTTTATTTCATAGTACAACACACGGACGAGGTTAATTACAATCACAAAAAGTTTGAATACTTGATGGTAATTTGGTTTGGTATTCATATTATCTACTTGTTAATGACCATACTTAGAATATATCTATATATGCTCGTAATAACTTATCAGCGACAACATCTTGCTGTCGCTAATAATATTAGCAATGACATATTGTGCTTTTGCTTTGTTGCTAATGATACGTTATTAGCAACGACCTCTATGTCAACATTGATAACATATTGTTGCATGTCGGTAAAAGCTCTTCACTTTCTACAACAAATTCGAATAATGTTGTCACAGCTAATAATATATATATCAGGTATGACATTGAAGTCACCGCAAATAACTTTTTTTTGACTGAGCAACTGTGACGCTTCGCTATAATTTTTTTTTTTTTTTTTTGATGAATGAATCTCCATATTCTTTCCTTCTTGACTTGACAGTGGACAGGTCTCCTCCCCATTATTAGTTCTATTCTATCTCCCACCTTATTGTGGAAAATGAAAAAAGGTAACGATTGATATTATGCTCTTAGCACTAATAATGAGTAGGCAGCAACAATCCAATATTGTATGCAGGCTCCACATAATTGGACTTGCTTTACGTCTTTATCAGATTCTGGAAACACTCTTAGGAACCTAATTTTTATGTTAAAAAAGATTTATATATATTTCTAAGCAATTCCATTTCATGACGCAAAGCCACCCCAAAGGCTTAAAAAGCACAAAGCACATCAATTATTATTCATCCTTCTCCTTCCAATATTCTTCCACACGGTAATTGAAAGGCCATCATCTTTAGTTTGTTTCTGGGTCTGGGGTTCTGATTTGCTTTTTGTCCATTGACGAAGAACTTCCACGTGTGAGTTTCTGTGAAGGAGCCACATCTTACCTTTTTATTCAATCGAGAAATGGGCTTGTGGGTTGGGTGGGGGAGTTTCTTAGAAAGAGTTGTCGTAAATTTCCAACCAATTTCCTTTTGAGTCGTCACCGGTGACCACCTTAAGGCATAACCTGGTGATTTCCAAACCCTAATGTCACGTTCACATTCACTTAAAAAAATTGTACTTCAATTCAATGAAGCCACCTACCAAGAATTATAATCCACATTTCGTCAATTGCTGCATTTCTTTAGCAGATTAACGTAATGAACATATCATTTTTTTTTTTAATCTGAGCAATATGTGGAAGGAAAATGCTATTCAGCATTCTCAAGTGTTCATCTCTTAACATTCTCTTTGTTCTTTGAATAATGCTACACTTACTCTTATTTTTTTTTATACAATTTTTTACACCCATAAATGGCTTTTAAAATCACCATTGAACATGAGATGGGTCTCTATTAGATTATAATCCAATAGTTGTTTTTAAAAGCTATCTACAAGTGTGAAAACATTGTGTCACATAGACATTGTTTGGCAGACTATAGCAGCAAAGATCTATTCAATGAAGAGACGGGCTTTGTTGACGCGAGAATGATCATCAATGAGTCCTCTTATCAAGGGGATATTTGATAACGATTTTTAAAAGTGTTTTTCTTTGATGTGATATAAAAGTGAGAAGTAAATTTTTAGTGGGTTCACATTTGAAAAGTGTTGTATGTTTTGAATTGTTTGTTTGTGAACACTAGTGCTACATAACACAAAAATAATCTACAAATATCCCACAAAGTTGACATAGCAAGATCTAGTAACCCTTGTTAAAAAAATAAAAAATAAAAAATTCTAATAGCTATTATACCTTGTCATATCAACTTCATAAAGTATTTGTGAGATTTTTTTTTTTTAGGCAATATTTGAGGGATGTTTACATGGTATATATATAGCATACTCTTTAGATATAGCATACTCTTTAGAAAGAAAAAAAAATAATAAAAAAAAATTACTAAACAAGGCACAATGAAAATTTGATCATTCCAATGTTCTAGTGGCCGGTGAGCATGAAGTGATTATAAACCTACCACTAAAAAGTCTGGCTTATAGGGTTGCACCTACACGAAAAGCAAGGAAAATAACCAATTATCCTCAAGGGTTGGGGTTGGGGCTATCCAAACATGCTTTTGAAGCATGTTATATCACTCTCTTTTTCATGCTTTAATTAATAACCAAATGGACGGTGAACATATAAGAGAGGAAAAAAAAGTTTAAAGTGGTGTGTTTAATTTTAATAACCCTTTTTAAGAGATGTTTATTTGTTTGAAAAGTATTTTGATGTGACATAAAGAATATGAGAAGAATTTTTATTTTTTATTTTTTTATTTTGTAAAGAAAATTATTTGTTAATATTTTAGTAAAAAAAAAAAAGAAAAAGAAAAACAAGAGAACAAGCTCAAAATCTTCATTCACTAGTCAAATCCGAACCGGTCTTCGTATGCTTTAATGTTTTGACGATGAAAGAGTGGAACAGAGACAAAATTGTTTGAACAACTTGCTTTGCTTGGCCCTCGTACGTGGCTACAAAGTCATGCCACTTCTTTGCAACTTGCCCTGGTCCTACGCCCTCCTTCAAATCTATTCCTCGTGCAATTTCTTAATACCAAAATATAATATATTCTAACTTCAGTTTTTATTTCCTGTGCTTCATCCTCCCACCATTACTGTAGTCTGTATAACCCACGAAAAGGGGTCGTACGTAGGACTCATCTGTTCTGAGCAGTCAAGGCCAGGGTGCAGGACTTATCTGTCCGAATTAAGCAAAACGGGTCCAAAAACTCCCGTCTGTGCAATTCAAACAGCCAATTATTATAAATTACTGCACTTGGTTCTATTGTACTTATGCTGCACCCTCATTTTGGGTATTAGAAAACTCTAAGCAACTAGTCATAGTACTTAGTCATCCAAATCTGATTTAGAGCATCAATATTGACTCATAATTGAAACTTTTGGTAGAAGCAGAAAGCAAAATTACTTTCTTTTCCCTGTGAAAATGAGTGGACACAAAGAAAGCTTGATACGTGGGATTTTCCTCTTTTCCGTCGTGTAAAGTCACATATTTCTTATTAGGTAAGGATTAGACACATATATATTTTTTCTTTTTTCTTTTTTTTTTTCTTTTTATCATTATTCCTGTTAATCATCTGAACGAGTATATATATATATATATATATATGATGTCATATCATGGAGAATGAACAAAATCTATTAGTATTCTCTGAAGATTTTTCTTATTTCTTGTCGTGTAAGGTTATTTGTATCTGTTTCTTTAGTTTTTGATAAAGTTTTTTTTCAAATTGAGTTAAGTATTATATTTTCAAGTGTTCTACATGTCTTAAATGCAATCATAAGGTATCCTTGCAAGCTGCTTTTACCCAAGGTTTGTATCGTAGTAACATTTTTATTTACATGAATTTGAAAATTAAATCTTCTCAAAACAATGAGATAAGGTTTTTCTTCAAATTAGGTTAAAAAAAAAATTATCTAACTAAGTTTATGAAATTAACATGTGTTCTTAATCTGAAGTAATGCTTGAGACTTGAGAGCATCACTTATTCTGGAATTCATCCGAAGAAAGTGATGTGGGATGGCAAGAAGGTAATACCGGAAAATGTGTTACTCTCAAGCATTACTCAACATACACGTGTCTATTAACGACACCTATCAGTTTAGTAAATTGACTTATTAAAAATTAGTGTAATGTTATTTTGTAGATTATTATATGGGTATAATACACTTAAGATAATATGTCAATGAAAATTAATATTTAAATCAATAAAAGCCAGTAAAGAAGAAAAATTAGTAACTAATTTTTATTATAGCGGGTAAGAATTAAATAAAAATTCTTTGACCCAATTTAGAATACAACTTTAATTTGTGCTAAAATTTTGGGAACTTATTTTTCAATCATGTGAATAAATAAATAAAATAATAATGTCTCTCTCTCTCTCTCACCCTCACTATGTCTGTGTTACGTATGACATGAGAAAAGGCTACATAGAATCAAGCCCCTATATGTTGAATTAAGGGTCCAAATGAAACGAACGAAGAAGAAAGTGAAATAATGGCGTGGCAGTTGGACGGCAACGGAAGGAGTTAGAACGTAGAAGAATAGGTGTGAGGTGGGACCCAAAGAAGCAGCCAAAACGCAAAGCAGCTGAGGGAGTGGGGCCCCGGGTAGAGCACTTATAGGGGTTGGTAGGGCCCCCCTAGGGGAGGTGGCGTTTCTGAGAATCAAAGGACGCCGTAGGATTAGATTAGGAGTCAACTGAGGCGGTGTGGAACACGCAGCAGCAACGGTCATGCCTGGTGGGCTGGTGCCGGTCGGCTGCCGTGGCCGTGGGGTTCAATTCAAACCCGGCCCGCCCCTCTTCACCTTTGACTCAAAAGCGCGCACCACCTTCCCCAGTCAAATTCACCATTATTCACAACCTTGTTCTTTTCCTCTTTTGTTTTTTTATTCAACAAAAAAGCAAATAGACCCTTCAAGACGGCAGGAGGCCAATAATAATTACCGGGTCAAAATAATAATAATTGTTTTTTTTTTTTATTTATATAAAAAAATAATAATGGAATTGGCATGATAGAGGCTTAGTGAGATTGACCGAGTCTGGAATCAATTAATTAGAGATTACACACAATTTTAAATAGGGATTATACATGATCAGTCTCTTGTATTAATTTAGGATAAGAACCAAATGTGACCCATAGATTCATTTTTGTCTTTGATATTGATATAAGACGAAGTGATGATGCTCCCTTAATTAATTATAATATATATATATGAGAAGATGTTTAGAAACTTTACATTATAACATTAATTAAATGATTAAATTAATTATCATTTTTTATTAGCTTAAATTTTGGGAATAAATAGTAGTTTAATATGGTATCAGAGCAAATGTCTTGAGTTTGACTATTATTTCTGTAATTTATCTCTCAATTAAAATATTTAAATAATTTTTTTTTTTCTTAGAAGTTGTTTTTGTTGAGGCTTCATTTCTTTTTATGCAGGAAGTGAAAAACGATGGGGTCGGTGTGGTTGTTGATCAACCAATATTTCAACAAAATAAAAAATAAAAAATAAAAAAGAATGCAATTTAATAAATTAAGGATAGAATATAGTAAATTAATTAAAGATAACAACCCCCGTACGTAATTAATCCCACGGGTGTAGCAGCTATTTCAATTTGGTTTCTTTTCCTGCGTGCATGCTGTCGTTTTGAGAGGAACACATGACTATTGTACGTAAAATATATGTATTAAATACTGCATATATATTGTAACGTAACAAAAACAATATACTGAGAGAATTAATTTAAGTTTCGACGAGTAAACAAATAAATTTAATATTATTATTATTTTTTTAACATTAAAGAAGCTTAATTTATGTGGTTGGTTGATGTCAACCCTCCCCCACCTCAAACAAAATAATAATAATAATAATAATTGTTCCTTTTTTAAAGAGTAGTTTGCTTTCTTTATTGTGAAAAATAAACTAATTGCTATGTTGTTTGAGTAGATCATACATGATCTCACGAGGGAGTTGGTCAACTCATCACCTATTGCAAGTGGTTAGCACTAGAAGAATCATGAGATTTTTTTTAGTATTTTCTTCCCAATCTCGCTTCATATGTTATGTAATTATTATATATATATTCTATTAATTTATGTTGTAACTTTGATTCACAAGCGTCATTACAAATCGATGATTAAAATCTCATGTTATTAAAATGTCTGAATAACAAAGAAATTCAGATAGCCTGCATAATTATAAGGATATCCTCATCCAAAAATTGATTGCATTGCCCATGTAGTGGTGTCATGTAATATATATATATGAGTATCAAATATGCAAGGCTGAGTTAAGTATTGCAAACAAGTTGAGTTGAATTGAATATATATAATGTTAGGTTATTTAAACTTAATTTTTCAAGAATGAAAATAACAAGTCTTCAAACTTAGTTTATTAATCTTCCTAGACAAATAATTGGTTGGTCCAATAATCCCAAATGAAGCCAACCTCAATCAAATTGAACTTCGAGCCACCAGATTGTTCTATAACCTAATGGGTTTTTAGCACTTGATCATTCACTTTCTCCAAAAGGCACTTTATTTTTAGCACTTAAATGTGAAACTTCAATGTGGTATGTAGATAATTGGAAATAATTAAGCATATACCAAAGTACATAATCATCCCACATCTGAAGAAATTATAAAAAATTAGGTTGTCTTATCAATAAAAAAAGAAATTCAAATAACTTAAGAGAGTTGAGTTGTAAGGCTAACATGTTCTGGACAAATGAGTCTCGCATCTTAAGCTGCTTGAGAGAAGTGAGTCTCACAATCCCTTCTCTTAAGCTATCCAAATTTCTGTGTTATTTAGACAGTTTTTTTAATTATCTTTTACCTTTAAAGGTTTTTTTTGGGGGGGGGGGGGTTTGTTTCCTTTAAGGTGTGTTTTAAAAACCCTAGAATCACTTAAAGCTTTGGATCATGAACAAATTAAACCCTCCAGGCTCCAGTAGGGTACGTACTAAGGATGATGTCTACAGCTAGAGTCTAGTTGTGATGATCATGAATGGTACATAAAGCATTTCTAGCTAGGTATCTTTTTAGCTCTCCCAAATTAACCAAGTGGCCTCTCTAAAATTCTTTAGGCATATTATACCTTGGCAATGGAGCTTTCTCCAATTTGGACGAGGTTTTCTTGATTTTCATGGACACCCCATGTGCAGATGCTAACTTGGCATGACAAGCTACATCCTTTGACCTAGTCTTACACATATAGGTTTGAATTATCAAACTTAGATAAAGTCTTTAAGGAAAAAATTACCAAAAAAGGACAAACCCGAAGGCATGGATAATGGCAACTTGAATAATTATTGAACCGTATGTGAGATCCTCTCATTATTTCTCCGGGGACCTGGTGTTGTAGCCACTGAATAATGTATGTCCCATAGTTAATAGTTAAGCATGCCATGCATGCATGCATGCATGCATGTAGATGTAGAGAAGTAGATCCATAAGAAATATGTTTGTTTATTATACATTTGTCTTCTTTCGACACTCAAGAAAATTCGACATGCCATTAGGAATGTGTTACTGTCAAAAGGATACAATTTAAAGATATCATTCTCAAGGAATAGGGATTCCATAATCATTCTCTTTTCTCTTCCCCCACTTTGAATAGAAAAAAAAAATTAAAAAAAAAAAAAATCCATAATCATGCGTGTGTATGTACACATATATTAGTGCTTAATCTTTTTTTTTTTTTTTTTTTTAATGATTTAGTGCTTAAATGTTATAGTAATATAATATGGGTTTTCTAGTCCTTTCAATGATAACCCTACTCACTTATGCATCAAAGTGACCTTATCGGCATCCCCGAACAGTTATCCTTGTCTTTCTTTGTTTTCCGGCCAGGTACTCGATCTTGACCGGATTAGAGAGGGGTGGTCAACTATATCAACATAGGGGATCCTAAACAAGAACGGTGTTCATGACCCAATTTTAGAGAGTATTAGAAGATGTTGAATTCCAAAATTTTCTCTCGAGTATACAAAGATAGGAATGAAGGATTACCAGTTAGGAGAAAAGCAAATCTTGACAGGGATGCCTCTTTTGAGGCGAGCTTCTCAGTAGCCTCGTCAAAATCCACATGGCCGGCCACCAGAGAATGCGATTCGGATTTCTTACATAAGATATTGAATCTCTCCTTATCTCAAAGATTAAATTCGTAAGAAAATATGAATTTAAATAATATATTAACAATATTGTCTCTTATATGTCTTATACGTGGGATCAAACTTTACATATCTTTTACAAAAGAACAATATCCCTCGCTAAATTTCCTTCCTCTCAGTCGAAAATGGCAGGATGAAAACTGCACGAGAAATAATTGTTGTATATATGTTGTAGGTAGGAACTTGGATGTCAATTTTATTCTTCTTTCTTTCTTTAATGCATTTAAAACCATAGTTGAATATGTCTATTCTTTGTTGTGTCTTTGGTTTTATCTTTTAGTTGATCACTAAGTAGAATGAAGTCGTGGACCACCCACTTCCTGCCTTCAAAGAAAAAGTAGATGCTTTTTTTTTTTTTTTTAGTACCAAATCAACCTCACCCAATTACATACAATTAACACTATGGGGGCAAAACTACCTTACTCTCTGTTTATTTATTAGGCTGTGCACAATTCTTTTCTATAGGCCTCCTCAACTCTTTCCCAACTTGAGATAAAGAGCTAGATATGATTAATTAACGAGAAATTTATTTAGTGGCCCTCAACTTTTATATTGGGTTGTGATCGAATTTACAAAGGATTTAGTTGAGTCTCAAACCATATTTGGCCCATTCAACCCTCGAACTTAACAAGACCTATTTATCTCTCGGACTAAATTGTGTCCGTCAACAAATGAGTACAACATCATTGGGTGAGCCCCTTCTCCTCCGGAGGGTCACTGGCTGTCGGCCTCCAACCTGAAGGGTGGCTTACGGGAAAGTTGTACACCCTGCCTCGTCATCTTTATGACAAACATGCAGTATGACCATTTTGAAACTTGCATGTGAAGGAAAATATTTGTCGGCCATTACTTGTGTCACAACAACTATGTCCGCTAGGACCGCTAGTCTGTACGGACAGAATGCTCCCCAACCAAATAGTACAACGTATTCCAGATTGTTATAACCAACTTAGACATCAAAGTGCTCCTTGTTGGTACCTCTGGCGATCGAGTTCTCTTCTTGATTACTTCTCTCCATAGATTTTCTTGGTTGGACTATCGGTATGCATGCAGCCAACGGTATTAATATTGGAGATTTATAATGACCCACTAATTAACATGAATATATTACATGAGTAAATGCTAAGCTCACTATATATATATACAGTATATATATATCAATCTTCTTTTCTTCTCATCTATTTCATTCATTTTTCAAGAGAACTAAAATACTAACAAGTTTGTAACTAATTGTAAGGCATAAAATAACTAGTTTAGATAAAGTTGTCTCTAAATTAAGTGGGAAAAAATTCTTTAAACTTAGATATATATCTCCATAAAGCATATGTGATTAATTCTCACATGCACTATTAAAAATGCATACAAAAATCACATGTTCTAAGAATTTGTGGTCAATTTGGAACAAGTTTCTCAGTTTTAATTTGAGCTAATCAAGTTTTTACGATAATTTTAGTTCTTGTGAAACACATGGTATTTATTTTTCAATAATGTACAATTAAAGATGGTTGCTCATAGACCTTGACCAAACGTGATGGCATGGCTTTTGTTGGGGTAATTGTTTGGGTGAAAATATGTGGTGTGGCAATCAAATTTGCCTCTCATATATATATATATATATATATGTGTGTGTGTGATTGTATTTATTTTTCTACGCGAATATGCCATAATAAATCGTTATGTGATTTTTTTTTTTTGTTTGACATATCCACGCAAGGGTAATCGTTATGTGATTAATTATTTAAAGAAAAATTGGTTAATTATATTGCCATTTAACATTTAAGAGAGTCATCGGTACCATAATTCATCACGGTTTGTGCATGGGCTACGTTCGATTGTGTGGACGATTTTGATACCATTAGAAAAGTCTAAGATCTTGATTACTTTAATTAACAGCGCAATAGAAAATGACCCCTACTTTTAAAATACACAAGCGTACGTCTGCATCACAAGAAAACGATATAATTGCTCTTCAATTAATTATATATATATATATATATATATAAAGAATATCATTTTTGTAACGTAACGTAAGTCTTGAAAACTTAATAATTAGTTGAATTTCATTAATTAATAATTTTTTTCGTCTACCCCAATGTTCATCATTAAATGCTATATTATCTGGGTCCTGATGGGTATCGGGCGAGTTCTAGTCAAGTCCTAGGTGGGGTCTCTAGCGGGGTTCCGGGCAGGTCCCGGTCTGGTCTCAGCGGGGTCCCGGTCAAGTCTCGGGAGGGTCCCAGGCAGGTCCCAGGCAAGTCTCGGTCAAGTCTCAGGTAGGTTCGGTCGAGTCTCGAACGAGTTCCGATCAAGTCCCGATCGAGTCTCAGGCAGGTCCTGAGCGGGTCCTGGTCAAGTCCCGGCGGGGTTCTAGCAGTGTCCGTTGATTTGAGAATGAGATATTCAAAGTCGAAAAATGGTTTTCGGTTTTGAAAACCATAAACTATTTGTTGGAAATTAAAGAAGAATTTTCAGTCAAACAAAAAAATATTTTTCGTTGGCTATTATTTTTATGTCGCACCAAAAACTAAAAAATACAGAAAACATTTTTGTAAATCATTTTACGGCTAAACAAAACAAGCAGATCCTAAATGTGAGATGAATTTGAGATATTGGAGTCCAAATAGAATGCTTCCAAGGAAAATTGATAATGAGTGCTTCTAGGGAGAAAAAGTTAGAGTGGGCTTTATTAATTTTAAAAATAATTTTTTATATTAAAAATTTTAAAATGACTTTTCTAGTTTTTTGAAATGTAAAATTATTAATCAAATTTTTCATGTTCAAGTTTTGTTAATATATTAATCTCAATACATAATATGACTAATTTATTTATCTTTTTTATAAGATAAAATATTATAAATATGATTTAATTAGTTGTGTAGGGATGCATGATTCTCTCTTAGCTCACAAAATATTAGCCTCATGGTCTTATGAAAATCATGCAAAAATATACCAAGGCACCCCCCCCAAAAAAAAAAAAAAAAAGAGTAGAGATTTAGCTTAAAGTCAATTTTTGAAAAACACAATCTAAGAGCATCTTCAGCGGTAATAGCTATTATAACTACTCAAAAAGTACAATTCTTTATTTTAGCTACCCATTTTTTAATGCCAACTCAAACAGATTCTCTATTCTATTAGCTACTTGCTTTAAAATATTATTTATCATATTATTGCCAATACTTAATTAAAGGGAAAAAGTAATATTAAAAGTAATATTATATTATATTAAAATTCAATCTAGTGTACTACAGTGAATAGCTATAAATAACTATTCACTGTAATAGTTAATGTATAATAGCTAATCATAAGCTATTATGTTGGAGCAAAAAAAAATAGTCAAAATAGCTAAATATAGTTATTTTCTCCATTTTAACTATACTGCTGAAAATGCTCTAAGGCAACGATGTTCAAACGCGGATTTCACAATTTTCTAGCTAGTGGTGTTTGAATATGGTACGACTGGAGTTACAACCGATACTCTCGGATCTATACCAATAAAGATAGTGTTCGAACATTCTTCGTGGCTTGTGACCAAGCTACTTCGTAGTTCTTATGAAACACTTACGTTAGAATTTTGTTCAGACGATCTTGTGATCGAAGCTCTCAGGTAGGTCTGTAAATCATTTTACTTCTTCCTCGTTCAAACTTGATGCAACCACCATTGCTATTTCTTGTCTCATGAGTTTGAATTTCTAATGTATGAAACCTTGGTTTGAACCTTCTATGTCTAAATTGACTGCAACTGAAGCTCTTAATTATCGAAGTTCTTTTAAAATGCTTGAAAACCATATTCGAATGGTTATCAACTGGCTCGTAAACGACAACGTCCCAACTTAACCACTAAACCTAAAATTATTCTCAACTTAGTTTTGACATTGAATTAGCCAACATAAAACCTATAAAACCTAAACAAATTCAATAATAATAATAGTGAGGAAAGAATATTCTTAATGAAATACTAGAAACATCAGTATCATAATTTTTCCCAGATTCAATAAATTAAGCTAAAACCAAGACTGATCACCTAACTAAGACGAAACCTATACTGAATTTTGGTCAAAGTAAAATCCATCACGTCCGGTTCATAGAACTGTCAAACAACCACAACTTTTAAATTAATTAACAACAGGTTTTGATTGGTACGAGAGGAATGAATCATTCTTATAGCTATCTAATTCAATCAATGAGGATCAATAGTAGTTATATCTTGTTATTTAACTTATTCATCAACTTCTTGATTTGGTAAAATGGATTCTAATCTAGTTGATCTATTCTTCTCATTTCGTTCAATCTTCTACCAAATATTGGAGTATTACATTGCGGTTTTTATTAGAATATTAATTAAATAATTAAAGTTAATTATTATTATCTATCGGCTTAAGCTTTTAAGATAAAT
This sequence comes from Carpinus fangiana, assembly GCA_006937295.1. Lineage (NCBI taxonomy): Eukaryota > Viridiplantae > Streptophyta > Magnoliopsida > Fagales > Betulaceae > Carpinus > Carpinus fangiana. The sequence continues at coordinate 7,499,718 of CM017325.1, forward strand.
AGTTAGATTTAACAAGTATCATAGTAGATGTCCTCATTTTGATAATGTCGTTGTAATTCACCTCCTATTTCAATTATATATGGATCATCTAACTCTTATAATGTTGTTAAAAAAAAAAAAAAGTGTTTGTCACATGATAAAAGATATATGACAATTATATAAACTTTGTTAGAGGAATTTCCTCCAACTTAATTTGGAGGAAAACTATTTTCTTCAATTCAATATTTCACATTTTGCGTCTGATCACTTATTAAATGAGAGTTTGAGTCTACACATAAAGAAAAAAAGTTATAATATTAATTAAATAATTAAATTCATTATTTGTATTGATCGAGCATGTTTTTTCATAATAACAAGTGATTTGATAGTTCTAATTTGTAAAATTATACTCAAATTTTCACCATCTGCCTTTTGGAGATTAATGATTTATCTTCCATATATGGTAAGTTCAGATTCATCCCCCTACTACAGAAGTTCCAAGTATTTATTTATTTATTTTTTGCTACAACAAAATGGATCAAAATAGGAAAGATGAATGTATTCATTGCACACTCAATCTCTAAATTCCAAAAAGAAATGGAGGCTGCATGATTTAATTAGTGTCAAAACACACTCTAATAGGGTCAATTAGCAATGATAAAATATAGAGTTAATCAAATCCCATCCCATATCTATACAATCTGATCCAATTATCCAAGACACATTCTTTCTATTTTGTCTTGAATATTTGGTATATATGTAGCATCAAAAAGCAGCCAACCCATGTCCTCTTTTCTTATTTTCTTTGTTATTTTTTCTTGTATTTGGTCAGAAGGGCAATCATATAGGTAATTTGGTCATAACAAGCATCCACTTTGTGTATGTCGCCTTCTACATGATGATGAAAGCCATGTAATGTATTTAGCCAATAAAACAATGCACTATCAAGAGAACAAATTGAGATAGGAAAACAAAACTTGATAACAATGGCAGTTTAGCATGTTGGTTTGAGCACTAATCAGCTTTTTGGTCTTTCATCAAGTCATTGATCAACTTGAAATATATTTCTTGCACTATAGCCAATAATGATTGATGGCAAAATATTGTGATATGTGTCACTATATAGTCGGTAAATCCTATTAAACATGATCCACATGGGATTTTATTTTTCTACCAAAATTTTTTCTTCTATCTTGAATTTTAATAATTAAAACTTTTTTCTTTGTTTTTAAAGCAAAAATATATGTGATAGCCAGTTTTTGTTTGAGTTTATTAGTGGAAGTTTAATTTGTAATAGGATCATCCTTGTTCTACGAGTTATTTCCTTTATTAGTATTGCTATTTAATAGACTGTTATATAAATGTCAAACAATTAGAATGATATGACAGTGAAAATCTATCTTTGAATCAGTAAGGACTTGTAAAAAAAAATTACATACATATATCAAGGTTTGATTTATGCTGTCATATTATCACAGTCGTATGATAGACTGATAGTTATATAGCAGTCTACTAAATAACATTTATCTTGTGTCAAATATTTAAAAATTGGTTAATGAGTTTGTCTCTCCGTCCTACTATACTTACCAACCAACAGAAGAAATTATACATTCAATCTATTTTATAACATTTTTTGTTTTACAATTATTGATTGTTAAAATTTTGTATTTAAATTTGAGACACTTTTATATTGATTATTTAAAGGTAACTGTGGAATACTAAACCCAACATATTAAAATCAAGATCAACACCATCTTGTCAGAAAAGTCGGTTTAATAGACTGAATTTAAAGAAATTATTTCAATCTAATTTGTAAGAATATTTTGCTTAGTGTACATGTCTCAATACCTTCTCTCTTTTTTTTTTTTTTTTTTGGAGTAATTGATAAAGGAATCTTTTATGTTCTAAATGTAACACTTTGGTCCCATATTGGGAAGATGAGAAGAAACTCACATAGAGTGAATGGTTTATAAAAATAATCATGAGTGTTATGTCCCACATTGCCTAATTATTAGGTAAAACTAGACTTTATAATGAATTCTAAAAAGACTTTAAATTAACTAGTCATTTTATAGTGATTTGTAAGAATATTTTGCTTAGTGTACATGTCTCAATACCTTCTCTCTTTCTTTTTTTTTGGAGTAATTGATAAAGGAATCTTTTATGTTCTAAATGTAACACCCTGGTCCCATATTGGGAAGATGAGAAGAAACTCACATAGAGTGAATGGTTTATAAAAATAATCATGAGTGTTATGTCCCACATTGCGTAGTTACTATGTAAAACTGGACTTTATAATGAATTTTAAAAAACCTTTAAATTAACTAGTCGTTTTAAAGTGATAGCGCAAATGTAGTTAGTTCTTTTCTTGACTCGTTACACTAAACCTAACAAAGCATTGTTGAAACGTGAAACCCTTCCTAAATGAGATGAGAAATAAAAAAAAAAAAAACCACAAGTCCATTAATGATTACCAAATTGTATTAGGTTTGACAACCAATTTGCCCTATTTCTTCCTACACCTGAAGTCAGGCCCATTAATAATACCAAACTCAATTAGGTCTTGACAACCAATTTGCCCTATTGCTTCCAACATCTGAACTCCATGAACTTCCCACTTGCATTTTAGCTTGAATTCAATCTTAAAAGTTAATTACTAAATCAAGCTCTTGTTTGGTTAACAATAGGCTCGTTTATTCACCTTTTTCCTTTGGTAGGAACCAAAAAAAAAAAAAGGTCTTAAACTCTTTATTTTCTATTTTTCAAAACAATAACATTAATAAACAACTCAAAACATAAAGCACCTCGTAAAAATACATTTTTTTAAGAAAAATGATATATAAAACCACACTAATATTCTACTCTTATCTCAGGGTTTAGTAGCATTACCTGCTTTTCACAATAAATAAAAAAATAATTCTAAGCTTAATCAGTGGAGCTCATTGTTATTTTATTTTATTTTTCTGAGATTATCAATTGAGCTCAAATGTAGAGACAAAACAAGCTCCGTAGGATGTGGATATTAGGTAATATTTGGGAGAGCATTGATTAAAATCCAAAATAAACAATTGGATAGGTTTGGACTGTGGATTAGGACAAGGGACAGTACACCTCAAAGTATGTGAACTTAAAAAAAAAAAACCCATAAAATGAGTGCTAATAATGTGGGTCTAAATCTAATTAACAACTAAAAAAGAAGGGAAAATGGTGTGCCCTAAACATAACTAAAACAAATCATTAGTGTTAAATAAACATGTTAATCGCATGTCATTGATGACCTCAAAAAGCATACTCAATTTTTTAATCCAATAAGAAAAAAGAAATAATGATAAGACCAAAGAGAGCACGAAAATGAAAGGAAATAAAAAGGAAAGAAAGAGGTTGGTTCCTTGCACCCAACGGATCTCTTACTATGTGGTTTGGGTTCGGTTGTAGGTTCAGGTTCGGAGCTAGGTTTGCTGTAGACTTTGTGAAGATAAGGACGACCCTTCTCTCTCTCTCTCTCCACTTTCCCACATTGTAAACACCATCGACCACTCTCTACAAGAACTCATTCTTTCTCAGCCCCCTCACTAGCTTGCTATCTCATCAAGAGAACCTCTTCTCTCTCTCTCTCTCTCTCTCCTCTCGCTTGCTTTCTCGCTCTTTAAGAACAAACAGAGACACTCTCTGAATTTCGCTCCTTTTTTCTCTGTGTTTACGCATTTTGAGAAAGACAGAAAGATTCAAGAAACAAACAGAGGACCTCTGTTTTTTTTCAAGCTGGCGATCGAAAATCAAGAAACCGCTGTCCGGGAAATTAAGCCCAAGAACCGGAGGATCATGGTATAAAACCTTGTTGGCTTGTTCTGTTTTTTTTTTCTTCTCTTCTTTTCTTTCTTTTTCTTCTGGCTCAGCTGAATGTGCTTAGTTTTTCTTGAATTTGGTACTGATAAATTTCATCTTTCTATTCAAGATTTCTACTTCTTGAATAGGAGAATTATTCTACAACCACTGTCTTCTTCTTTCTTTAACTTTTTCTTGGAATCTTTTTCTTCTTCTTCTTCTGGGTCTGGTCAATGCGCTCTGTTTTTCTTGAATTGGGTGCGGATGGATTTTAGTTTGTATTCAAGATTTCTACTCCAACGATTTCCGCTTTCTGGGTTTTGTACTTCTGGGGGTGTTCTTGGCTTTTTGTTTTACTTCGGTCTTTTTCTTCTGGGTCTGGTGAATGTGCTCTGTTTTTCTTGAATTGGGTATCTATGGATTTTTGTTTCTTATTCAAGATTGCTACTTCTATGATTTTTTCTATCTGGGTCTGCGTGTAATACTTTGTTTTCTTTTCTAACATGTTGGTTTTTTTGATAGGGTGCTGGAGGCCCTGATGACGACGACAACAGGTGGCCGCCGTGGCTGAAGCCTTTGCTCAAAGAGAGCTTCTTTGTTCAATGCAAGTTACACTTGGATTCCCACAAGAGTGAATGCAACATGTACTGCTTGGATTGCATGAACGGTGCTCTCTGCTCTATCTGCCTCAACCACCACAAGGACCACCATGCTATTCAGGTATACTTTGTAGCCTCTTAATTCACAGATTTAGCACCCTATTTTGTTATCTGGGTTCCGTTCATTGTTGTCAAATTTCTTGATGCCATATTTGGGTCCTGTTCTTTGGATGATTCTTTTTCAAAGTTCAGTCTTTTCCTTTCTCGGGACTACAGGATTCCCCTGTTTCAATTCCTTTTTTGGGGGAATTTTTAGCTTTTAAATTACCCAGCCTTTTTCCTTTCTTGAGTAAGTTTGATTATTTCTCCCCTTTAAATCTTCAAGATTTGCTTTCTTTCTGGGAAAAATGGGGGTCAAAGAAAAAGTTTTCTTCTTTTTTCATTTAAGCCTAGGAAATTCAATTCGGTTGTCTAGACTCTAGTAGTTATCTAAGGCTCAATTGGGTGAGCCTCTACTTTTCCACGCCTTAAAATATCTGTTCTTGCATTTTCTCAGCATCCGAACTTCATGCTCATGGGTCACAAATTTCACATGGGTCTTTCTTTGTTTTCCATTTTGATCAGCCGAAAATCATGAATTTCTAATGGGTTTGCTGTATTTGGTGACACAGATAAGAAGGTCCTCATACCATGATGTGATAAGGGTCTCTGAGATTCAGAAAGTTTTGGACATCACTGGGGTCCAGACCTACGTTATCAACAGCGCCAGGGTCGTCTTCTTGAACGAGCGCCCGCAGCCTAGGCCCGGCAAGGGCGTCACCAACACCTGTGAGGTCTGCGAGCGCAGCCTCCTTGACTCTTTCCGCTTCTGCTCTCTCGGTTGCAAGGTATTTACTTTACTGTCACAATGTCCCCCATCCCTTAAATTTCATATACTGTTTCTCACACCGTTTGGCCGGTAAGAAACGGACGGAAAAGTAAATGGGAAAGAAAAAGATGATCAGGAAAAAAGTAAATGTTAGCAAGCCGTCACAATGTTGTGTTTTCTTATGATTGGTTGAAATGGGTTGACTTTTGACTTTGCATTGGCTTTGGTTTGCTTTGCTAAGATAATGTGAACCACAGGAATTGAACAGCCTTTTGTAGGTGTGGTTCATCGCAATTTCCCTGTTAATTCTCTGTGGTTACCACATTTTTCAAGAACTTTTTTGCAATTTTGTAATTAGCCCTTGTCTTTTGTATATTTGTTGGGTGTTATTAATGTTATAATTCTTAGTTGCAGATTGTTGGGACATCCAAGACTTTCCAGAAGAGGAAGAAGCACTCGGCGGCTCTGGCTTCAGACTCGGAGGAATCCCATTCCAGCAGCAGCCATGGCCACGGGAAGAGAAAATTCCAGAGCTTCACTCCCCAGACGCCGCCTCCAACCATTAATTACCGGACGGCGAGGCGCAGAAAGGGAATCCCACACCGTGCCCCAATGGGAGTAATCATGGGATACTAAGCACTACATAATTTCTTCTAATTACTCTACTGCTGGAGGCACGTATCCTCTTGTGCCCCCCTCTCCAATGGCCGCAGTCTTTTTAGCCTCGTAAAAGGCTGGCCTTGGACTTGGTATCTGTACATAGAAGCAATAGAAGTGAACAAGCTGGAAATTGTGAAAAAAAAAAAATAAAGGCAAAATGTGGACGGTGGAGGACTTCTTTTAGATGAACAATACTATATATATATAATAATATATAAGTCTACAGGGGTTGGTTTTTTAGGTGATTATACATAAGTTTTGGGGCTTTTTGTTTAAATTGTAAATGTGCTTGGGGTTTTAGAGAGCCTAGGTAAATGGGAACTGGGAAGTGGGAACTGGGAAGCAATTAGCAATGTTGTACTCAAAAGACTCTTTAGTCTTGAAAAATAGGGGAATGTCTATATAAGGAAAATGAATAAATAGATTTTTGTTTTATATGTTTGGGCATCCTACTTGCACAAATTTCTATTTTGGGAATTTTTTTTTTTTTTTTTTAAATTTTCTTTTTTAGCCTCGCTGGCCGTGGGAGGTGAACTTCCAATCTGGTGGGTCACGTGGTGGCCGTCTAATGTGGGATGCGGGTGTTAAAAGGTGGGCCGTCCGATTTTACATGTGTCGGATTCCCATTGGTTGTTGGAAAGCGAGGCGTCTTGGTTCTCGGAATCATAAAGTAGGTCAGGTCAGCCGCCCTCCGCAAGGTGGGATGGATATTTTCTTTTCTTTTCTTTTTTTTATTCATTTTTCATGAGTCAGAAAGGCGGTTCCTTAGCGAATGGGATTTCGTACAGGTGGGACCCCTGGCATGGGTCAATCATGGCCGTGGATTGGTCCATGGGGCAGTGATTATAATTGATTCTTGATCTTTTGTGGGCGATCATGGGATGGCCGGAGCAACGTGTGGTCGACATTGAAAGTTTTGTTGGTCTTTTACGCGCAAACCCCACTATTTCTCACACTTTTTTCTTCTTCTTTTTTTGGTTAAGGGAATCTTATTCCAATGAAACATATTATTTTATTTTACTTTTTGGATTTTTTTTTTTTTGGTTTAAATTATGAATTTTTAAGAAGAATGTATGTGCTCTCAAATCCTTACATTTGTCATTGAACGATTTTTTTCATGTAAGTGTTCATATTTTGTTAGCCATTTTGAGTTCCTTTTTTGCTTTCTTATTAGAAAAGGTTATGGGTACTAAATCTTATTATTATAAAATGACGGAGAATTTATTTATTGGAATTCGTTATATTTTTCATTATTAATTATTTTGATTTTTACAATGAAAAAATTATACGTCATCTTTTTTTTTTTTTTTTTATTTTGGAAGTGAATTATACGTCATCTTAGTACCACCAATCTCTCTCTTTTGATTATATGATGTGACATAAAGTTGAAAGTAGGTTTTAAGGGATCTGACTTGTATGTTATAGTTAAAAATTACAGCATATATGCTGTTATAAATTGAATGGTTTAGATTTATCATAATAAATAAGTGAAATAATTGAAGGGTTTAAATTTATCATAATAAATACCAAAAAATAGATGAAGTAATGGATGAAAGAGAAAATTGGTATTTACTATAACAGATCTGAACCATTCAATTACTCTAATTAAATCTTCACCATTCAATTTTTTAACCGCATTTATACTATAGCTTTAATTGCAACATACAAGCCAGATCCGTTTTTTAGAGTGTTGAGTAAGTTTGTTTTAAGGATTGAGATCTACGTGCAATTAAGTTAATTAATTACCCGGGTAATGTGAGATGTCAATTTTAAGAGGTGTGATACCTCCACAACTTAAACCCAACTAAGCAACTTCTAGACCCAATTTCTCTCTTTCTTCTTTATGCCACTTAAGATAAAAGTTGAATTATAGTTAGGTTTAAATTGTGACTTTATCATTTTCTCAATTTTAATCGAGCCAAAAAATTCAAAACACAAAAGCTGTTTTTATTTTTAAGTCAAATCATAATTTTTTATTTTTTTTATTTAAAAAAAAAAACACTTTGAAAACCCATTAACAAACAATAGTGGGCAAAGATGAGTTGAGATTCCTTTCAATCGGAGAGAAATTGAAGATTCTCCAATTATTAATCGTGACGTTTCATTTTAAATTTAATGGTCTATAAAATGCCAGCTACTTTTATATAACCGAAGAATTAAATGTTAGTTTTTGTTTTACTAAGGTTTAAATAATTTTATAAATCATTAAATTTAAAATAAAAAATCATAATTAAAAATTAAAAAATTTTCAATTTTTTTTCCCTATCAGAGAGGATCCGAATCCTGCAAAGATATGGAGTGTTAGAAGAATCTTAGAATTATATAATGTGGTCACGTTGATGTAGGATATCAAAGAAAGTTTAGATAGTGTGTATATATATATATGTTTGTGAAGGTGGTTGGAAATGACATGTCCTCCTATTTAGTATGAAACGACATGCTTTTATTTTTGGTGCATATATCACTCTTGACTTTGTAACGAAGACCGAGGAGGGCGGAAAGATATGTGTGGATCTTTTTACCTTTGTTCGTGTGGGTCATCCTGACTCCGTATCATGCCTTAAACGTGTCTCACAATTTCGACAGGATATTAATCGATCGCTTTTTCTAGAAGACATTATGCAGGCCCATTCAGCAATAAAAAGCCTCTCATCAATTTCATACATTTTCAAACTTCTATACATTCACCTCGAACCTTTAAATACCTACCTCTTTAATGGTTTTCTGTTAGGACAGTTTCCAGCACAACATGTTCTTCATACTAATCTTGAAATAAAGACAAAAGTAAACACGAATAGATAGCGCTTTGTTTCTCTTTAATGTTTAAGATCTTTGAAAAAATATGTATAAGCTTTAGAATAATTAAATGCTCCTTTGATACTTGAGATCTGGCTTATAAATAGGTTGACATGTTTACTTGGATGAAAATTCTTCTTTCAATATTATTTCTATTTTGTGATGATTCTATCTGAGTCTGCAGTTTGATTCTCTCTTTAATGATTTCCAAGTACCATATTTGATTNGATAGCGCTCTGTTTCTCTTTAATGTTTAAGATCTTTGAAAAAATATGTATAAGCTTTAGAATAATTAAATGTTCCTTTGATACTTGAGATCTGGCTTATAAATAGGCTGACAGGTTTACTTGGATGAAAATTCTTCTTTCAATATTATTTCCATTTTGTGATGATTCTATCTGAGTCTTGCAGTTTGATACTCTCTTTAATGATTTCCAAGTACCATATTTGATTATTTTCCTAAACTCCTTATTCAATTGTATTTTCTCATTATATTTATAATTTATTTGGGAACAAATTAATCTAAAAAAAAAAAAAATCTTTGTTTAAAAAGGAAAGAAACATAGGGTTGATTTATATTAAAATACTAATTAAATTATTTAGTTAAATAAAAGCCCATCTCACCAATGTATCAACCAATCCGCTGAGTTCACCAAATCTTTAACACGCAAAATCCACTCCTCTCACCACCTAGGACAATTGTCATGATAACTTCCTGATTCCCAAACATAAAGCAAGAGTCATGATGAAAAATGGGAGAACGTGGGACAAGCTACTTCGGGAATGGTTCTGTGAAATAGCCGGCAATAAACAGTTGAGACAACGTCATTATAAATAGGAAAGATAAACCACATATCAAAGAGAAGCAAGCATGCAACACATGTGAAGTGTGAACGAAATTAGGTTGCCATGGCCCGTGACAAGTGCATTGTGCATTATGGTCTCAACTATCTCAAGTGTTTCACCTTTTACGAATCACAGAATATTATGGGTGTTTTTGCTTTTGTCTTTCCCTCTATCTCTCTCGAACACACATAAATATAAGATAATGAGTCAGTCCGGCCATTTTGGTCTTTGTACAGTTGTACTCTTGTGCTCGTCCTTTTACGGTCCATCTTTGTGATTCACCTTTGACTAGTTTTTTGTTTCTTCTACATTGTTCCACAGAACGACGCGTTTTGCCCTTTCTCTTTCTATTTCTCCTTCAATTTTTACCACTCCTTTTTTTGGTAATTTCCTTTGAACGTTTTTACTTTAGCCCCCACTTTTCCTTACAAAAAGCGTACAATTGAGAGTCCTAGAAACGATTGTCGTAAGGCCTTGGTTTCTCTTTCGCTTTTAAAAAGGATAAAGGGTCGTTTTATTTATGCCACGTTTTTTTTAAGCAAAAAACTAAAAATTATTTCTATCTTTTACCTCACATATGAGCATCTCCAGCAGATTAATTAAAAGGTTCATAATAGATATATTAAGATATTTTGAGTCATTTTTTTGTTTCAAACAGATTAGCTTCAGAGTAGTTAAAGGGGATACTTTGCTACGTATAGTGGATAACACCATTTTGTTATTTACTGTAGCAAACTAGATAATTATTTTATTATTTCTCTAGGATTACTTTTTATTCTCAATAAAAATAGTTGTTAAAAAATAATATTTAAAAAAAGTAGAGACTTGAATAAATAATTTGTTAAACTTTGTATTGAAAAACTAGTAACTAAAATATAAAAAGGTAAATTTTGAATAGATAAAATGTGTACTATTACCAAAGATGAAACAAAAATTTCCTTCTAAAAAGTATTGTCAAAAAACATATATATGTGTTTGTTTGTCTTTTGGTTTGTGTTTTAGAAACAAATATATTAACAAATTACAAAAAAGTAATGTTATTAGTAGACCGTTATATGACTTTTATACAATTTAATGATTAGACAATAAAAATTAATCATTGAATTGGCACTTTTTAAAAAAAATTCACTGTAACATTACTCACAACAAAAAACTCAAAACATAATTTAAGAAGACAGTACGGCAAATGGACCGCTTCTTCATCGTAATTTAAGGAGAAGTAATGTTATACATCACTCAATTACTCTTCTGTCTCCAATCTCTCCAAAGCTTATATGAATGATGACATCATCCAGCTAAAAACAAAATTTTCATAATACTATATAAGACCACGCCAGAGTTTACTATTTTGTTTATGAGTTTCTCCTGTTGATTTATGACTCCATGGCGTAAGAGAGACTCTATATTCTATTGATTTTTTTTATTTTTTTTATTCTGTTTCTTGCTCATTAAGAAAACAAAAAGACGAAAATACCCGTGCTGTCTCTGAAAGATCTAGGGTTGACACGTGGACTTTTCATTAGCCTTTTTACGTTTTTTTACTGGACTTTTTTAAAGCACGTAACCCAAGTTACCCAACATGTCCAGGGGCCTGATTAGCGGTCCCTACTGTAGAATAGTATGAAGCCACGTGTTTCGGAAAGTTAAGGTGTTTGCCGAGAACCGTCTAACACCAGGCCACTTGTGCTCCACGTGTAAGAATCGTAGATGGGAGAACATTCTTGTAAGACTCAGAAGCCTAGTGGGATGAATGTGATAGGGTAGGCCCACTTGTGGGGGCTACTGCTCCTAGAAACATGCGGTGGCTAAATTTTCTGGGAATTTGCCCAAAAACAAAAATAAAATAAAATAAAATAAAAGAAAGTGAGAGAAAAGTGGGGAAGTTTCAAGAAGATGTTTTGGCCTTGGAATGCATTGGAACGTTTTAGTAGATATGTCTGAAGAAGATTTGATTACCTGCTAGAGGTTAAATTATAAACACTAATGAAAGTTTGGCTATTTAATTGATAATAAAAATTTTTAGTTAATTAAAATTATTTAGTTAAAGTAATTAGGGACATAAAAAACTTTAAAAAAGAATTTTTTTTATAACCTAATCTATAAAATTGATGTCTTAATTAATATAAGAGTAATGCTATTTAGTAAACTCTCATACGAGTCATACGACTGTCATACAATTATGATAATGTAGCAGTAAAAATTGACTTTTGAATTAAAAAGGACTTGTAAAAATAAAAATTAATGGTTGATATTCACTAACACACCATCATAGTTATACAAAATTATATTTAATATCGTTTCTCTTAATTACAAAGAATTATATGACTTTTAAATATAGTTATTTAAAAAGCATGTACTTCTTATATGCATAAAAGTCATATTACAAGTTTTCAAGAGGTAGATTAATTGGTTTGAACCACGACTAATGAAGCAGATTAAGGTCACTAAATCGAATTTCCTTTCTCCTTCTTGTTTGGACATATAAAAAAAAGGAAAACAAAAGTCATATTATAGTTTAATAGACAAGGTGAAAGAAATCTTCCCACCTAAATTGATGGAAATAATTGACTGTCTATTTGTCACGTAGTGGGCTTGTCTTAGTGTGGCCCTTGGTCATTTATCTCTATATCATCAGAAAATGAGTAATGATATGAGGACTAAAGTCTTTTTTTTTTTATTTTTTATGTCGACTAGAGTGTTTTTAGAGTCATCTCAAATGTGATGTGATATTTAAAATTATCAATAAATTAAAATTTAATAATAATTATTTCAAATTGAATGATAATTTTAAATGACACATTACATTTGGGATGATTCAAAGAAAACTATAATCCTCCTTATATCATTACTAATCTGAAAATAGATGTTACGCATACAATATTAATCTCAATCGACAATGGCCGAGGAAGGGGGGCCGGTATAGGCCAAGCCTCCCCCTAGAAAAAAAAATAAAATTATATAGTCAAATTTTTACTTTAAGTCATTGGTCCCTATGAACAAAGTTTTTTAGCCTTACCCAATAAAATTTTTGACCCTATTTACTAATTATGTTGGCCTACTCAATAAATCTTTTGGCCCTTACCCATTCAAACTTGAAATAGGATTTTTTCCATTTCAAATGAAATGGATAGTATCCGGTTAGTATTTTTTATAGGGGTAAAATTGTCATTTTAATTTTTTTTGATAATTTTACCCCTCTAAAATACAGTAACTGGATATTATCCATTTTAAAATGAAATAGAGATGATCATTTTCCTTCAAACCTAAAAGTCTTAATTGTATAAAAATTTTGTAGTCCCTACCCAATTAATCGTTTGGTCCTTACTCATTCAAGCCTAGAAGCTCTAATTGTATTTAAATTTGGTAGTCCCTACCAATGTCAGCTACCACAAACAAACAAGTTGGCCAAATAGAAACGAGAAAGAAATAGCTTGATAAGACATAAATGTGGGTGGATGTGAGTAAAATGAGTTATGAATTTTTTATAAGTAAAAAATGAAGTTGTTTGTAAATGTGAAAAAATAAGTGACTTTTTTTGGATAGAAAGGAAAAAAAAGGGGAATAAGAAAAAGAGTGGGTTTCCAAACGGGCGTCTTGAAAAGTTTGTACATGGGTTTTTGTTTTATTTTATTGGTATTTTATAAGAAATTATAGTTATTTAGTTGTTATTTAATTACTATTGTTATTTGATTGTAGACTGCAATATTTTTTAATTTTAATTTGATATTTATAGTATAGGGTAGTCTTTAGTTCAGAAAAAACAGCCAAACGAAACAAATTGTAGAAAAAAAAATCACGAGAACCAAAAAAAAAAAAAAGGTTTTGGTTTAGTCCCTTCTCATAGGACTTTCTGGCTTCGTCCCTATCAATTGAAACTTTGCAATTAAATTATGTAGACATACCACAACATTAACTTATTGTTATCAATTTGTAAAAACTATTATATCAAATACAAACGAAACCATACCAATTATTTTGTCTCTCTCTTTCTTATGTTTTTTTGTGATAAGATTGTAAATAGATTTCATTGTACTTATTGGTTTAAATGACAAATACTATAGGGAGGAACAATATATAATTATTTCCCTTTTACGACAAAAATACATGTTGGGCATCATAAAGGCAAGTGGGTGAATCATAACTATTATTGCTGCTCTTTCATGTTACATACATTTGATCAATCTAAACTTTAATGTCTCATTCGAGGACCAAGACTCTATTTGTTACTTCTTTTTTTTCAACGTCGTTTTATTTTTTATATCATATTAATTATTTTTTATTACTATTTAAATAAAAATATCACTATAAAATATATTTTTTTATTTTAAAATTTTTTATTTTTTTATATTAATTAATTTTTGTTATAGTATCGACCAAAACCCTTTAACAAAAAGGGTCGAAGATTCGAGTTTTGTGCTTTTAACTTGTATGGGCACGTAAATGGTTGGGACAAGTGGGTTTAGGTACACGATAAGATGCTTGTGTCCAAAAGGGCAATATTGGATTCTGATTTCGTAGGGCTGAAAAAACGCATGCCATGTAGTATACCCTTGCTCAGTGCTCACACAGAACATGTGCCCTATTATATTTATGCAATTATGCCCATTGCTCACCCTATATTTTTTGGCAACTCATCACCATTGTCGCATCCGACTAACCTATGGCTATATGTGTCAGTACAAACTTTTTTTTTTTTTTTAATGTAAGGATAAAAAAATGAGTGAGTATGAAAAACGGTACAACTTTTGGCAATCTCGGGCTATGGTCTAACGAACTCTAGCAATGGTACGACAATGGTTAGGCGGCGGTTTAGCAGTTTGAGAATGATAAACTCGAGCTCAGCAATGGTTTAAGAAATTTAAAAATGAATATTATTTTTTTCAAAACTAAATTAGTTTTTTTAGTTTGTCTATTATTTTCAATCACACCAAACACATAAAAACATTTTCTTAAAAAAAATATTTTACACTAAAACAATGAAGCATAAAGTAACTCAATTGTGAAAGTTATACAAGTTCAAATTGTCTGACTCTTTCTTACTTTAGAAAATGACGACGTATTTAGAAGCTAGAACATGCCGACATGGTAGTAAATTTTGGAAGACAAGACAGTAGACAAGTTGCAATCCATTGATGAGCAAGAGATGAACAAAAGGACAAAAATGGGCCATGCCAAGCCCTCGCTTAATTACTCCCTCTTAAAGTAAGTTAAACGCGATAAAAACATGGGCAGGCGGCAATCGTCAAACTGCGGTGCCATCTTGTCCATGCAGGAGAATTGGGCAAAATCAGATGGTACATAAAATAACAAGGTGGTGGTGGTAGGCTAGTGGGATCACATATATAGGCCCTAAAAACAAGTGGGGGTGGATGTGGATCTCACTCGACCGTCTACTTTGCCTTGTCTTCATTAGCTTCTTTCTCCACAACACCTTGTGCTAGCTTTTCCCATTTACACTCCCTTTTCCCCACCCAAGATGACGTTGCCTACATTTCATTCACTATTCACAATTTGTACCATTTTTTGGATATATATATATCCTCATCTCTTATAATTTATTTAAGAGATAAGAGTGGTGACGTCTACCTATATATTCCCGGCATATGGGTCTCCAAACTCGCTCTCTTATAGACTGCTTGAATTTTTGTGAGATTGACTGACTTAGCACCCTAGACTGCTTAGGGTAAGTATACCTCACAACCTACTCTCTTAAGTTGTTCAAATTTTTGTGACACAAGTGGACTCAAAACCCTAGATTGTTTAGAACTATTAGGGTTATCGATCCCACATCCATTGTGAAAAGGGCTAGTGGTCGGTTTATAAGTGTGAAGAAAAGTTTCACCTCTTGATTAGTTAGCTTTTAGGATTAAAAGAGGCACAAGGCCACCAAACATTGATAATAGAGCTTATGTTTAATCAATAAGTCTTGACTCAATAGTCTAGGGAAGAAACATGTTGTCTCTGCTCTGACGTCGGACCCGATGTGTGAGGAGGAGATTGTCGGAGTTATCCTACACCGGTTCCTTTTCACCGGTAACAAATACCTAAATATATATATAGTTTCATGTGATAATAGAGGACGGCCACCATAGTCAAGTTGCTTATTAACCCATGATGTCAATAGTTTACCAACTCTTAGATGATGACAGGTGAAGCAAATAGAGCTTTAGCAGCTATATATCATGATTCATGCACACAAACACACACACCAAGCTGTTCATGATGCTAATGCTTACTCCATTGCAGGTCCCGCAGCAGAACAATGCTTTGCTCTCATTGGTTAATACTTTTGTCAGATTACCGACATTACCTAATTTAATATATCCAATGCCGCCATTTCAATAGATCTCGTTGATTAATTTCTTTAGGTGATGGTCATTAATTTAAATCACATTGTTTCAACTCTTTCATTTACATCTCATTTTAGTTTAAATATTTTAAGAAGGAAAAAAAAAACATTATAGTACAAATACAATCATTTTTACTATAAATACTAATTATACACTATGATAGTTTTGCTAGAATGATGCCATATTGATTTCTTGTTATCAAAGAATCTATATAATTAATTAATTAAATAATTATTACATTAAAATATATTATTTTAACAAACAAGAAGTACTAGTATTGATAAATTCTAAGGTTTACCAAGGAAAAAGCTGTAAATTAAAACTTAAGAGCAAAAGCTTTGTTAAAAAGGCCTTGGAATTTAATTTCCCCAGACCATTTTTTTTTTTAATAAATATATTATTAAAATTGTTTTACTTCAATCAAACAGATATCAGGTGCATGTCAAAAAAAAAAAAAAAAAAACAGATATCAGGTGGCCATCAACAGTTACATGGGCCTAGCAGCAGCTTGGGAGGGCCCACGAGAATGAAGGAACCCAATCCAATGAGATAAGAACTGGCGACTGCACTACTTGAGTTGTCGCTTTTTGGAAGTTCAAATATGTGACGCAACCCACAGGTCCCACACTTGTTGCTGAATTGGATCCTATGTGTTTTTATTAGATAATCTAAGATAGACTCTAATATATACTTTATATATATATATATATATAATCTAATCAAATTAGAAAATGATTAAAAAGGAAATAAAAAATCAAATAAATGACTGATCTTTTCAATTTGGAAGCAAGTTGGATGGACATCATCAAAAGCAAATCCAACGGTTGAAGAAGTTTGCGTTTCAAATTAATAATTGTCTGAAAGGTTCACTTCACAATGGATGGCTCACAATTTCTCTTTCATTTGATGTATCCATATAGTTAGGTCAGGAGTTGGCAATATTTGTAATCATTACCCATTCTTCTCCTCTATAGTTAATACTATTTTATGACTCAACCAGGTGATTCAGATGGTAAGATTGGGACTATTGGCCTCAGGATAGGATCATCCCTCACGGCGAGGGGCGGCCAGTGGCCTGGACCATCCTATTAAGATTTTTTTTGTTGGGCCGTTTAGCCGCTGTCAAGCCTTCTATGAGGGTAGTTAACTGCTCTTTTGAGGTGACTAATTACCCCTCAAGACAAGAGAGTGATCGGATCACTCCGAAATGCCAACCACTCCACTGACCTTCTCAACTATTCATAGGTGGTTAACTGACGGTCATTTGACAAAGTACTCCAACTTGTCTTAGTGGTCGCTACGTGGTTAACTAGCAGCTAGGGGTTAGTAATTCTACAAACCGCTTTTTAAAAGAATAAATTTTAATTTTTTTTTTAAAAAAAATCAAAACAATGTTGTTTTTATGATAATACGATAATATTATACTATATACGACATCGTTTATAGATTTATATATATATATATAGGCAATTAACAATTTTAAAAAACCTAAAACAATAACTACTTTTAAAAACTGTTAGCGATTAGTGTGATTAACAATTAACGATGACTATTAACCACCGGCCTTTTCACTCCTACGTGTGTCAAAGTTTTGCTCTTATCTATCGTTATGCTTGGAGGTCCATTGTCCATATACTTTGAACGGCAAAGGGTCCTTTCCATAGTCATCCGTCAATTTAATATACCCAATTCGGCATCTTAAATACTTTCGCTTCCAACATTCATTGGCAAATATGTGAAAAGGGCCCAAGCCTAACTCTTTATGTCAAGAGTTTTTGGAGGAGAAAAAATAAAAAAATAAAATTGATTGATATGATGTAAAGTATAAGCAAGTATTGAATTTTTATGAGAAAAAAAATTATAAAAATTGCTTGTTAATATTAAAAATGGGATTGACTTTATTAAGAGATGTTATGTGTAGTCATTGTTAGGTAGTGAGTATGTTAGGAAGTATTATCTATTAGGTTATTTAGTTCATTAATATTTTTTAGTTGTTTTATTATTTTAATATTGTTGAGTGTGAAGGACTCTTAGGTTATGTTTCTCTCTTTTATCTTTGGGTAGGATTAGATTTATTTGTTTTATCATTTGATTCAAATAGAGTCATATCTCATGTGAGACTTTATATTTTCTATTGTCTTTAAATACTGCATTATTTATGAATAGAAAATTAATTAAGAATTTATTCAAATCTTGTGTTTGTAGGAGGTGAGAGCACCTCTAATTGCTCGTAGGAGGTTTAGGATTACTCGAAAATCCTACTAGGAGGTCCAGGATTCCTCAAAATCAATCTTTCTACCTATTTCTCAACACGTTACGTAAGCACGTAACAAGAGAAATGATTATCAAACATGCCCTAAAACCTGCTTATCAAATAGTTAGTTTGTTAATGGTTTTTAGAGAGTATTTTTTGTTCTTAATTTAAAAAAGTGTTTTGGAATGAAAGTCTTTGGCAACTCCAACTCAACAATAATGGGAGGAAGTTGAGAAGGCGATTCATTCGGACAAATACTTTTCATTAAATTATTTTATGGTCAAAATTTTAAATTAATAATATACACGATTTTATATATATTGTTTTAAAATACGTATTAACATTATCTTAAAAAAAAAAAAAAAATACGTATTAACATTGACTTTAGGATAAAAATTTCTTCCAAATCAGTTTACAAGAAATATCTTTAAACCCATGTAAAATAGTGATAAGTGTTTATAAACATTTAAAATGTACATTAAATTATTACCCTCATTAATAGCAATTTACTAACTTAGACTAAATTTAATGTGTCTTTTAAATATGTATAGACACTTGTCACTATTGTACATAGGTTAGTGAATATTTCCTCCAAATTGATTTGGAAAAAATTTATACCGTTGACTTTATATGTTAACTTTAAATTATGTTGGGTTAATTTATGAAAAATTTCTACCGTTGACTTTATATGTTAACTTTAAATTATGTGGGGTTAATTTATGAAATTAATATTATTTTTGGTTTATTTAAATTGTATAATATTTAGTCAGTTATTTTGTTTATTCACTTTGGATCTGTTTTTTAATTTATGACCACATTTAAGCTGACATTGAAAGAAGGGCTTGACCATAAATTTTTAAACATTAAATATCGACATTATAAAATTTTAAATTATAATTACTAAATTGTGTTTACTGTAAAGTTTTCAAAAAAAAAAAAAAAAAAAGTCAAAACGCCATTAAGGACTAGTCACCTTCCTATATATATATATATATATATATATATACATATAATGTTATAAAAGTCTATGGGCATTAAAATTATCTGAGACTGAAGGAAGGAATTGGTTATGGTGCGGATTTATGGCCACATTTAAGCCGACCTGACAATAATTGTAGGAAGGAAGGACTTGGCCATACCTTAAGTCAACCTGGCCATTCCTAAAAGTCAACTTTTTCATTGAGTGAACCATTTTGTTTGTGAGCCTTCAGATCAGTATGACAGCAAGACTCCTCACCTATCACCACCCAGCTCACGTAACTTACTGGGGGTCCCCAATCAAAAACGGTGGCTGCCTCACTTGGACCACTTTTACCCCAATTTTTTATTTACTTTTTTTTTTTAATAATAAATTT
Organism: Carpinus fangiana; assembly: GCA_006937295.1. NCBI lineage: Eukaryota > Viridiplantae > Streptophyta > Magnoliopsida > Fagales > Betulaceae > Carpinus > Carpinus fangiana. The sequence continues at coordinate 7,519,250 of CM017325.1, forward strand.
AATCATCTAATTTAATATTTTTATATCTTTCTTCATATATTTCTTTTTTTAAAAAATACTTCATTCTCATTTATAAAACTCACGAGCAAAAAGCTCTTACAAACAAAGCAAAAATTCTAAAGTAAATCATAGTTAAAGCTAATCAAATTAACCATAACATAATCATCTACTAACCTATGACTAATCATCAGCTTTAATTTCAGATCAGTATCAAACAGAACCATCTAATGCATAGGTAGTAGTAGTACTTATTCTTCAACCTTGAGAGGAGAGATTTCTCAAGCCAATACTCATTCTTCTCAACCCGAAAGCCAGGATATCGTTTACATACATAACCCAAAGGTCTGGACCAAATGCAGATGTACTCATGGGCAAAAAACAATTTGAAAGGATAGAGCGTCATTGCAAGCAAAAACAGGAAAGAACAAATGTACAGGAAAATAAAAGAACAAAAATAGAAAAACAACCAAATAAAATGAACAAATAGAAAAAAAATGTGCAGGGAAATAGCAATGGAAAAACAAGCAAATACAAGCAAAATCAAAATAAAAAAAAATAAAAAAAAAACAACCAAAGGAAAAATAGAGAAAGCAAACTATGAGGACGGCGACAGCCGGGAGGAAGTCGATCGCGTACTAGTCGGAAACTGAAACGGAAAGTGACATTGAAAGCACATAGTGGGAAGACGCGAGAAAAGACCGCTGTCGATCTTTCTTCATGTATTGAATCAGATAACGCAGACAACAATCATCTTCTCCATTACTAAATATCGCATATTAAATCACTAAATATTCAAAAAAATTAATATAATAAAAAAATAATAATTTTAATAATCTAATTAATACTACTTACTCCATTTTCATTTTTCACATCCTAGCTTCATTTATATTTGAGGCTTGTTTTTGAATTTTTTTTTTTTTTTTTTTTTTGATGAGACAAAAGTACTCATAAAATATAACTAACTAAATATTCTTCAATTTAATTACATCTTCACGTAGGGAGTTGAAGTAAATAATTAATTGCATTAAAATGTCTGGTGTTTTGGTAATAAGGATGAGACTTTAAGGGCAAAGAGTAAGTTTTAGGATAAGATTATCCAAAAGAAAACAAATATTCCAAATTATTCTGCGTAGATCTTCCATATGCATGGAACCAGTTTCCTTTCTTGCCCATTGGTGGCGTGGCGTGGCGTGGTTGTGGAGCCATACGATTGTGTCGCATAAGAAAACAGGTCTAATTGAAACATGTTTTCAAGTTATTTTATTTTTGTTGTTGTTGGATTTAACTGTATATAGGATGCCACGTGGTGGATATAAATATATATATGTGATTAAATTCCTTAAGAAAAAACAAAAAAAAACTTTGGACGAGATTAATTACATTGATACGGACTAGTAATGAAAAGAGGTTCTCAATGGGTAGTTTAATCGGCTGTGGACCATACCTAATAAATCGAAGGTCACTAGCTAAAATCTCACTCTCCTTTATGTGAACATGTCAAAACAAAGAAAAAAAAAAGGTAATAAAAAGAAGTTTTGAGGTCGATGCCTCAATGGTTTGAGTTTTGTTGAGCTATCCTGGCGGGCCTGGCCCAAAGTGAAGCTCATTAGTGGACACGATCGGACACGTGGCTACTGATCTGGCAATGTGAAACAGCTGCTTAAATTTGTGTATTGGATATGTAGTGGGATCCTTAAACAAATAAACCGAGGTGGACCTTGAACCTCATCTCATTTCCAATGAGCCCAATGGGCCAGAATATCACGTGGGCCTCCGGTTATGAGACCAAACACACTCCAGCCCAAGTCAATAATATCTCTTACTTGAGGAGAAAAAAAATGTAGAAAGATAGAGAATGGGTGTGTGTGTAAAAAAAGGCTTACTTGAATGAGAGAGGTTGGAGAGTGTATTTTTTGTTGTAGGAGCTTCTTAGGCTTCCTTAGGCTCTTGGGCCTTTAGCCCATTCGGGCTCTTGAGGACTTTTGAGCTTCTCGGGCCTCTTTGCCTCTTATGGCAAATGGCTTGCTGCTAGGTTCTCCTTATCTTCTATTGGGTTTGATAAGAGTGGTCTCCTATCTAGTCTAAGTTTTGGGCCTGGCGTATGTTTTTTAGATCTATCATATTGTAAAAGTTAGGGGTGTCAATCTGATTACGGATATTGGTTATTAGCTAAAATCGGTAATCGTAACCTGGTTATTTGGTTATTAAATTTAAAAAATTGGAACCGGTTACTAGTTCTGTAATAACTGGTCGGTAACCAGTTGGTACTCGGTGGTTATTACAACCATTAATTGAGTTTTCAAAAAATTGTGCAATCTGGGCATATTTTGGATATTGGGCCTATTTTTTGGGCTTAATTTAAGCTTTTTTGGCTCTTCAAAAAATAATTATGATTTTTTTAGCCCAATAAACTAGGCTTAGTTATAGTTATTCTTTGCTTTCATAATACATTTTAAAATTGCCCTAAAAACCCAAAGAAAAAAAATAAAAACAAGTATGTATACAAACTAACAACCAAAAGAACTAACCCCTTAACACTACATATATATACACACACCCGGTTACCAGTTATAACCGGGTGTGTGAAAATATAAAAATCGGTAACTGGACTAGGGTACTCGGTTACCCCCCTTTTTTTTTCTAACTAGTTTTAAAAATCGGTTGGCCGGTTGATACTCGATTATTGGTTGGTGGCTGGTTATTACCGACCGGATTGACACCCCTAGTAAAAGTTGCTCCTTCCTAATATTGCACTCTCCTATAGATATTTCATGTAAAGTAATGTTAGAAGTATTATGACTTTTGTCACCCATTTTATTTTCAAAAAGTTATATCATCTGATAAATCATTATTGAATTTTAATCATCCAATGGTGATTTTAACATTCATATCACTTTTGAAAAGATAAAAAGGAGACAAAAAATTTACTTCCAATATTACTCTTTCGTATATATGGAATGGGTCTGAGGGCTAAAAACAAACAACGTGAACTAAGGGCGATCATTCGCAACCCTACTATATAATGCCAAATAATGCTTATAATTTAAGTTAAATGTTTTTGGCAAATCAACCCCACTTTAATAAAATATGCATCTCCAAAATCTACTAAACTATATTTCAATGTTTTATTCTTTTTCTTTAATTACATGCTTGTCAAGATCTAACCCGTTTAACAAAAAAAAAAAAAAAATCTAATGCAGCCGTACAATTCGACATCATGTTATAGAGAGCTGCGACTAGCAGCCATGACCCATTTCTTTTACTTTTGTCACTAGCTTAGACAATTAATAACATGCATACCCTCCTCATTTTTTTTTTAAAAAAAAAAATTAAGACTTCGGATAATAACGTTAGTTATATTTGAGGGCTATTTTTATTTCATCAAAAAATAAAAAAAAAAACAAAAATATCCATTATCTATAACTAACCTATTCTATTTTTCATTCTTAAATTGGAAATTGGAGAAAGTAAAAGATAAAATGAGGCCTGGAAATTGGAATCCTGCAATAAAAGTCACCTTGTGGTTCCACATATACACTCAACCCAACCATGTTGTAGGTTACTTTGGACAAAGCAATCATCTTTCGGCGCCCTCCGATCCGTAATCCACGCACACTCCTCCTTGACAACTTTCCTCAATTTTCAACACTAATCATGTCATCAAACCCCACACATACATATATGTAACCCCACGACAAAGAAAAGAAACAGTGCAATTCTTACACAAAAATATCCAAAATGCCATTCACCCAACGCCACCTAATAATTCTACGTACTCATCTCTTATCCCATATTAGCCAATAACATAGGAACGAGATGAGAGGTGAATATTTAGAATTACTCATCTCTCTCACGTGTAACCTTGCTTGTATTTGCGAAAGAGGTCTTCAGTTTTAGCGTTCCTGAATGCACAACACCCTATCAAATATACAGATATCAAAGCAACCAGAGTTATGAGCAATATGATATCTGCTCTTCTCCATTCCTTCTTCAGATTGGCCAATAATCCGGCTTTGCATGAATCACAGTTGTAGCAAAGCTGGGTCTGCTCGTTGTTCCATTGCAGGCAATCCATGTCGGCTGCTGTGTTGATGGGACTTATCCAGTAGGTTGGGTTCACAAATGTGTACCCACATTGGGTCGGTGGCTTACAGCATCCCGACTGTAAAGAAAAAGCATGTAAAAAGGAATAAAAGATAAAGATGAAGAATATTTGAAAAAAGAAAAGAAAAGAAAAGAAGGGTACGTGGCACATGGCTGATCAGGAATCTTTGAATTTTAGAAACCCTAGTTTATGATGGAGGTTATTCTAAGAATACTTTGATTAGATAACAAGGATGTGCCTCCTAGGAAACTTGAAGGAGGAATGCCATTTGAGTGTACTCTCTTAATAAATTTATAGATAAAAAATTTACCCAATTTTCAAAATTAAGTAATGTTATTTAGTAGACTAATGTACAACTATATGCCATTAGAGCTTACAAAAAATAAATAAGGGAAATTATGCTTTGCCCCCCATGATCTACCATGTGATTACTATTTCCCCATCATGAACTACAAATTTTACATTACTCTCCATGAACTACCATTTCAATTCGTTATCAAAACCCCCTTTTTGTCAATCAAAGTCGTTAAGTCGGTGAACAGTATCTGTGAACAGTGCCATCAACCGTGAATAGTATAGTTGACCGTCCAACTTAACAACCTTGACTAACAGAATGGAGGTTTTGATAACGAAATGATAGTTCATGGGGGTATAATGTAAATTAAGATGGCAGTTTATAGGGAGAAATGGTAATCACGTGGTAGTTCATGAGGGGAAATGATGATTTCCCCAAATAAATAAATAAAGCCTTAATTCAAAGGTAGATTTTTAGACTATGTTATTTAGTTGTATGACAGTTATACATAAGTCTACGTACTAAATAATATAATTACTCATTCAAAATTATTATTGAACTAATTTCATGAAGAGAAATGTTATCTAGTAGACTACTATAGACTATCATATAACTGGAATGACGTGACAGTGAACATCAGCCTTTGGATTAATAAGGATTTAAAAAAAAAAATCAATAATTGATTTTCACGATATCTCAATTAAATAATAATCATATAACAGTCTATTAAATAACATTTTTCTTCTAAATAACATAAAAAGTATATTATACCACCACGAAATAAATCCAAAAACTACATGATCAGGAGCCATTGTTTAACGATGTTTTGAAGACGTAGCAAGCTAGGGTTTCCATATTAGAATTTGTTTTTGACATATCCGCAGAAGGAGAATGAAGATATATTAGGATTTATTTACACGAGAAAAGAAAAGAACAGAAAAAAAGATATAATGTTAGAAATTAGTTTACCTGTAAGGGGGTAATATGTGCATTAAAGAAATCCTGAGCCATGCGATAACTCTGGCTCAACTCAGCACACATAGTTGTTGAGCTAAGACAGTTCCTTATGCGCTCCCACTTGTAAGAACTTTGAACCCTCCGCCGGAGCCAGCCGGAATAGTCATCAAGATGATATTCCAAGTAAGCCCGGCTCGGCTCAAGGTGGCCGGACCCCCTCATGGTGACCATGTAGATGAAAACCACCAGACAAGCGAGCAATATTATAAGAACAAGCATGGCGACGAGGTAAAAAATAAGGAGCCACGGGATCCGCCAAAACGCTCCGACAAAGCCTGCTAGTGCCACGACCAAGATCAACACCCCAAGTATGATGACAGGCCATTGTAAGATTTTGACGCAAGAGTTGTCTGGTTCTGTGGCCAGCCAGATTCCGGACCCTATGATCGGCACTGAGAGGAGCATAGCCACGAAGTTGATGGCTCCGATGACATTATTGCTTAGAGCCATCTTTGTTAGACAATGTTTGGGAGGTTTTGTGGGTTCTGTTTGTTGTTGAGAATCTTCTAATTAACATAAGATGAATAGGGAAGAGATAGCTGTGGAGAATTTAACTATATAAAGAGCATATCTCGAGCAACAAAAAATACCTAGTGAAAAAAAAATAAAATAAATTTTAATTACTGCTTTTTTTATTAATTCTCAAGAGCTAGCCAAACGTATTGAGTTTGAACATTATCTCTACTATTTACTTTTTATTTCAATTATATATATTACACGTGTCGGATCTCTCACGTGAGATGGAGAATTATAATATAAATTAAATAATGAAATTTATCTTTTTTTATTTATTCGTTTAAGCTATTTAACAATAAAATGCTTTTTACTTAATCTATTATGTTAAAAAAGAGAGAAAAAAAAATTATATTTAGGTAATATGAAACTTTTACCGGTTGTGTTTTGGAGATGCTTTACAGCTTTTGTCATCCATTAACCCACCGCTTTTATGTTCCTTACGTACACATTGAGCGGTGAAAGTTACTTACGCAAGGAAAGACAATTTTTTAGAGGGATAGTGTTATTTGAAAAGCTTGCACATGCATTTCTTGGGTACATCTCTCATATGGGTCGTTAATAAAGATTTTTTGTCAAGTTTGGTTCAAAATCAATGGTGTAGATGAGATGCGTATATATATACAAAATATGTGCACATTAGATGCATTAATAAACTTTTTCCCTTTTGAAGTGTATATATGTTGATTTTTTCAAGGCTAGACAGTACTCTTTTTTTTATTTTTTTATTATAATCAGGTGCTACTTTTTGGAAAGGAATGGCTTGTAGGGCATGGGGAGTAACGAGAAAGAAATCAACTGCTTGACAGCAACAAATGTATTTGTCGTTGAAAAGTTGGAAGAAAACAAATTATGTACGGATCCCAAGGCCTTATCGTAGAAATTCATGATGCTATGAATATTAAATGTATAATAATAAAATATAGGGGTTTGTTATGAATTTTTCTCATAGTATTCTCTTGACGTTCTCGTAATCTTACGTAAAACATGATTTAAGAAAAAATAAAATTGTAATACCATTTTTTTGTCAACCGATTAATTTTTATGAGTTAATAGTTAGGTTCTAATGCTTTAAAACTTGTTTTTGGATTCAAAACTAAAACATAAGGGTGGAAGGATAACCCTTTAGGGATGGTATCACAAAAAATAGATTTGATCATCTTAAATTTGGTGCTAATACCTCAATTTTGGTGTTAATGCCTCACAAATTTGGTGATAATGCCTTAAATTTGGTGCTAATGCCTAAAAAAACCGGTGGTGGAGACTACTACAGTTTTATTTTTTCTTAAATCATGTTTTACGTAAGACTGAGAGAATGCCAGGAGAACCTACGGGAAGAACCCCTAACATTTTCCTAAAATATATAAGAGATAAAATATTTTATGTGATTTGGTTTATGATTTATGTTTACATATAAAACCTGATGGACTATATTATATCCTTATGATCTATATTCAAAATATGTGCATCGAAGCATTTTTCTTTTTAATTAAACCCATTGATCAGTTGCCACAGGCCTCAGTAATATGCCACGTGGCACGGCCAATTGAGTCATCATGACTCAGTCGCATTGTGTGGGCTTGGTTGATGAGACACATGTCTCGAACGATCGAGCCCCAAATTTTCCTACAAAAATACCTTGAATGTTATGTTTCCTAGTCTTATGGCATGTTTGAGATTGTGTTTTAGGGAATCAAAAGGGCTTTTAGGTTCCAAAAAGCACTTTCAAAGAAAAAATGGGTTGTTTGGGTTTCTTTTAACAAAGTGCTTTCTGTCCTCCCAAACGCTGAAACATGCGTTTAGTCACAAGCTTGAATTTGAGGCTTCTAACCAAACGCACATGAAATGGAAAAGGCGCGCCACAGTTTTGTTTAATGAAAATAACAACATTGCCAAAAATATCCAAAATATTTCACATATTTACAACACTACAGATATATACAATTTTTTTTCTTGCCTTGCGCCACCTCCATTAATTTGAGAGCTACAAAATCTTTTGTGAATTTGAGAGTTGGTGAGTCCCATCGCCTATCTTTGAAAGCTGCATATCACGATAAGTTTGATTTTTCTTTTGATTTCTATATAATCTTGTTCTTTTGAGGGTCAAAGAGAGAAAGAGAGACGAGAGTTTGAAGTTTGATCTTGGTCACAAAAATCATGACCAAGAGAAGTTGTTTGTATATAGCAAGAAAAAAAATATCATGGTGAGTTTATGGACTGAAAATGAGAGAGAGAGCCAAGGTTTCTGCTTGCTTTTTGTTTTTTGAGGTTTCTGGGTTTCTGCTTACTTATTGAACGAGAGAGAAGAAAATATGAAAGAAAATATGAACGAGAGAGAAGAAAATATAGACGAGAGAGATATGGCTTGAATGGTTTTTTTACTTTGCTTTTTTTTGCCTTGTTTCTGATGCGTCTACAGTCTGCTTTTTCTGCATCTTCACGTGTAGCACATCTCTCCATATGTACAGATCGCACGTCGCATAGGCCGGCTAGCTTCTGTTTTTTGATATATGTGACAATGCTATTATCACGTGAGCCTGTTATGGAGATGACATTAACGTGTAGATTATACGACAGAGATATTTTTATAATTTATTTCTCTCATACACCACCGATTCATGCTACTCACAAAAAACGAAATAAACAAAACTTAACATCATGCTCATACACCACCGATTCATGTTACTCACCAAAAAAAAAAAAAAAAAAAAAAATAACATCATGCTCATTATATATATCGTGTGGATTTCTTCTAGATATATGGCATATATTTTTTTTTTACTCATTATATATATATATATATATATATATGAAGCTTATGAAGAGGTGAATGGCAATGGCAATGGCATGAAAAAATAATTAATTTTCTTGAATTATTTAATGCATTTCCTATTGCAAAATTTTAATTCAATTATTTTTTGTTGTTGCCCTTTTATTGGATGGGCATGCATATTATTCATACAAATATGATTTTTTGCATTCTATCAACTGTTCACTTTAAACATATTTTTAATTGTCAATAGTGTTTAACATATTTTTTTATTTATAATTTTATCAGCTTATTTATTGTATGAAAAACATTAGCAAAAAAGGTCAAAGCAACGTTGCTGCTGCTACTATAGATACTTAGATAAAGAAAGTAGTTTGGACTGAAAAAATGCTAGAAGATTATTTTGACATATGTATTACTAAGATTCATGCTGGTAACCGCCCAGGAATACATTTCAATAGGACTTGATGGAAAAATGTGATAAATAAATTTAATAAAAAAATTGGAAAACAATATTGCTATAAACAATTAAAGAACAAGTGGGATAGTTTGAAAAAAGAGTGGAACATTTGGAAGAGATTGATAGGACAGGAAACTGGCCTTGGATGGGATCCGATGAAAAAGACAATTGATGCGCCCGATGATTGATGGGAAAAAATTGCAACTATTATATTTGTACTTATTTGTTTTTGTTTAAATGATTTAAAAAATGTTTATTATTGATTTTTACATGTACCTAAATACAAAAAATTCCAGAAGCAACCAAGTTTCGCACGACAGGTTTGGCTCATGCTATGAAGGTAGAAATATTGTTTAGAGATATAACTGCCACTGGGGAAGGATCTTGGGCACCATCCATAGGGTTAGTTCCTAATGATATTGGTGCCATAGATGGTAATGATGTAATGCTTGATGAAAATGGCAATGTTATAAAAGGTTTAGATGCTTTGAATGATTAATCAAATCTCAATACACATGGTATTGATGATATTCCCGCTGATTTAGATACGCAGGATAAAGGAAATAAGAAGGTTGGTCTTACTATTCAATGTAAGAAAAGAAAGAAAGAAGTTCATATTGTTAGTCAACATTTTAGTCGCATTTGTGATGTAATATAAAGTAGAAATACAGTGACATATAAGAGCTACGATAAACTTGGATGTAGTATTGAAGAGGTTATGGATGTTGTTCGGGGGATTGCTGAAAGAGAAAATGACATTGACATCCTTAAGTGTGCAACAAAAGTATTTCTTAAGAGATCACATAGAGAGATGTTTATGACTATTAAAGAGCCATGGTTGCAAATTGACTTTATTAGGCGAATGAGAAATAGAGAAATTAACCGTTGTAATAAGGAATAATGTTGTTATTTTTTTAATGTTGTTTTGTTATGGACCATTTGAAAAGTTGTAAGGATTTATTTGAATGTTCTTTATTATTATTATTATTATTATTATTATTTCTTTCTATGTCTTGATTTGTGTATTACATTAACATCCTTATAATAATTCATAATTACCTAGACATCTCTTTTTCTTATTTTATGGGTGTTTATTTATTTATTTTTCCGTATAGACATGGACAATAGTGATTATAGCACTCAAGATGATACAAGTGATAGTGACTACAGTGAAAAGGAAAATGAAACTGAAAATGATATTTTTATTCTAACAACTGCAATTACAGAATTTGTTGAGAACTATTATATGCCATATATTGCAAAGGAACCTTGTAGGACATCTTCTCAAACAGGTTATAAATGGGTTATGGAGATTCTACAAGGTAATCCTGATAGGTGCAAACAAAATTTCAGAATGAAAATACACGTATTCATTTACTTGTATAAAGAGTTGAAGGAAAGATACCAACTAAGAGGTACTAGAAAATTAACTATTGAGGAGTTGGTGGTTATGTTTTTGATTACTTTAGGCCATGAGTTTGGAAATAGAATAGTTCAAGAAATGTTTCAACATTCAGGGGAAACTATTAGTAGACATTTTACTCGTGTTTTAATGGCTGTTTCAAGAATGGCGATTGACATTATTAATCCTATTGATAGAGAGTTTAGGGATGTTCCAAGCAAAATTCGTGATGATGAACGGTATTGGCCATACTTCTAATTATGATTTTTAGTGCTACACAAAGAAGTACGCATTTGAGGGTGTAGGAGTATGAATATTAGTAGCATTTCTCTTGATTGGGTAATATTGTACGAGTGGTAGTAATTCGGGTGTAACATAGGCTACGAGGGTCGAAATGGCGCATAAAAGCTCAATCTAGAAACCTTTCTTTGGTGTGCACATTGTTGTTACCATTTACCAAGCTTAGCTCAATGAGTGCATTTTTTAGCTTAAAAGTCATCATTTGCCCTTTTAAAAATCATATTTTAAGTTATTCTCCATCTTTTTCTATGCATAATGCATTACGAGATTTAGAGCACTAGCAACAAATATTCTATATACTATTCCTTTCTTTATGTTCAAGAAAAATTTTAAAAAAATTACAAAAACACATCTACATTAGAAGCCCTAAATTTAACCTACATCAAAGGGTGGCTATAGTGTTTCTCAATGCATTAAGAAATACTATAACTACTTGATACTTAATTTTAATGCTAAAATACCGCAAGTCTCTTTTGTCACGTTTCCCAATACAATGAGAAATACTGTATCTACTCCATACTTAATTTTAGTGCTAAAATACCGCAAGTCTCTCTTCTCTCACGTGTCCTAATCTCTAATTCTTCTTCTTCTTCTTCACAGCACTTCCATCTTCCTCTCCGCCTCACTCTCTATCTCTCATGTTCTCGATCTCCTCCCCCATTCTCTGCCAAGGTGGATATGACGACCTACCGCAAGGCCACCAAGCAAATTTGGCAAGCATTGTAGAGGTTGCTAAAGCAGCACTTCCATCTTCCTCTCCGCCTCTCTCTTTATCTCTCATGTTCTCTCCTCCCCCATTCTCTGTCAAGGTGAATATGACGCCCTACCGCAAGGCTACCAAGAAAATTTGGCAGGCATTGTTGAGGCTGCTAAAGCAGTTTTGGTGACCACACCCCTACGTACAACACATAACCACTATGGGCCAGGGCCACCAAGCCAACTTGAACTCTTTTAATTTGAAAATGCTACACTTACTAATTTTATTATTATTATTTAAAAAATAATAATTTTTAAATGATGTGACACTATTGCATGAGATTTATTATTTTAAAAAGAGTAAATATATAATAGCACCTTGGGTTTACCCACCAGAATGATAAAATACTTAGGTTTTTATTTTCGAAAATTTACTCCCTGGGTGATTGGAAACTACAATAAAATCCCTGCCGTCAGTGTTTCATTAACTGCTGTTAACGAACCCAAAACGCACCGTTTTGTTTTATTAAAATATTAATTTTAAATTTTTAAATCTAAAAATTAAAAAAATTAAAAGAAGAAGAAGAAGAAGAAGAACATTGGATCGACCCACAGAGGGTGGCCAGCCACCCCCTGTTAAAAAAAAAAAATGTGAAAGAAGAAGGGTGGCCGATCCACCCACATGCAGCCTGTTAAAATAATAAAAATAAAAAAATAAAAAAACGTGAAAGAAGAAGAAGAACAGTGTTTCTACATTTTGGTTAACTTATTTATTCACTGCAAACCCCTTTGTGTTTGTTTGAGTTGTGGTATTGTCAAAATGAAGATTTTCATGAAAAAAAAAACATGAAAGAAGAAGAACAGTGGGTGGCCGTGGGCAGCCCATACTTCACATTGTCCCCTGCATCATAGTACCCTCCCACCAGATCCACCTGCGTATTTTCAAACATAGTGCAACAAATTATTAACCCATATTTTCAACAACTGGAATCAAATAATGAAATATTAACTCACCCCACTAGTCTTGCCATCATGCAAACCAGAATCAACTCTCCATGTGACTCTTTGTTTGTGGAGAAGGTAACCGGATCTCTGAGCTTCAAAGAAGAGAATGCTTTTGCTTAGAGCTTGGCCATAGTCATGGCCAGCCAAAGCAAAAAGAAGCCCAATAAGCAGAAGCATTAAAATTTTCATTTTGACAATACCACAACTCAAACAAACACTATTCTTCTTCTTCTTTCACTTTTTTTTTTTAACAGGGGGCAGTTCGGCCACCCTCTTAGGCCATTCCATTGGGGGTGGCCGAGCCACCCCCATGGCCTAAGGGGTGGCTAGCCACCCCCTGTGGGTGGATCGGCCACTCTTCCTCTTTCACTTTTTTTTTTAAAATTTTTTAACAGGGGGTGGTTTGGCCACCCCCTTAGGCCATTGGGTGGCCGGTCTGGTGGTGGCCGAGCCACCCCCATGGCCTAAGGGGTGGCCAGCCACCCCCTGTGGGTGGATCGGCCACCCTTCTTCTTTCACTTTTTTTTTGTTTTTTTTT
>CM017325.1:7535335-7628081 GCA_006937295.1 Carpinus fangiana
GAAGAGGAAACCTTTTAGAAACAGATCTAAAAGTAAAACCTCTCCGGGGCAGCCAAACCCAGGAAATCACTATCAAAAGATTATCCAGAGATTACAGACACTAGGAACACTTACAACCCTTTGCAAGACCTTGGCTCTGTAAGATCGACAAGCCTCCAACTCGTCTCCTTACTCACAATCTTCTTCTACGTGATTCTCCTTTACCGGACCCTTCCGATAGACTTCTCAATTTACGCTCACAAATAAACTAACAAAGATCCTCTAAGAGGAACAACAAGGCTCACAATAATTCTCTCTTTAAGCACAGCCTCTCACGAACTCTCTGGGGGTGAAAATCCGTACGTCTAACATTCTATAGAGGTGTATTTATAAAAGCCCCACAAGACCTAAACCTAGGACACAGTTACAATCCAAATACAACTGTTACAGTAGGTAGCGTCCGGACGGGAAGATGGGCCGTCCGGACGGTCACTTAAATATACGTGGATATTGGGCTTCATGAAGGTTGGGCCGTCCGGACGGTCATGATGGGCGTCCGGACGGTCACTTAACTGACGTGTAAATTGCTAGGGTTCCATCGCTTTCTTACGTCGCATTCTTCAATCTTGGCGCGGCGCGTTCGAATGCGTCCGGACGGGCTGCGAACGGGCCTGCGAACGGAGCTCTCAGGTTTTAGTACTGAAGTCCTTGACTGCATCACGTCCGAACGGCAATGAATCCCGTCCGAACGCTTGGCTCTTTTCTTTTCATTTTGCTCACGAAACTTAGCCAATACTTCAAACTAACAATTTCAATTCACAACTATTATACAATGTTAATGTGACAGTTCAAACCAACTTCTACGATCAAACATTATTAAATAAATAAATAAAAATTTAAGAATTGGTTTGAAATGTCATGTCAATATTGTAAGGGGCCGGAAAATATAATTTATAGAATTATTTGTTTTATTTAGTATATAATAAGCCAATTGCTATATATATATTTTTTGAAGAGGAAACATTCCAGTCACATTCATTCAAAGATAATACGAGCATAAAGCTCTTACAATACAGAGCAAAAAGCTTTGAAGCAACCATATATAGCCGAATCTGCGAAGTTACAAACGTAAAAAATGACTTCAAAGATACAACCATCCCAATCTCAAACAAGACCCGCTAACCCATGATTAATATTTAGATATAACAACAAATATGGTCCAGACAAACTCATTCCAATGCATATGTAGCTCTTATTCCTCAACTTGAGAGTAGAAAACCCCCATGCCGAAACTCTTTCTATTCAACCCGAAAGTCAGGATATAGATCTCATCCACAACCCAAGAGTTTAAATAATAAATAAATACCTCACGGATCAACAAGAGAACATGGCCTTATTGCAACAAAACAACATGAAATATAATATAAGGAACAAATAATAGGAGAAAAAACAACAAAAACTGAAAAATATTGGAAAAATAAAAGAAAAAAAACCAGAAAGCCAAAAACACAGGAGCATACTAGGCGAATGACAGCGGTTGGAAGAAAGGCTAACTGCGTGCTTGCTAGAAACTGAAGCTGGTGTTGGAAGCGAATAGGGCTAGTGAAACGCGGTGGGGGGCACGATAACAAATCTGACAATAGATAGTGGACGACAAAGCGGTACAGAGGAGATCAACGACATACTCAAAGAACTGGGGGTAGTTTGAGTGAATTCTCCAAGAACGGCACCCACAAAGTGTACCAAAAACAAACAAACAAGCAGAAAACAGAACATGATGCAAAAGGGGAAAAAGAGGGGGAGGGAAGAGGCGGGAAAGAAAAACCAGGGAGAAAGAGGCTAGGGAAGGAGGGGGAGAACAACCGCTATACTTGAAAACATTATGTGTTAAGTTATTTTTTTATGATTAAATTGTGTTTTATTATTTAAAAAGTGTTTTATTTTCTTTAAACACATTTGTAATTATTTTAGAAAGTATATTAGTAGTGAGAGCCACATCTAAAAATTGTAAATTGTTCGAATAATTAGATGTTTGGAAAGCAAAAACAATTTTCTAAAATTTTTGCCAAACATTTTCAATTATCAATAAATCGAACGAAGATTTATTTATTTATTTATTTATTTTTTGTAAAAAAAAAAAAAAACCAAAAAAAAACCATTTATCCATCTAATAATGATAGTCATCTTTATCGTTTTTTCTCTTTCCTACTGAAAAGCAATGGCGGCAATAGAAGCTGCACTTTCTATCTTCCCAGTCTACTCTTCTTCTTCTTCTTCCTCTAAATTCCCCTTAACCCCTAAACAACTACCTTCCATAAAGCTCCGGGTTTCCAGTTCCGTCCCTTTTCTTTTTCGCAGTTTCACTCCTTCGCCTCACACCCTCATTCTCAACAAACTCACAAGAAGCCCCTGCTTTGAACTATGCTCTGCGCTGCAGGAGGCTGTGGTAGAAGAAAAACAAGAGCAAAGCCAGGAACCAAACCCCAAAAGAAAGCTCTACGTGGTCAATCTTCCCTGGTCTCTCTCTGTTGTGGACATCAAGAACCTCTTTGGCGAATGCGGAACTGTCAAAGACGTTGAGGTTCTTAATCTTTTTTCAGTTTAATGCAAAATTGAATCACACAGTTATGTCAATTTGAGTAATGGGTTTGAATATTTTGTAGTTTGGATTCTGGATTTTGATTACTTTGTAATTTTGTGTAATGGGTTTCCATCATGCGTATTGAAAAAAAATTAGATAATAAAGCAGAAAGATGGGAAGCACAGAGGCTTTGCGTTCGTTACAATGGCTTCTGCTGAAGAAGCCCAAGCTGTTATTGATAAATTTGACTCTCATGTAAGTTGTTTTGGTATTGGTTTCATCTATATATGCTGTTTGATCGTATGTTGTATAGTTTATATGTGTAGATTTCTGAATGAATTTGTTTCCAATTGAACCTGTTTTGGCATTTGATTTTTAAAATGTTTGATGTAGTTTCTCAAATGTATGTTCATTATTTTGACTTAATGTTGGTTCTTTTCATCTGCTTAAATGACTTTCTGTTAGTGGTAGCTCTGGAAGTGTGGTTAACACCATAAAGTTTTGTTTTTTTTCTTGGATATATTTGGTTCAATTTTTTAGGTCAAATGCATTTTCTAGGTGAAGTTTTGGGCAATGGGAGGAATACTAATTCCTAAAGAATATGCTCACCTAGTAAAGAACCAATGTAAGACTTTATAATATGTTAGGGAGATTTATACACTAGAGAATCTTTTAGTGAGATCATAATATAGCATGGTTGGATACCACTCAACCTCTTAAGCTTATAAAGCCTAATCTCACGTAGTAAGGAATCAATTTGGGATGTAACACTAGAACACCTTTATAATCCATCCACTCAATGTGGGCAATTCATTTTCCCAATGTGGGACTAACTTAATTATTTTGACTTAATGTTGGTTCTTTTCATATGCTTAAATGATTTTCTGTTAATGGTAGCTCTGGAAGTGTGGTTAACACCATAAAGTTTTGTTTTTTTCTTGGATATATTTGGTTCAATTTTTCAAATCAATTGCATTTTCTAGGCAAAGTTTTGGATGTTAGGGAGATTTATACACTAGAGAGTCTTTTAGGGAAATCATAATATAGCATGGTTGGATACCACTCAACCTAAAAGCTTAAGCTTATAAAACCTAATCTCACATAGTAAGGAATCAATTTGGGACGTAACACTTGAACACCTTTATAATCCATCCACTCAATGTGGGCAATTCATTTTCCCAATGTGGGACTAACTTCATTATTTTGATTTAATGTTGGTTCTTTTCATCTGCTTAAATGACTTTCTGTTAATGGTAGCTCTGGAAGTGTGGTTAACACCATAAAGTTTTGTTTTTTTCTTGGATATATTTGGTTCAATTTTTCAGGTCAATTGCATTTTCTAGGCAAAGTTTTGGGCAATGGGAGGGGTACTAATTCCTAAAGAATCTGCTCACCTAGTAAAGAACCAATGTAAGACTTTATAATATGTTAGGGAGATTAATACACTAGAGAGTCTTTTAGCGAGATCATAATATAGCATGGTTGGATACCAGTCAACCTAAAAGCTTAAGCTTATAAAGCCTAGTCTTAGGTAGTAAGGAATCAATTTGGGACTTAACACTTGAACACCTTTATAATCCATCCACTCAATTTGGGCAATTCATTTCCCAAATGTGAGACTAACTTTTTAGGTTGTCACAATCTTCCCTACTCAAATCTCTAGCATCCTCGTCATGATTCATATCATGCGGTACCTCAGTTTCACATGGTGTTGCTAGGAATCAATGTGTGTCTTAGCACTCATGAGCCCTTTAATAATCCAGCCACTCAATTTGGCAATCCATCCAACCAATGTGAGATTAACTTTATGGGGTGTCACATTAAGACCCCGAGCTTGGAATTAATTTGATGGCAGTCTTTAAGTTGTTTATTTATCTTTAATTTTTCCTAGTCTTTATTGGGCCATCATCTTGTCCTTGTAATGCTTTTTATTGAATGAGATTGCCCTGCTCACTGCAGTCTAACATCCTAGTTGCTCATGGCCTATAAATTTGGGAAAATCATGTCATCATCCTTTCGTGTTTTTGTTCTTTTTTGACATTGAAACTCTGGATTGCAATTTGGTGACACTAAGACCTGAGCTTGGGAGCCATGGCAGGGCTGGGCTGACCATGAGCCCAACCACTGGAGTGGCAGGGTAGCGCTTAGTCATGGCTGGATGGTTATGCCCAAACATGGTTGGGTCATGCCTAGCCATGTTTGGTCTGTTACCTAGGCACAACTGGGTTGTTACCCAGCCAAAGCTGTAGCAATCAGTCATAGCTAGTCGGTCATGCCTATTCATGGGTGGGCTGTCACCCAGTCATAGTCGTGGCTTGGTATGTGTGGCAAGCCGAGGCCATGGAGACCTTTTTTTTATTTTTATTTTTAAATTGATGATATAATTATATTTTTATGTCATTTCCGTTATTTATTTGATGGAAAAGTTGACAAAGATATCAACTTTATCTGAAACTCAAGAATTAGCGTCTTAATGTCATCAAACAAAAAACTGGGATCTCAATGTCAAAAAACGGTGAAGGCACAAGGAGAAATTAACATAATTTTCCAAAAATTTAATGTTAATAAGTTTTATACTTGAGGATTTAGTGTGGAATGATTGAGATAGTTAAAGGATATTGTTACATTGATGTTGCATATGTACTGGTCAGTTTGAACACCTTGCAGTAGTTGGCCATATCAATGTTTTTCATTTTTTCTTTTGAAATTGTTGGGGGATTTCTTTTTTTAATGTTCTCCTTATGAGAACTTAAATGAGTTAGTCAACGGTTAAATTAAATGTTGAGGTCTTTAAATCATATTTGCCAAAATCCAACATTCTTGGAGTTAATGCTCATCAAAACTGAAACTGAGTTAATTACAATGTTTCCTATCCAATTTTACTTTCATCTGGGAACATATGTTGATACTCAAGCTTTTCTGGTGCAGGAAATATCGGGCCGGGCAATAAGGATAGAGTTCGCAAAGAGATTCAAGAAACCTTCTCCTCCACGTCCTGAAGGTCCCCCTGCTGGAGAGACACGCCATAAGCTTTATGTGTCAAATCTTGCTTGGAAAGTAAGATCTACCCATCTCAGAGAATTTGTCTCTGAAAATTTCAAACCAGTTTCAGCCAGGGTTGTCTTTGATGCTCCTTTGGGAAGATCTGCTGGTTATGGATTTGTTTCTTTTGCTACAAGGGAGGAGGCAGAGGCTGTGATTTCCGCTTTGGAAGGGAAGGTAAAGAAAAAGTTATCTTGTTGGCTTGCCTTTTATGTCTTGATCTTGGATGATATACATTCCTTTAACACTGTGCCTTTATGGTTTATACCCATGCAAAATAATTTTTACCCTAACTTTCTTTTTAGCTGTTTGGGTGTATGTAAATCTCAATGGATTGTATTCCTACTTTGGTTGGGTTTGGGACTTCTTACTGGTTGTTCTGGTTGGGCCTCTTACCTACGAGCTTAAACTTTTAGGTTGGATGCGTGAATTTAATATTAAAGCCCAGTTTCTTAACTCTGGGAGTCATGTGCCAAGATGGTTTGTCTTTGTTTTGGTTTCATTTGAGCTATCAGGCTATTTATCTCTGTTTCTATTTCAGTTGAATGAATGTGAGATGGGTGGGTTTATATAGTGGTTGGGCCTCTCCACCAACAAACTTAAGTTTATAGTTTGCATGCCTCAACAGCATGTTTATGCCTTGTCNTTTTTTTTTCCTTGGTCTAGTTTTTTTTTTTTTTGTCAAAGTTGAATCCTTTTGGTAATTGAGATTCTTAAATTGGTTTATTAGCTCTGTTAGAAACAATAGCAATCATAAGTTTGATAAGATTGGAGAATTGTGGAGCTTAGAGAGGGTCCATTGTAGAACTTGTACTTCTCAGTGATGTACGTTTATTAAAAATGAGTTTTTAAGTTTATAATTGAAGCTATTTAAAAAGTTGATATTCATGATACCGTCTATGAATTAATAACTGGTTTGAAAAGGGTTCTATTTACTAATTTATGCTTACTTTTAACCATCATGGTGCTTGATTTGTGTGCACTTGACTCCATCTCATCTTTCAGTTGGGGCCATCGATTTCATTTTCTTGCTTTCCTATCTGCTTGCTTCCATGTACACATTCTCCCATTGTGTGGGACAACTGGGTTGAAGAGAACTCCAGAGTCTGTTGACTACGTCTAGTGGGCTAAATGAGTATGTGGGGGAGGGTAGGGTAGGGAGGGTCAACAATTTTACTGTCCACATATCCATGTATTCGTGTTCATAGTAAATAACACATTCATGCTTACCCTCAGCTTTGTTGGTTCCCTTCAGCGTCCATAAACAAAGTCAGAGCTTAGAGAGGGACATTGGTAGAATTTGTACTTCTCAGTGATGGAGATTTATCAAGTTTATGTTTGAAGTAATGAGGTTTTTGTTAGGGTCTATGGGTTTGTAGAGGGTTCCCGCTACTTATATAAGTTTTTGTTAGGGTCTATGGGTTTTTCTTAAACAAAATGGTGCTTGAGAGAGAGAGATTTTATTTGTCATCTCACCATATGTGTATTTTCCTGCTGAGTTATCTTCCCATGTACACATAAATGCACATAGCCCCGCAACAAACTCACACTAAGCTACCTGGCTACCCTCCCCAGCTTATGAATATCTTTGCTCGTGAGCCTGGGATTCTAGCCAGTTTCAGTTAGATATGTCAGATGGTATTGTATGCAATCATGTCTGATTGAGGCGAAAAAATGATTCTTTCATTACTCTTTTTGCAGGAACTGATGGGCAGACCACTTCGTCTGAAATTCAGTCAAACAACTGACGATGAAGCTGGAAGTGAAAAGGAAGAAGACACCCAAACAAATGATGACGAAGCTGGAAGTGAAAAGGAAGAAGACTTATCCAAGGTTCAACAGGAGGAGCTGTAGATCCATTGCCATTCTTTGGTAATCTTGATCCTCAGTTGCTGATTAAGAGTAATCTGGTAGAAGCTGGAATTTTTTACCTCAACTGCCATGAAACTGATGGAAGTTCTTCCCTTCTGTCTGTAAATTTTTGCATTCGTTATTCGTTTCCTTTCTAATTTTATGAGTACTGTAGACTCATCTAATTTATTCTCATGTATCTTCTTGAATCTTGATTATATAATGTTGCTGATATACATGTTAGCTGTCTTATTTCAGATTTACAGGTTGAAATTTATTCTGTGTATTATGATTGCTCGAAGAAATCCCTTTTCTGGCGTTACATATTGATATCATTCTTTCGAGTAACTTTTGCTGCCATGATTTTTTATGCCTTTCCCACTCTCTTTTGCACATAATACTTGTTGAATTTTCACTGTGCCCTTAACTGAGCATTTAAAATGCTCTGTGGAGGCTTATGCTTCCAGTCCATGAATAATGTCTCTTTTCTCAAACCATTTCTATCATTCATTTTTCATTTCAATTATATGATTTACGTATCGAATTTCACTTAAATTTCATGAACATCAAGTTGCCAACCATTTCCGTTGTTCATTTTTCATTTCAATTATATGATCTACGTATCGGATTTCAATTAAATTTCATGAACATCAGGTTGCCAACAGTTATAATATTTCATCTTTCACTGCGTTATGGATTGAACTCGTTGCCATATCTTCTCTTTTTTGACATGTTCACACAAGAAAGGGGAGGGAGATTCGAACTAGTAACCTTCGCTTCATTAAGTGTGGTCCTAACCGATTGAACTACTTCTTGAGGACTGCTATATATTCTCTAAGTTAACATCATTAGAACAAAAGGTACACAAGATAGTTTGGTTTATTCAGCCAGATTAGTTTTTTCAGTTGATACAGTGAGATTACTGATCTAATTTTTTCTTTGGCTTTTCTTTCCCTTCCTTAGTTCCTTCCTTGCCGACGTGTAATATATATTATTTTCCTATATATATATATATGTTTGACTCGTATTAAAGTTAGGTTTAACTCTTTATTCATATTTTGACTCTCCGGATAAGAAATTTTGGTTCCCTTTTTTGTACACATGGATTTATTTCTTTCCCTTCCTTAGTTCCTTCCCTGGCAACGTGTAATATATATTATTTTCTTATATATACATATATGTTTGACTCGTATTAAATTAGGTTTAACTCCTTATTCATATTTTGACTCTCCATTCCCTGCCGACATGTAATATATATTATTTTCCTATATATAAGAAATTTTGGTTTCCTTTTTGTACACATGGATTTATCTAGAACCCCATTAAATTGGATGGTCACATATGATCATATTTTTGTTGCCTTGTTAATATTTGTACATCTTATATGTGAGTATTAATAACTTTTAGGTGGTTGTTGAGCGTCCTGGCCGCAATATGGTATGTGGTAGTGTGTAGTTGGAATGATGTAACCTATTATACATGTGTGCTCGGTTTTTTATTCTCTTCTCGAGATTTTCTTGGTTATAGAAAAAAATTTTGATATTTAATTTAATTTTATCATTTTTCATAAAATGTTGAAATTAAATTCAAACCATTATTTTATTATTATTTTTTAAATCTCATGTATTTTTCTTCATAGCACCTAAGCCAAGTCCAGATGTGCTGCTTTGTTAGAATCGGAATTTCTTTGAAATTTGTGTCTAAATTCCCTGAAAATGAGTGAGGGTCATCAGGGTCCCTCCATTAGGACCTTTATCACTTACCAGTCAGAGAGAAAGGCAAAAAATAAAAATAAAAAATTTATCTGCAGTATTCTCAAGTCTGTTGACCAGTGAAACAATGGTTGAAACTTGAATGGGCAAAAGGAATTGTCCGTGGACCACTACCCCTCCTTAGACCAGTGCTTTTAAAGGTCTGCCAATTTTAGAATGTATGGGATCTCCTCAAAGAGTAATACCATACATCACTCTTTCGTCTCTCTTATGTAATTTAGTCTTTTGTAACATTTGATTATCGTCTCCTTAAAGCTTATGTGATCTAATTCTCTATAGCATTTGATGCATATAAATTGATTTTTTTGAAAGATAAAGATGAAAAAATAGAATGATTCCGTCACTCACGCCTTCTAACAACCCAAAATTGTAACTTGAATTGCCATACGGTATACATCACCTCTTCCTGAAGCTTAATTTTGGGTTGTTGGAAGGTGTGAGTAATAATAGAATCATTATATTTTTCATCTTTATCTTCCATAGAAGTGGATAAGTGTTGAGTTTTATATTAAATGATTTTAGGTCCCTCACCGAATGGAGCTATCATAAATTCATGAAGGCTGTTAACTGTAAGCTGCTAACCTTTCAAAATAAAGCTAATCAAGTACGTGTAGATGAGAGTCAATTTCAATTAAGTATCAACATTAATTGCTTTGGAAGGCTCCAGCCTGGGTTAGTATGGAATTTATCTATTCTCAAATGAGAGGAAGTTATGTAGTTATTATTATTATTATATATATTTTTAAATATTATAATGATAAGAAACTCTATATGTCTTGTTAATCAGAAAATTATATTGCGTTAATTTTTAAAGAAATTGTAAATTCTAAAATTACAGAATTCGTACTGTTCTTTCCATCGAACGACTTGAAAATGCCTCATTAAAAATGTGGTATTTTACCGATTAGAATTCAGTATATTTTCATTAGTTTTTGTTCTTTATATTGTAGGAAAATTTTGAGTCGGAAGCCGTCTTTTGGTTTTCTGAAGAAGGCTTTGGAGAAGAAATTTTTTTTTGACTGCTTCGGTATCTTTAAAATTCTAAAGGATCTCGATCCATGCTAATGCAAAAGATAAATCCCGAGAACTCGGGCTGTCTTTCACCCAAAAGCTAGATCATTATATGGTTTCCAGTGAAATATTACTGATATAATTTAATGAGAGCAAAGAGACTACCCCACAAACGAGCTGATTAAGGGCACTTTCTCGAAGGGGCAAGAGTTGGGGAGACAAATGTTACCATGGAAAGTAGTAAGTCAATGTGAAAGGATGTCTTGAGTTGTCGTTGCCTTGTATTTTCACTACTTACCAAGAAAATTTGAAAAGGGAGAGAGCTAGACACGATATCAGTGGCTGTAAAAGTGGATGCAAATTGAAATTTTAGGGACAGTAATTTCTTCTCTTCTGTGGGCTATTGCATATATATAATCCCCTTTTGATCTAGAGTTTGTTTTTATGCCATTTTTCTTTAATGTATATATTCTATGATTTTTGTCTAAATCTGCTATCACTTCACTCAACAGTTTGATTCTGTGTTTAAAAATTTTAAATGATGCTATTCACTACGTATCAACATATACCTCGTTAGATATGTAAAATCAAATCTGGACCAATTTTTTAAATTCTCGGTCCTATGATTTCAGGGACTCATGAGGAGCCGCGAATCTCATGTCGCAGCGAATCATTGGATAAGAGGGGCAGCCCCGAAGCCGAGTGAAACAAACATGTTACATCTTAGCCACGGATTTGTCATTAACCTTCATAATTGTTTCACAACTTTGGTGATTCCCTTTGATTGCAAATCCATATTATTGAAGGAAGGGCATAATTATATTCTTTGTCAACTCAGTGATATGCCAATATGCCATAAAGCATGTCAGATAAGTGTTTAATTATCTGAAGCATTTTATATTTTGGTACCAAGTTAATCATATTTTAAATCACACTAGTTCTTTTTGGTTGATTGGAATCTTATTCTCCCTCAAAAGGTGGAGTCAAGAGAGGTCAAAGCTGATAACTATTGAGTTTAGTGGGATGTTTAGCCAAGTAGTGATTAGCAAAAGCACATTAAAGGAAGAGAAAGAAAATTGGTTCACATTGTGTTGTCAGTTGTTACCTGTCATACTAAATTGTCTGGGACATTGTAAGAATTGTCTTGGAAATCTACAAGTTAGCAGTAGTGTAAAGAAGAATTTAGTTGTTTATCACTCTTAAGAAACAGTCATATGGAGAGGAGGAGACCAGACTGCTGACAAAGTAAAAAAGGTTTGAGCAAGTGCCTGTGGAGAGAGAGAGAGAGAGAGAGAGAGAGAGAATATTCTTAATTGACAAATTAGATTGATTACATATCCTTAAAGTTTTTGACTAGAGAGGCTTCACTCTCCCAGAAAGCATGCATCTTGATTGTAGACATGGCTGGCAAAAACAAAATCTTGAGCATGAAAGGGAAATGGAGAGGATCCAATTCCTTACTTTTGATGGGATTAGTGTTATTTGTTATAGGGTTGAGATTAAATATGGCTGCTTTAATGTTAATTTAAAACTCATTAAAATGCTACTGTTAGTCTCACTTTGCTTGCCTAATTTGTGAGGAAAAGTGGCCCCTGGGAGTCTAGCAGAATATATGCTTTCATCAAGCTGAATCAATGAGGCATTTACTGATTAGGCCCTAAACAGTAGCCCTTTGATGCATTGAGAAGACACAAATGGAGCATTTTCTTGAATAAGAATGTCGTAATGTTCCCAACCTTTATTTTCTTTTCTTTTTCTTTTTATAATAAAGAAAAAATAAACATATATGACAGAAAGGTTTAGGTCACATTATTGAAAAAAGCTAATAACAGAACCAAAACCCTAATAAGGTTCTCCTGATGTCAACTCTCTCACAACACATGATTTTAGAGTCTATTTGGAATTTCTTTGGAAAATAGAGTTTTTGCATATGGAAAACACTTGAAAGAGATTTTTTTATTTTATTTTTAGAAAAGAAAACCTAATTTTCTTCCAGCCCCGAAAATGCAGTTTTTGTCCTTTTGGAAACAAAGAAGTGTAAGTTTTTTACTAAATGAGCTCGACTCGTTTTTGCTTGGCTATTAAAAGTTTAAAAATGCTTTTTAAACTTCTTAACGCAATTCCAAATATACTCTTAGCTTCGTTGATAGAGAAAGTCATACGCCTTGAGATTCCTAGCAAAGTAAACCTAATTAACTAACTTGGCATGGCAGCCCATTTTAGTAACCACATTCCTTGATAGAAAAATTTAGGTTAAATCATGTTCACTCAATTTGGGGTCATACAGATGCAATTCATTGAAAGCTTTCACCGTTTTAAAACTTGTACAGTTCTCATGAGATTCCATTTTTTGTCTGCAACTAGCTTGAACAATAAAAGGAAAAATAAATGCATTGATTACTTTAATTAATTGCCCAACCAACAACAACACCTTAGTCAACAAACCATTATCTCCAAAAAAGACAGCCAAATAAAAGGAAAAGAGAAGAACATGAAAAGAAAAAGAAAAAGAAAAAGAAGAAAAGAGCACCTACAGCTCCCTATGTTCTTGTTTTTGCTTTCCAACTGAGCCCCTTTGTCACTTTTTCCACCCTCATCTTGTCTCTTCATAGAAATTTGCATTGTTGGATCTTTCTCTTTACTTGTTATTCTTGCCTTGCATCCATTGCTAATCTACAAAACCAGCAGTGTTTTCTATTGCGCTCATATCTTCTGACTATTGTTAGAAAGAAATTCCCACCACCATCCCAATCCATACACTTGTGTTCAGGTAATACTCTGTTTATTCTATTTTCATTTCACAATTGTAAGACACAATTATTAAACAAACTGCTTGCATTGTTTTGAGAATTCTTACTGTAAGCTGCTATAGAGGTTCTGGGGTTCCAGTTTGTAGTATGAAGGTCTTCTGCAACTGTTTTGAATGATTTCATTCTATCTATCTGTTTAAGTATCATTTTTTGTTCTAAGAATATTCACCAGCTTAGCAGGAAGAAACCCTGATGTTCAAATTATTATTAAGTTGAAAATTCTGTTTAATTTCTTGAGCATTAGTCATGGCAACTCTAGGAAACCCGAAAGCTTGGATACCATATATCAACAGCAAAGACTGTTCTCAAGGCTTTTGTAGCCCAAACTGTCCACAATGGTGTTACATCATTTTCCCTCCTCCTCCTCCCTTTGAGTTCCCAGAAGACAATTCCAGCACCCCAAATTTCTCTCCTCTTGTTATTGCCATCATTGGCATATTGGCAAGTGCTTTCCTTCTTATAAGTTATTACACACTAATTTCCAAGTATTGTGGCAAAGTGGACTCGGCGACAAGAGAAGATCATGATGACTCCATTGAAGAAGAATTGGAAGAAAATCACAACCCGTCGCTCCATGAACCATGGAATGTTGCAACTACTGGCTTAGATGAAGCTCTTATAAAGTCTATTACAGTATGCAAGTACAAGAAGGAAGAAGGGTTGGTCGAAGGCATTGATTGCTCTGTTTGTCTCAGTGAGTTTCAAGAAGATGAGAGCCTAAGGCTTTTGCCAAAGTGTAGCCATGCTTTCCATCTCCCATGCATTGATAGATGGCTCAAATTCCACTCGAATTGTCCTTTATGTCGTGCTAATATAGTGTCTTTCAATACTGCACCGCTTCCATTGCCTGCACCAGTTACAGAAACACCTTCAAGTAATGACACTTTGCCTGCAGCAACCCAACAGGCAAATGAAAATGAAGGGCTTGCACAAGACATAGAAAGCTGTGTTAGGGAAGAAGAAATGATGCATGGTGATGTTTTTCCAAAGACCCCATTACGTGCGTTTAGTGATTTGGGCAATTCAGAAGAGAGAGATACCATAATTGAGATTAGAGATATTGCAGGACTTCAACATGTTAGAAGATCGTTTTCCATGGATCTTTCGTGCCAAAGCCGTCTTTCTGTTGCTGATATTCTGTACATGAATCAAGATGAAGATGTCCAAGTGGTGGAGTGCCCTGGAGATGTTGGCTCATCGAAACAAGTAGCAGGAGAAGCTGGCAAGTGTAGCCATAAAAACAGGGCATTGCATTGTGCAATGAGTCCTATTGCAATGAAGAGATCATTTTCAAGTGGCAGAGTCTTTCTGGCAAGGCATGGGAGAAGACGGAACACAACTATTCCTGTATGAAAGAGGGGAAACAAAACATGAATTTTAGTAAATTCATGATGAGACTAGAAAAATTTTGGTGTGAGGATATAGAAATCAGTTATAAATTATCCTATGTAGTGTCTGTCTGTCAGTGTGAGGAATTAATGTGAGGGATAGATATCTCAATGTTTTGTTGACCCTTTCAGTTTCAACAAGGTTCATCAATATGGGTTCATGGTGTAGTGAAAATCAGATACCAATATACAATGGCTTAAATATGTCATTTGGACCAAGTTTTACCACTTGTTCCTTTCTTCTGTTCAACATTTGTATGCCATTTCCCATGCTCTTTTTTATGTCATGTAGATTATAACTTCAGTCTACCATATTCCCTGTTTTCCTTCTCCTATACCATAGTCTCTCTCTCTCTCTCTCTCTCTCTCTCTCTCTCTCTCTCTCAATGCTTCAACATGATGGTGACAGAACATGATGCAGACTGCAGTGGATGGAATTTTCTAATATTAGCCATACTGGGGCCAAGTTTAAGGCCCCCCAACGCGTGGTTGGCTGGGTTGTAGAGCGCGCCATTAATCATTGTGTTACATTATCACTCAGCTTGGGCCACCTAGAGTGAATTTTCACCTGTGGAGTGGTTGGGAGATTGCCACTTGGGAAAAAATTCAAGTTCGATGAAACCATGATATAGTATATTGAAATACTACTCGATCGTCTAAAAATTTGGACCTATTATGCTATATTAATCATTTATAAGTGTTACATCTTACCAACATGCAATTCAATCTTTTTAGACTCATATATATATATATATATATTCAACAATCTCTCATTTACATGTGAGATCGCCACAATAATCTATATTCTTCCTCTGAAACGAAGTCTTTTTATTTATTTTTTATTTTTATTTTTATCATTTTTATGGGTATGTGTCGTTTTGATGTAAAATTTATAAACAAAAGGGTCAGAATGAATGAGAATTCAACGAAGAAATACCAATTTGTGAGTGACTATAGAATAACAGCAGTTGAACGTGTTGGGACAAGTGGGCTATAGAATGATTTGGTTCATACTGTGGCTCTGGTTGAGTCATGGTAGGGCCTATACTATGGTGACCAGGAGGAAGCAGTTCAGTGCCTATTCCTCTTAAACACTGGGTGTTTTATTTTCCAAATTTTGGGATCCCTACAGGGAAATGTTTCCTGAAGAAGTGGAATAATGTGTTGGACTAAATGCTCTTCTACTATTCAAATTTCAAAAAAAAAAAAGAAAAAAAAAAGGACAATCTAATTGCAAGAGATTCCAATCCAATGATAACCAAATCCAAAGTGGGTCAAAATGATATCAGCAAGTCAGTCTCAACAGAAAATTTGTCTAGGCCCAAATTGACAGCTTCTGGGCCAACAGTTTCTTCTTCCCCACCTGCCAAAAATGGACCGTAGGACTAAAACTCAAAAAAGAATGGGCCTCAAATTTGTGAATGAGGGCTCTAATTAATATATTCTCTTTCCCCATGCCAACCGAATTCAAGAAAGAATGGGCCTCAAATTTGGGATTGAGGGTGTCAATCTATATTAGACTTATTAGTGTGTTGAGTTCGTTGTATCGAGGCATACGTATAAGACTATATAAGTCAACCGAAACTTAATTTTTTTTAATTAAATGGGTTAAACCCATAAACCCTAATCATCTACTAATTTCGAGTTGAGTTTGTATCGAATTCGTGGCTCATGTACAAAATTATCAGCCCTAACTAAAAGGGCAAAAAGAAAATAATTCTTTTTTTCTTTCTTCTAATATCTTTTGGGGCTCAAAATAGTCGGCAGATACAATCAAATGCCTTCCAGAACATACAGTTTCCTCTCAATTTCATTTCATGTGATTGACTTTCATGGGAAAGAAAGAAAGAAAAAAACAAAAAAAAGTTACAAATTTTGTGTGATATATATTCAATGGCGTTTAGTTCCGATAGGAAATCCGAAAGGCCCCTTAGCTAAT
Source organism: Carpinus fangiana (assembly GCA_006937295.1). Classification (NCBI taxonomy): domain Eukaryota; kingdom Viridiplantae; phylum Streptophyta; class Magnoliopsida; order Fagales; family Betulaceae; genus Carpinus; species Carpinus fangiana. The sequence continues at coordinate 7,551,709 of CM017325.1, forward strand.
TAAGGATTAAAAGATAAGGTTTGTGCTCAAAGATAGGGTTTCTATACTCATATATGTGACCATGTCAGCATTCCAAAGCCACAACGTACATTTTGTGCTCAATCGCTGTTAATTAATTAATTAATTAATCCAAAGAGCAATATATATATAATGCTTTAGAAATATGATGGTTCGTCATATATATCTGTCACAGATAGACACAAAGAAAGATGATAGCTAGTGGCATCCAAGAACGTCCCTTTCTGGTATTACGCAAGCGGACACAAATCTTAAATGAGAATACCGATTTATCACACACAAAGAAACAAAACTGGGGGCTGAGAAATAACACAAGAGGGAAAAATGCATCGATCCCGCAGTCGGCAAAACCCCTCCGCAGCAGCTTTTCTTCTAAACTACAAAAAACCCATCACTTTTTCCAATGCCCCGCTGCACCCTAAACAACGACATCCTCCGTCGTCTCTCTTTACCAAGAAGATGAAGATGAAGATGAATAACCTTTTCTGTCACTGTGTGCGTGTGTCGTCTGTGTGTGTGAGACACAGTGAGAGAGAGAGAGCCGGGTTTGGTTTCGTTAGACCATACGTAACGTATGTCCCACATCAGTTATGTACGTATATATCTGTATTATTAGTAGACACGACACACTTAAACTATAAAACACTTCTTGCTTAATATAGAACCTTGTTTTCAACATGTTTCATTAGGTATTTTACATTTTGGTCATGCAATGAAAGTACTGCATGTAGTTGATAGATAGGAGTTTAAACTTAATTTTATAAGTTAACTTAATTAATGAAATCTTTGTGATATTTGTCATCTCAAAGTGTCAATAACATATTAATTTGTGAAACAATTTCATTGGGCATATATATATGGGCCGGATGGACAGTACTGAGGCTAATCACTTGGTTTTATGACAGGCTCTTTGACGTACGATGTAGCGGCCGATAGCAAAAGAAAATGAGACGTGCATATTTAAGCTTCTACGTCTTCTTAATGAAAGCAACCCGGCCAAAGAAGTTAAACTCTGACAAAATCGAAATTGATTCTTGATTCAAATGCCTTGGCAGGAAGTTCTCGAGGGATTTCGGTTGCACTTTGTTTAGATGGCTGTGTTAAATTATTACTTGTCCTAAAAATTAAGCTAATATATAGGAAAATATAAATTTAACTACCACTAGTTCTGATACTATGTTAAATTACTACTTGCCTTAAAATGTTAAGCCGATAAGAATAAATAAATTTAATCATTTAATTAATACGTTAATTCTGTGCGACCGAGCTAGATCAGTGGTAAGTTCTCCTTGGGGTTCCCAATTACCATGGAATGTGACCAAGTATCTCTAGGCAGCCTCTCGAGCGGCTCATTTGCACTCCGTCTTAATGAGAGTGCAAACGGGCATGTTCGGTCCTTCAATCCCTCTCCTGTTTGAAAAGGGTGTGATTGAGCCTTTTCTGCCTACTTACTGCTACTTAGATGTAATGCATCATCTTGTAATTAGTGTTATAGAAGAACTTTGATCTTTCGAATAATATATAAGATATTGTACCTTTCAAAACTTTTCTGGCATCATTTTTCAAAAACGAACCAATGATTGGTCATTATTTCTACCTTTTCTTAATTCCATGTAAGTTTCAGCTGGCCGACATCATCTTTCAAAAAGTATTTTGGAGTGTTTTATATTTTCAGTTATTTGTTATTAATGCTTTTACTTTTTTTTCTTACTAAAAAGTAAAAAACAATTAACAAACAAAATTCTAAATATTATATTCTCATGATAGCTAGTCCAAAACATGCATGATTTATGGTCTCCAAGAGTGTCATGTGGATCAAGCTGCATGTAGGTACTTGTGTCACGTTTTACATTATCGATTCTCTTCACTACTGACCAGTCATCTGAATGGGTCAGGAATTATTTGTGCCGTGGAAAAGAGGGAAGAGCCGAACATTTGAACACCATATCTGACATGTCCGGCAGGTCTAGATACCATGACAGATTCACTGGCCACAAAAGATAAAAATGATTTGAGATTTCTCTTCTCTTCTCTCATTCGTTTTTGAATGTACCTGCATTAATCTAATATATTTCTCCCTTCATAAATATTAATAACCATCTGGCTGGGCCAGTGTATGATGAATTGAAATGTGAATGTTGAGTTACATGTTATTCAATCATTTGGAACAAAAGAAAATCCCTTAATATTTAATGATCTCGATCTTGATGTTTTGCCTGGTTTCCATCGGCATGTATCACCAATTATAAAAACAAAGGTCACATGCATATAAGAATATAGGGTACTATTTGTAATATTTGTAAAGGCATTATAACTACGACAACATTCACCTCTGCTACCTTAACCACAAGACATGCATGTCCCATGATTGTACTACCTACTTCTGTTTGAAGGGGGGGCCTTTGCTGCCCTACATGCAGTGAAATCTGCCCTAAATGGAGAATTACAATGTTCATTATTATTTTTTATATATTTTTTTGGTATTTTTAGCTCTTTTGACCGTTAAACTGACACCAAAATTGATATAAGCAAACGAACCCGTGCTCACAATATAAGCTCATTAGACCGTTACCACCGGTTCGACTAGCAGCTTTTCCCCAAATATGAAACCTTTATTAAATCTTCCTCTTCACAGTGATCATATGATAACATTTTTGTGGCCTCCTTTTTTGTAAAGGTAGTGTGTTTCATGTTTTAATTGTTCTTGTACTGGTGTTTTAGTTGTGGTTTGTTATACCATCTCATTAAAAAAAAAACAAACAAACAAAAAAAGCACAAGACATGTCCTGTTAAAGGCAGGGTTAGTATTGAAGTGAAAGTTGTAACAAAGCTCACCGTATTGAAAGGTGTGCCTTGATCACTTTTTTTTTTTATTTTTATCTCGAATTTACCATATAATAAAAAGAAAAGAAAAGACATAGACGGTAAAAATCGTTATACAATAAAAACTGTTTGTCTTGATGCCGTCTTTTTAAGAAGAGTTGACAAAAGAATTTATCACCTTAAAGAAAAATAAAAAAGATCTGAATTTATAAAGTTGAAGCTAGATTGAAATTTTCTTATTGTTTCTCAACGATGGAGTAGTTTTTCCCAGGTAGCTAGAAAAAAAGCTTGTAACGTCCCATTCCACATAGCAGGAGCCAGGAGTACTGGGGAAAAACAAAATAGAGAGAGAAAGAAAGGGAGAGTGAGAGAGAGAGAGAGAGAAGAGGTGATTTTTGTCGGTCACGGCGGTAGCAGGTGGGCGGTAGACTGCAGCTCATAATTGCTTCGTTTTGCCTATACCATGAAGCTTTACAACCACATACATTTCAATATATTCACAAGATTCATCTGTATCTCAATTTGACAAATGAGGACGGAGATATGTCTGTGCGCATGCAGAACTTTGTGTGCCAGATTCGTTCAACCAATATTATTTTGTTGATGCTCAGGAAAAAAAAAAAAAAACTATTATGTTCGTGATTATCTGTCTATATATATATGTTCATATTTAAAAAATAAAATAAAATTGAGAGAGATAATTAAAGGGAGAGAAAGAAGACAAAAGGCAAATTTTTTTTTTAATAAGATTTAATTATTGGCTATGACCAAATACATGTCCAACATTAATCATACCATTTTGGCACAATTTTGTGTTTTTAATTAGAGTATTTTTATTTAGTACACTCGTACACAACTATCGGCACCATACAATAATAGGATGGCATAGCTTTGAAAACCAGCTTTTGTTTTTTTTGTTTTTAATTTTTTAATTTTTATAAGTACTAATCCAATAGATAATTTTTATTGCACGTTATCCAGTTATAACATTACTTTTATGGTTATCTTTATGCAAATATTAGTAATAATATTTCCTGTATTAAATTCAGTAGGAGAGTTGCTTGCTGCTTTGTTCTATATATATGATTGTTAAGCGTGACAAAATCAAGTTATGCTACATTAAAAGTCTCCCAAACTACGTACTTGCGTACTCATGAGTCTCTCAATACCTTGTACTCCTTTTTTTTTTTTCTTTTCTTTTCATTTTTTTTTTCTTTTTCAATAGATGAGTAAAAGAACAATAACATTAGAAAATACAAAAGAGGAAAGATGCATAAACTAAATTAAAGATCAACAAAATAACATTATTTATGTAGAAATCGATTCCATAGCTTCAAATTAAAGAGGATTCTATATATATAAGGATGGAAGGAGGATGCTAGAATATTGTCTGCGGTGATGGTTGTAGTGACCTATGGTGAAATTTTTTGAGTATCGTAGACGGCACCTGAAACGTTCTAAGCTTCAAACCAAATGCAGAATGAGCTATGAAGGTTAAAAATTAGGGGAAACTTCACTTATCTCCCTTGAACTTTCGCGGTTTTTGCAAATACCCCCTCAATGTTCAAAACCTCTCACTTAGGTGTATCAAACTTTGGTTTTCTCTCACTTTGCCCATTTCGTACAGAAAATGCCAATTTTACCCCTGACTCAAAAACTACACCGTTCCCAAAATGACTTAGTTTTAGTTTTGGAATCAGGGGTAAAATTGGCATTCCATTAGGATTTTCTGTACGAAAGGGGTAAAGTGAAAGAAAACCAAACTTTGATACACTTAAGTGAGAGGTTTTGAACATTGGGAGGGTATTTGCAAAAGTAGCCAAAGTTCAGAGGAGTTAAGTGAAGTTTCCCCTAAAAAATATATATGTAAGATAGATGACAACAAAGTCAGTGTAATTTGAGGTTCAAACATGGATCTGGAGTTTTCTATATATGCAACAAAGGCTCCATCAGAAGAGAGCTAGACGACCAGAGGTAAAGATCAATCAGGCCTACCCAGAGAAACAAAGAAGATTGGTAGCATGTCTAACCCATACATTGTAACGAAGGTCGACATCGATGGAATGCGAGGTAACATAAATGGTGGACGAAGGGACAAAGTTTTCCTCTAAACTGAGTTGGAAGGACTTTTTCTAACCCAATCTATAAAAAGGGCGTGCATCCTTTTTATATGTGAGGAAGCATATGCATTTTAAATAGTAAGGATAAAGTTAGAAAAAATTTTATTAGGAAATTTATTTCAGATAGGCTTGGGTCAAAGGTCCAAAATTTTTAAGTTCTTAAGTTTTTTTTTTTGACAAATTACTTCTTGGGTATGTCGAAACTACAATAAAATTCACGCCATCTAATTTTGTTAACTACTGTTAGTGTGGGTCAAAATGCACCGTTTTGACCCATTAAAATATTATTATTTTTAATTTAATTTTAAAAAACCCCTGTTAAAAAAAAAAAAAAAGGTGGCCGAACCACCCCTTAGGGGGTAGCTGGCCACCCTTATGGCCTAAGGGGTGGTTTAGCCACCCCTGTATTTTATTATTATTATTATTATTTTTAACAGGGGGTGGCTATGGGGTGGTTCGACTGGTCTAAGGGTGGCTCCATGGCCTAAGGGGGTGGCTAGGAGTGGCCGAACCACCCCCATGGCCTACGGGGTGATTCGGCCACCTTATTTATTTATTTTTAAACAATGAGTGTTTTTAAAATTAAGTTAAAAAAATAATAATATTCTAAAGGATCAAAACACACCGTTTTGACCCATACTAATGGCAGTTAATAAAATTGAACGGCGTGAATTTTATTATAGTTTTGACGTACCCAATGAGTAATTTGTCAAAAAAAAAAAAAAAAAAACACTTAAGGATTTGAAAATTTTGGACCTCTGATCCAAGCCTATCTGAAATAAATTCTCTTAAAAAAACATGTGTTTGTTCCAACTTTGTCGTCTTTGCTATTTAAAAGAGAAATGTTTAGTTTTATTTTCCAACACATCTCTTGTCCATATAAAAGATGTGCAAATCCACCATTATATATATATATATATAAAATACATGAAACGATCTCATTTTTGTATTTAAAATTTTAAATATATATAAAAGTGTATAAAAATCTAGAAACGATGTCGTATATAGTATGATATTATCATATTATCATAGAAACAACATCATTTTGGTTTTTCTTTTTAAAAAGAAAAAAATTGAAATTTTAAAAATTTGTTCTTTTAAAAATTGGTTAGTGGTTCTTTTAAAAAGTGATTAACCGTCTAGGTGGTTATGGTTAGTGGTTTTAGTCAATAACTGCTAATCGTAACCGTCTTTTTACCCCTAGATTAAGTAGTTTGGAGGAAATCTTTGTGTTGGAGGAGAGCCAAAAAATTGTTGAAATTAAAAAGAAAAAATAGAGATGGGGAACCAAAGGTAGGCATGAAAAAGTTCATAAGGAAAGATTTTTGGAGGGAATTTATTTTTAGGGGAAACTTTACTAAACCCTGCTTAATTTTCGCAATTTTTGCAGACATCCCTCAACGTTCAAAAACTCTTACTTTGATATATTGAACTTTTGTTTTGTTTTAAATACCCCATTTCCATTAAATATTGCAGTTAAATTAAACGGAAAAACTTAAAAAATGACTAAGGGTATTTTAGTAATTTCACACATTTCCGTTAAATTTAACAAAAAATCCTAACAGAATGGAAAAAGTGAAAGAAAATCAAAGTTTGATATACTAAAGTGACAGATTTTAAACATTAGGAGAGTGTTTGCAAAAATCGCAAAATTTCAAGAAGAGTTAGTAAAATTTTCTCTTATTTTTATTTATTTAAGAGCTCTGAGAGCGAGTTCTTGTACTTTTTCCTCTCAATGCAGTTAATTAATTATCCAACTCACCTTTTTTTTTTTTTCTCCTTTTTCCAGGCTTTTTTATAACTAACCTTGAAGAGTGAAGACTCTGATATATCCATTCAATTTTGGTCCAGATATGGTCTGGTTTGAAAGAGGCCGTTTTGATCATAAGATTTCCTTACCAATACGGCTTTCTTTTTAAGTTTGACGCAGCTGAATAAACCAAAAAGATAAGACACTACATATATAGGCAGAGGCCTAGCTAGAGTGCCTATGTAATGGCACTGAGCATCCACGAAACTTCACTGTACGTATGCAGCTTCAACCACCAGAAAACAATAATTAAGCTCGTGCTTTGAGGGATTAATTGAGATCGTAAATGAGAAAATTGTTTTTGTATTTTGTGTATTGTGAATAGTATTTTGTGTTTTAGACTTAGATTATATGTAAATGTTTTTATTTTGAAATAAATATAAGACAAAAAAACAAAAGAATTTAATAAAGGAAGACAATTTATTTGGCTTGATATAAGCAAATGGAAACAGAAAACGACCACCTCGAATCAAATTAATTAGTGCTCTTCCAGTTACTGGTCACATACAACGATACAAAACCATGTTGTCCTTGTCAGCATGGGTTGGGCCCCAAGAAGCTCATTAAACCCTAGTTCTGATTTTTTTTTTTTTTTTTTTTTTCCTGGGTGATTTTTGGTGAAAACCATGCTACATACAAGTTCTAGTACCTGAGGAAATAAATTAATAAATAATAAAAAAAACAAAACACACTTACTTATATTTATATGACAAGACTTTAGCTACATGCTGCCTACATACAAGGACATGCAGGAGAAGCTTTACTGGAGCAAAGCAAAAGCAGGATGGCATTTCTGTGATCCCTCCTTGACTCTAAGGGTATATTGGGGAAGCCAGGATTTGCTCAACATAAGGCAGCTTCATCCTCAATTATTCTAAGCATGTGGTGAGCTGCTGCTGCAATGTCATCTACTGAAGTGAGTTGGCAACCTTCTTCAACCTGCATTTAGAATGTTCAAATTTTAGCCAAAAACTCTTTGATTTTTCAATAATTATGGGCAGACTGTTCCTTCCAAACACGGATATATAATAGTACAAAATGTTAGAAAAAGACACACACTCTCTCTCTCTCTCTCTCTTTCTCTGCCCATGGCCCCATTGTGACAATAGTTATAAAAGACCATCATCAATTAAAAAGGGGTGAAGTATCCCACAGATCATGTTATTCTCGAAATATGAACAAAAATGATGTTCATAAATTAAGTTAAACAAAAGAATTTACTATGCGTCCTATTTGCTAAATTAACTCTCTAACGTAATTCCATTTCTTATGAAATATGTACATGCACACTGCACAAACCAATGCCTTTTCAGTTTAGGGTACTGATGGAAACATGCACACAATTTTAAGAACAAAAAAGCAAGTTCAAGAATTCTTTTATGAATACTACAAAACTATTACTATAAGTACTGACTCCTTGAGATTGTGTTAATTAAGAAGCATAAAAATTGATTTTAGTACATAAAAAATTGTGCTAAGCAAAAATACGTTTGTATGGTAAAAAACTTAAAAAGCACATTTTTGGTTTAAAAAAGCCTGAAAATTAATGATGTTTTTTCGGACTATTTTTATAGACAGAAATTCTATTTTTCAATGCAATCTCAATTAAATTTTAAGTCTTTTACAAATTGATATGATAATCTATCACATGCAGGTGTTAGAGTGACCTCTTGACTTTAAACACAGTCTATATAATACTTATTATGTCAACCATATATACACCAAACAATTTAATTAAATAGATGGCTTGTTCATTTAAAAAAAAAAAATTAGTAAAAGTTGTAGAATTACTCAAGCATTTTCCTTTTAATTAGGGTTGTAAAGAGAGACAACCACCCATCAAGTTACCTGGGTCACGGGTTATGTCGGGGCCTAAAACACTGGGTCAGTCCTTAAGAATAGACAAGTTCCAATGTTTGTGGCTCCAGGTTGTTGAACCTTAAGGACAAAAGTAAACCACATTGGCTCAGAAATGAAAAATATTAAATACCTACCTTGGCACTGATAGAGTAGAGAACCAACGGGTCCATGGTGGTCACATTGAGGTGAAGGATGGAGAGATGGAGCGTCTGAAAACCGACAACCATCTTTGAGAGCTGTCTAGGGCTTCGTCGCGACAGAATACGAAGGTTTGCATGGGTTTCAATCAAAGTAACCTCGATATCAGCTATGGCAGCCTTAGTCTTTGATGTATACTTGTTGGGGATCTGAGACCAGGTGTACTGTGGATACACAAAAAACTGTGCAAATGGTGGTGCCATGAATTTGGAGGAGATTGTGGTGTTTTCCTCAGCTGCAGGCCTAGGTGATGTTAACGTTACTCCTGGCTGTAGTAGTTGGAGTTTCTGGGCTTCAAGGGATTGCAGGAGATGCTCAAGCTCCTTCACAAATTCTATTGCTCCACCTACTATGGAGGCCTGGTCACCCTACACAAAAACAAATTGTAAAAAACATTAATATAATTGATGATGAAGAAAATAGAGAAACCATAATTATTACCTCAATCTCTCTTGCCTTTTGGTATATAATATTCCTTCCTTTTTCACGTGACAAACAAAGAAAGGAAAAACTCTAAAGAATAATAAAATGCAGTGGTGGAAGCATGGTGCAGAAGATGACCATTTTCAGCTTTACTTTTACGTGACTGCTGCCTGCATCACCCAACTTTACGCTCAACTTTTCCTAATGAACAGATTCTTGACTCAAATTCATTCAGTCAAACTTTTCAGAACTTTACCAGATTTCTCACATTTTCTTCCAAGCATGAATAGACTACAATTTGTCAAGTAGTGCAGCAAGAGGACTATGCATAAAATTATTATGGCATAACCATAAAATTATAAGCCAAATTTCCCTGCATGTGATGATGCTATAAACGCTAAAGATGATGTTAAGCAGAATTCTCCATGGAAGTTCAGTCTGTTTAATTTTTCAACACAAAAGAGAGATTGAGAGAGAGAGAGAGAGAGACAGAAAGAATTAAGCATGAAAGACACACCCTTTGGGCATAGGATTCAGGCATGAGGGAGCGCAAGACTTGGAGGTGTTCATTCATCTGTTTCCGGCGGTTTCTTTCTACAGCAATATGTGTCATCCTTTGAGTCTCAGCTTCTTCCTTGTTCTTGCACACCCTTGGCTTTCTTCTCCTCTTCTTCCTCACAGCTTGAACCGCCAAATTCTGCCTCCGGTCGACAACCTCCGACCTGCCGGAGCTGCGTTTTGGGGTCGGCAATGTAGACTTCTCCAAAACACCACCTTGGTTCTGAGGTGTCACTGCAATATTCTCTAATACGAAAGCAGTGTTCTCCGAAGAGTCATAGCTGCTATATGGGGTTGCAGAGATCGTGTCGTAGATTATGAAGTTGAAAAGATCATTGGAAGAAAGAGCTTCTAAAGCCATTTTTATCCAACTGTTTTCCTAAATTCTTTTCTTCCTAGCCTCTTCAAACGGACTTGAGTTGAATAGACTCAACACTACTGTTAACTAGTTCTTCCAATTCAAACACAACAATCATTTTATAGCAAATCCCTCCCCTTGAACTATTTAGGGAGAGAGAGAGAGAGAGAGAGAGAGAGAGGGGTAAAAATGTATTAGGAGGGTATATGTGGAGGAGTGAAGGATATAGTGCACGTGAGAGGGCAGAAAAGAAGTTGTGCTTTTCTGCTTCAAAAAGAGGAGGAAAAAGAAAGAGGTTCCTCTCTCATCCTTTTTTCGGGCTTCCTTCCCGATTTCATCGATGAAGACTGGCACCGTTTCTGCAAATGAAGAGGGGTGGGGGACCCAAAATCTATATAGAATTATGCATAAAAACAACAGAACAAGCTGTGCAAAAGCTACCGCTCACATTCAAATCTGTGTCGGGGTTTGCAGGAAATGACTGGCTCACGCACCGTAGATTCGCCAAATTACTTAATTTTTTACTCAGGAAATTAAGTTTTACATGTCATGGTTTATCTATCTAGATTTTGAAGTTGGTGGGAGGGGGGCAATATTGTTAATTTTGTAATCAACGGCCTTCCACAGAATCGATGTGGGATAGGATGGTGAATGGTACAAGAATCTGTGGGAGCCAGTCTACCTAATTATTGCCTATAATCCTTCGGCTTAAAAGGCGTATTACCATAAAAGTTAGCGATTTGTATACCACTTACACAGCTATGATCATCGATAGCAGCTAACTAAAGTCTTTGTCAATACGGTGGGTGAAAGCAATTATCTAAAAGTTGCGAGTAATTTTAGAAATTTCTCTTATGCTATTTTTGTGTCCTTAAAAAAATGAGATAATTTTTAAAATTATTATTTGATCAAAATTCAATAATGATCGATTACAAGTTTAATGATGATTTTAAAAAGACACATCATCTTCGGAAGGATGCAACAATGATACAAAAGAAACTTGTAACACTACTCAAAGTTGCAAGCATGGTGAAATATTTTGCTAATGTTTTTTTTAGGTGTATTTACCATTTTAATTATTATGTGATAGAAAGGAAAAAGCATTTGAATTGCTTGTTAATATTTGTATTTTTTTGCTAAAAAGCTAAAACTGAAAAAACTAAAAAGCATTAGCAAACGGGTTAGTCCTTTTCTACCATAATCAGTAACGTAAAGCTATGGGAATCTCTTAACTTCAATATTATTTAATTAGCACATAATTGCGATTGTCAATAATTGCATGGAACTCAAACGTCGATCTGAAACTTGAAGGGGCAATTCGATGGATTACTATTTTTTCAATACACACTTTCAACAATCTTTCTCATTTTTGTGCTTTATTAAATATTATTTTTCAGATTTCTATTATTATTTTCTTTCCAATACCCAAAAATCCAATATACCTCAATATCAACAGCGTACCAACCAATAAAATGTAATAAAAACAAAACAATAACATGTTACCCAATAGTGAAAGCAGTCAAATAATTCAAGTTTCCTGGAAACAAAATGAAAATGAGAAAATACTAATAATAATAAGAACAACGGAAGCCTAAGATCATCTATGACTACCGAAAAGAGATGAACAGACCACAACAAAGAAACTCTTTTGAGCACCCAGTGAAAGCCTCTAGGAAACGGTGATAAGAAATTAAAAATGGTGGGAAAGGATTAAAAAATTAGGTAGAAGATAGTACTTGTCCAGAAATGGGCATACACTGCTACAAAATATATTTTACAGAAAAAAGAAAAAAATTATTAGCAAAAGAACAATTAGGTGGCAGCCTCAATACAAAAAGGATAATCTATTTATTTTGCATAAGCTACAATCCCAATGTCTGCATTATTATTAATAAAGAGAAGAAAAAAATGCCACAATTATATGCATTCAGATGCTATAGATTAGCTTGCTTTTCTCATCACACATTAGGTCTATCATTTAGTTTCTAGGCTCATCTTTTTGTTCTACATTATGTTTAATAGTACCAGGGCTATGAATACAGAGGAGAGCACATAAATTATGAAAGAGAGATTACAAACTCTGTTGACTGTTGCGTGCCTATCTGGTGACGAGGACATGGAGGGTGGTCCACCTTGGACCATGTTCCGAGCCATCAGACTATGCACGGTAATCCATGTGACCATCAGCTTCACTTCTCGAAAATAGTACATTTTCAACAGCAATTAGCCCACGTTCAGATCTCAAACTGCATTTCCAACCTTATTTTTCTCTGATCACATTGGCTAATTGTTTCATCTCCTTTGTGCCGTTTCACTGAACATGTGAGCGCATGCACGCCAGAAATTATACGAAAGAAGAAAGACATCCAAGTATGAGTTGTAAATTGTTTTTGTTCTGCTTTGTATAAATGGGCACATATGATCATTGATCTATAAATAATATGAGTGATTCCATAAGGTAACGTGGAAATAAAAAAGCAACTTCCATGTGCAAGATAATGGGTGTTCCTGATATCTTGTGTAATGTGTGCCATTGGGACCATGAGTTCCATCATCAGTCTCTGCATTCCTAGGGCTTTATAATGTATCATCTTGGAAATGGCAAGTCAGGTGCCTCCAACTCTCAGGGATCAGTTTCAACAATTTTGCCAGCCACATGGATTTGCATTGAGAATTTGGTCATTTCAATGATAGCTTTTACCAAAAAGAAAAATAGCTACAGACCAAGGCTAATTACTCTACCAGAATTTTAGCCTAATGCCACAAAAATCTGCAATCCCAACAACAGTTGATAAAATAGAAGCATATACAACAAGGATAGAAAGGGCTGAGAGTGATGATGCAGACAGGGTATCCACAGATAAGTTTACCAGCCCCGTGAGCAGATTTGCCTGCAAATGAAAATGAGAAAATAGATTGTTACTTCGAGCTTGAGAGGGAAAAGACGATTACATAGAGTATCTTATTACCAGAAGAAATGCACCCAGTAAGTTCCGGTTAAATGCTTCTTCCAGTATTGAAGTTATACTTCCAGGAATGTAATCAGAAAGCATTAGGACTGACAGCACCTGCCGAAGAGGAGATATTTTGATTGGGAACAATTAGATACTTAAAATTGAAATTGAACAAAAGAATGCACAATAGACATCTATTACTTTTCCATATCAAGATTATAACACTCAAAAAATACTAAACTTTTCCCCCCTCCATTAAATTGAATGGGAAAAGTCTCACATGCACAGCAAGTGCACCTGACCCATTTTTAATGATAAAAATTTGCCCATGTCATGATCAAAAAAAAAAAATGATAACCAATAAGAGTGGCAACTTTGTCATTTTATATGGGGTTAGATGCACATACCCAATTTAACACCTGAAGTTAACAGAAGGGACAAAGTAACACTAAAACCTTGATTTAAGGGACAAAGTGCTGAGATTTGTAGTTTGATGAGGGATTTGCAAAAGAAGTGGCAGTTTGGGATAACAGTGTGGTTCCCTAATTCAATACTTTGTGAAAACAATCATGAACTAAACAACATATTTAAACAATTAAGAGAATTTTTATACCAAAACAAACAAAAAATAAGTAACTTGTTTTTCTTGAAAATATTTCCTATTAAAAATATTCCCATTGAGAGAATTTTTTATACCAAAACAGACAAGGCATACGAATGAATATTTGTTTTGTTGTACTCATATGAAGATTAGACTCATTAAAAAGAACGAGTGTTTTACTAGATATACATTTCATTGAATTATATGGAAGGCATGGCTGATTTCTCTCCCTCTGCCTCTGTCTCGCTCCCCACACTACTACTCATGCAACTTAAGAGAACCAAAATTTAGCCCCTTCAAGAAGAAAAAAAGAAAAAAGAAAAATCCTAAACCGAACCCCCTGTCCTTTTATGAACTATAAGACTCAACCTTTTAGCCACCAATTAAACCCTGCAACAAATTTTTATTTCTGCTATAGTCTTATAAAGTATATGCAACTAGGATTCTGCAAAACTACATCCTTTTTTCCCTTTAGGCCTCAAGCTTGGTCAAACCTAATCAACAACCAAACATGAACCTTTCTTCCATCATCCTAACATCGTAAGTGTTCGAACTTTAGCCCATGACTGTCATATTAAAGGTCCAAGGAAAACTCATATTCCTCCAAACCTTTGACATATTTTCATATGAAATTAGCAACCCTCTCGCCTATTGGATTTACACGTTGAAACTTACCTACAAACACTTTTGGACTAAAATCAGCGTATCCCCTAACAACTTTTTGGTCTCACAAGTAGCTCTCTTCACTTGGAAGTATTCAATTTTGATGGTTATTCCTCACACCTATGAACTACAAATATTACAGCCAAATTGTAACACCTAAGGCCTACATTGAGAAATGAATAATCCACATAGAGTGAGTAGAATATAAAAGTACTCATGGGTGTTAAGTCTCACATTAGTTCCTTACTAAGTAAGACTGAGCTTTATAAGTGATTATAGGCAGCTCCAAATTGACTAGTCATTTTGGAATGATAACGCAGATGCGATTAGTGCTTTCCTTAGGTCATTACAAACAATATCAAAGCAACCTAGTGATAGTGCAAATGTGAGTAATATTTTTCCTAGGTCGTTACATAGATGCCTTCCAACTTCCCTATCCATTCTTCAACGTGTAACTAAACAGACAAGAAAATAGTATAAATAAAAATTTAACACAAATAGGCTGACATTACCATGAAGAACTTTGGAATGAGACATACAAGTTATTCATTAGAGTGAATTAAAGAACCATCGCTATTATTCCAAGAAAATAAAATTCAATGAATAGGAAACAGACACATTATCCATTTAATATATGTTCACTACATTAATATATCTCCTAAAATAATTGATCTTGTGCTGTGTTAACAGACATCCACAATATGCGATGACTTCAACACTAGGAGAGTGAAAATGTCATCAAACTCTATATTTACAAATCAAAGGGGCATGTGATTACCTGTAGGTTTAAGGCCAATACCATAGAAACATAAGTCAAATTGCACTGCACAATGTGTTCGTATTAGTTTTCTTCCACACACTAATGCATATTACATTAAAGGCACGTTTGGTATGCGGAATGGTTATTCCATGAGGCAAATAAATAATTATTACTAGAAATGAAAGGTGGAATGGAATTGCTATTTCTATTCTGTAGTTCGGTGACAACACATGCTCTCACTGGAATTGTACAAAAATTACTCAAATATCCAAGATATATATGAAAAAAAAAAAATATATATATATATAGGGAAAAATATAAAAAAAACCCCCAAACTATCAGCCGTTTACAATATAGCCTCCCAATGTTAAAAAAGTAATAAAGTAGTCCCCTAAACTACCAAAATATAACAAAAAAGTCACTTATTTTTTTATTTTCCTATAATACCCATATTCTTTTAACAAATAAAATAATAAAATAATTGTAAAAAAAAACTAAACAATTTTTTAAAAATACAAAAAAACCAATGGGATAATAAATACAAAAAAAATGTTTTTTAGAATAAATAAATATTCGCCCATTGATTTTTTTTTGTTGGGTTTTTTTTACAATTATTTTATTTGTTAAAAGAATAGGGGTATTATAGGAATATAAAAAAATAAGTAACATTTTTGTTACATTTTGGTAGTTTGGGAGGATACTTTATTACTTTTTGAACATTGAAAGGTTATATTGTAAACGACTGGTAGTTTGAGAGCTTTTTTATATTTTTCTCATATATATATATATATATATGGATCAAGATCCCCAGCAATAGTTGGAAAATTGCCCACCAAGTTTTTTGTCAATTTGGACTGTCTAATTTCATCCAACCGTCTAAAACTCACCACGTGTCTCACTCAATATAAAACAATAAAATATTATTTAATTTAAAAAAAATAATTAAAAGATTAAAAAATATGGGGTGGCTGACCACTCCAGCTCAGCCATGGGGGTAGCTTTCGGCCACCCCTTAGGTGGCCGAACCAGCCCCTGGGCCCTATGGGGTGGCCAAAGCCACTCCCATGGTTGAGCTGAGGTGGCCAGCCACCCTATATTTTTTAATTTTTTAATTATTTTATTTTACATTTATTTTTTTAAAAATTAAATAATATTTTATTATTTTAAATTGAGTGGGACACGTGGCAAGTTTTAGACGGTCCAAATTGACAAAAAACTTGGTGGGCAATTCCTCAGCTATTGCTAGGGATCCTGATCCATATATATAATAATAATAATAATAAATTTTTTTTTTAAAAAAAAAAAATTGGAACAAATTATTTTACTATGGTAGAACAACGGGAATGGTCCCACCCCGATGAGCCAAGACCACCCTTATGGTTCTGCCAATGAACAGCCACCCATAGAATGTTTTGTGATTTTCTTTTTTTAGAAATAAATAAATTAGGTTTGCAAAAAAAAAGAAAAAAAGAAAAACCCGTTCTATTCCTTAAGAAATAACTAGTCCTTTCATTTTTTAGAAAAATATGTATTCATCTTTATAAGGGAACAGTTATTTTTAGGAATTGTGTACAACAAACAAAAGAATAGCTATCTTATAGGAATAGCTATTCCGTTGGGTCTATTCCACACACTAAACGTGCCCTAACACTTATATAAATAAGAAAATAAAGAGAGCCGGATATTATACCATTCTACGAGAAACTCTTTCAACGTATCCGTCAAGAAGCAGAGTTATTATCCTAAAACAGGAATTTAGAGAAAGAGTTAGAAAGTCACTTTTAAAGTGTTGTTGATAAGAATGGTAGAAATTACGAGCATTATATAGACCATACCAGAACAGAAGAGCAAGAACCCAGACTCTTATCCTGGCCCATCTATTGCTTCTCAACATAGTAGACGAATGTTCTCCATTTCCAAAAAATAGATAGTTACCCAACTGGACACCAAGAAGGTACATACCCCAATATCCTGGGGATAAAAACAATCAATATTCGGGAATATATATATATATATATATATATTACATGCAGTAAGAATAAGTAGGAGCTACTAACAAAAAGATTAACTCAAGGAGACCCTTAAGTTCTTATTGGATGCATGTTCGTCCACCTTCATGTATTGTGCTAATCAACAAATTTACCCCCCAACTATTCTAAATGATGACTGATTAAAATTTATTGATTAATGTGTTTACACCACTCTTTCTCTTTTCTTCTTTCTGATTTAATTTTCAAATACTCTAAATAAAATATTTAACATCTTTCCAGAACTCAACAAAAACAACAAAAATCACAGAATTTTTGTAAAAGTTCAATATTTTGAACCAGCATAATCGCCTGAAAATATAACCTAAACCATGCCAAGAAAATTAAATTGCAATGTTAAAAACAGTGAGCATTCACTCCACCACTAATGAAAATAATGGCCAATCATCCAACCATTATATAAGCATTTCAACTTGATCCTCACCAAAAATGCTAAAGATTCCCTCCTTGTTTTGGCTGATGATGCCAATTCCCCTTTCATTGGAAAGCAGATACAAATTCAACCCATGCATCAAGCAAATTTGGTACCCTGAATAATAAAAAATCTGACAGGGTTAAAAAATGATCTTTCCAAAGACATACATATAAACATATTCAATAGAAAGTATACCTACTAGAACTAATGAGCCAAGAATTCCAGAATATTGTGTGGGAACATTAATTGTGGATGTAAGGATGGATATGGCTGCAAGTGTGAAAAAGAAATTCCAGTGCACACCATATTCAGCCACATGAACCTACAAGGAAAAATAAGCAGACAGACCTCATTTATAAGCACATAATAAGATTAGAAAATTTAAACTATAAGACTCTTATTATGCTCAAATACAGCAAGAAATGGCCAATTTATAGCAAGCACTACAAACAAACCATGAATTGTAGTCACGAGAGAAATTTTCATGTCAAGGATCATAAACTTCAGTCTCATCATACCACCGAAATGTAAATTTTTTGGGAGTATCTAAATGACAAAATCAGTATGAAAATCAGCTTAATGTAGTAGGTTTCCACAAATCTTACTAAGAAATAGCTAAAGTTCTATGATGTATGATGATATGAACATGATCAAAATGAGAGTAAAATTTGAGAATTTGTTACGTTCTAACAATAATATTAGTGAAATTTTTTATAGAAAGCTACTTCTAATTGCCTCCCTGCATCTAACCTCCAATTACTACATGCATGGACAGATGTAGAAACTTCCATCCCTAAATAAATCAGGGTGAAATGAGGTTAGCAAAACCCACCTGGACATATTTGTTCCATTAGTGTTGCAGAGGCTAGGTAAGATTTTGCCAACTACATTTACGAAAGCCATCCATTTACAGAGAAGTAAGATGGTCTATCTCAATAACACGCAATTTTGCAAATGGTGTTAAAAACCACCTCTATAATGCATCACAAATATGCAACTACATTAGAGGCAATATGAATAAAAAAAATTCTACCTGATAGTCCACACCCGCTGTAGAAACAAGACGAGCAAATCCTAGAATGATTAGTGGACTAGTAGATTGAAGTGCAGTCCTCCAGTTCCTAAAAGAGCATGAAAAAAAAAAAAANAAAAAGAAAAAGAGCCATTAATATCATTATTACTTCAAAACTGCTGATTTTTTTTTTTTTTTTAATCTTTCCATAGTGATCATATTCTGTCGCAAATTATACTTAATCTGCCAGTTCAGGCTATTCTATTGTGTGAAATTGTGAGTGCATGTAACTAGCAATGATAAACTGTCTTTTGTGTTTTTCTTTGCCTGTGGTCCTGTGGAGCTATAATATAAACTTATGCCAATAGCTATTTGGAGTTATATAGTATTAAAAAACTAGACACCTCACAACAAACATATACAAATATGCTACTTCAAGATCAGTGAAAGCCCTTCCAGCTATACCATATGGGAACTAACTCCATATCAGAAGAAAAAAACTAATTAGCTGACTAAACCAAGCAAGTAAGCCAGAAATATAAGAAAGAAGGAACAGTGGTCAGTTTCAGACCCAAGATGGTTGCAGAGAGATGACTAAGACTAAGAGTAGTTAAACTGCTAAATAAAGACAAATTACTAAAATGTCTTGCTAGATAGTTTTTATATGGATAATCCTTCAATAAAGATATCTGATTCCTGAACACGAGTTTCAACAACGAAGATCAGCCTATATCAATTAAAAGGTCCAGGTCAGCTCTTAACTCCATGCAGCTTGGAAACAAATGATGAACAGAGAAGTGATTTCCAGCCAAAAGGAAAATGACACAATCTGCTTTGTTGCAGTCAATTTTACGCATATATATTCTTCCATGCTTACATATCAGAATTGAAGTCAGCATCATTGAAATTTCAATGCCCTCCATTCTCCCCAGCCCCACCTCACAGAAAAGAAAAGCATCAAGATTACGACCAGCATGGTTAATTTGGCCTTGGGAAAAATTGGTTCAAGCTTGAGCCAAGCTTAACAGGGTGGATTCAGAGAGTAAAAGATTAGGCAGCTTATTATCCACTTCACGGCTGCGCTTAATATTATTTAGCACAAACACAAAGTGACTCAACTTTCCTTTATAAAATTAGAAGAAAAAGAAAATGAATTTGTGGAAGTTAGATCGGCATCCTTCTTAGAGGCATCTTCAACAATTAGCAATCACAAGGAAAAACCAAAAGCACAGGCATGCGCGCACAAACAAATGTGGGAGAGAGAGAGAGAGCTATCTTTTTTTTTTATATATAAGAAATCGACACATTATTCAAAGCGTAAGGCGCCCCTAAGTACACAGAAAGTATACAAACAGGCATCTAGTTAGAAAGAGCAAAAAGAACAAGGAAGAGAGAGCTATCTTATACTTAAAACAAAGAAAAAAAATAAACTGGAAATTGTTTTATGCAAGATCAATCTCCACATTCCCTTACTTCCCCATCTTTTCAAAAGTTAGTGACTACACTGGCATTTAACTAATACACTAATACTCCCCACATGTGAGTTCAAACTTCTACTTAACAAATAAGAATCAACACGTGAAATATTTAACTAAAATGGAGTATAAATTGTGGAGTTAGAGTTCAAACTCATGACCTCTACTCTAATACTATGTTAAATTACAAATTGTCCCAAAAGCTTAAAGTGATAGAAATTGTGAATTTAATCATTTAATTAATACATTAACAAGCACTTTCCCTCCCCCTTAAGGTGCTTACCACTGGTTACTTTTTTAATTTTTTTTTGTCCAATAATAGTTAAGAAACCCAAGGCAGCACAAACCTCAACTATTATGAGCCTAATATGTAAATCATTTGCTTGATCTCAAACTATCTGGCCACCAAGCATATAATACAAAATAATTACACTTAGTATGGTCTAATAAGCAAGCATAAATTTGTTAACAAAAAAAAAAAAAAAAAACTTGCGAGGAGCATATCAATTCACTGACCCTACCAACATAAGGCACAAATCCTTCATATATTTATACCAAGCTAGTGCCAAAATTTCAAAGGAAGCAAAGCATAATAGGACTTACATAGCAGAGACATTTCGTGCTTGTTGCGAAACTAACGAATTTACTAGTACAAAACTGCCAACACCAAGATCCATCTGACATAAAATTAAATTTGAATTTATTAGTTCATAAACACATTCAGATTACTACAAGCTAAAACAGAATAGAACAAATTTACATATGAAATAAAAATAAATAAATAAATCACTAGAGTATTTTGGGAGAGAGAGAGAGAGAGAGAGAGAATCTACAACCTAATATTTGTAAGCAGTAATGAGAGAACTAGTGATATACTAATCAAAACCATACACTCCAAAATCAGAATATACACTCTAAAAATAAAAATTGGGATATAACTACAAGATCAAAGCTCATATTAAGTATTTCATTTCTCTTTACTTATTATCTATTAGTTTCAC
The DNA here is from genome assembly GCA_006937295.1 of Carpinus fangiana. Taxonomy (NCBI): domain Eukaryota; kingdom Viridiplantae; phylum Streptophyta; class Magnoliopsida; order Fagales; family Betulaceae; genus Carpinus; species Carpinus fangiana. The sequence goes on from CM017325.1 coordinate 7,572,806, forward strand.
TGTTTGATGTCAAAGATAAATATGAAAAAAATAAAAAAATAAAAATTAACGCATGAGAAAATTGTCTGACAAGCAAGTTGAAAAGTCAAGGCAATATACTAAGACATAGCAACAGCAAAGTGTAAAGAACTTCAGATGCAGCAGGAGTTTAGTCTGAATTCAAAAAGTAACATCAGAATGCTCACTGCAGAGAAAACATCAAATGAAATTTTTAAGTTTTGGGGGTAAATTATTTCGAAACCATCCCTGGTTTGCCAACCTATGGTTTAAAAAGTAAAACTTTTCTCCATGTGGTTCATTTTATAAGTTTTCTCGGCTAATTTGGATGGAAATGCAGGCGAAACACAATTTTCATTAACAAAACAAAAGAGCTAATGAAATTATGTGGGTGAATTACAGCATACACCTTTGGTTTGATCTAAAGTCAATTTGTCAACCTGTAATCCAAAAAAGACACCTTGCACTTTGAAGTTCAGTATGCTAATTTTTTTAAGTCCAACTTAAACAGAGAAGGATACCGGAGTGAACCAGAAGGGGTGAAGGGGGGGGGGGGNTGTTAATTTTCAAACCACAAGTTGGTAAACCAGTCTGGACCAGACCACAACTGAATATAGATAGTGAAACTTACCCCTTTTTTTTCTCTTTTAAGTGTATGCTTTCTTATAAAACCATGTTATGAAAACCCATGATCACCAGCATGTCATGTTCCAAAGGATTTAACATAGCCACATGAGTATGTAATTCATCGAATACACTCAATTCAAAGGGTTGTACTCTATGATAAAAGAGATCATTTCGGCCAACTAATTATCTCAACTTTCTTTCACTTTCTTAAAAGTAATTTTCTTTAAATTTAATGAACGCAATAGAGAATTAATTTAATTATAGATCCAATCATTGCAATCAATAACTTCATTTGTTCTTTCTTTCTTTTGGTTTTTTGAGTGCTCAACTCATTATTTAGGGCTTCTTTGAGGACAATTTTTTTTCTTTACTAATAATTTTGAGAGAGACACCAGCAACGTGGAAGATGGTTTATGAAGTTATGTTTCAATGATTAACGGCTTCTCCAAGACTAAAATGTTGCATATGCCACTGAATCAAACATTCTTATTAGATGTACTTTTTAAAAGTTCTCCACCAGAAATAACACCTTAACAAGTCAAGAAGAACAGAGAAGTTCAACTCCAAAAATGACAGTAATCAAATGAGTTTCACAAATAATAACTGATAACAGCAAGGAATACATATTGCATTCAGCTTGGAAGATCTTACCAAACTAGTACCATAAGTCTCAGTCTTAGCATACTTTCTAGGAAATATTCTAAAGTCAACAGCCAAGATACACAAGCACGTTCCAATCATCTGCAGCAAATGGTTTCAATCACATGAATTACATGTTAATGTGGAAATATTTAACATAGTTGATATAATATTTAATATAATATGATTAGCAAACTATATAACTGCGTACCACAGAAACCCTGTATGATGAAATTATTGTCTTAAGAGAATGCATCCCTCCTTCCAAGGAAGGAGAAGAAGAACCAGATCTGTATTGAAGAACAAACAAGTTTTCCTTTGAGCATACAATATTGAAGGGAATGACTTCTTCCGGCCGGATGTAAATGACTTCTTCCGTGAAAAAATGAATAAAGTAAGGGAGGTATGTGTTACAAGTTTTACCTTTTGGCTGCAATGCTAAAAAACAGTAACATCGTCAACAAAATTGTGCATATATATGTCCAATCAGCTAGAACCTGTCAAGTTATCATTACAAAAACACAAAATCAAAAGTTGCATATATGCAACAGAATATACTCTCAGAGATTATCGGACATCAATAACACAAACCCTGACGAAACTATAGTAGAAATAACAGCAAAGTCCTCAAATGCACATTCATTAGCCTGGCGCAATACTTTTCACAAGCACAAGAGAAGACTTACGGTGAGAAAAAAGACGACGGGGACAACAATGACCAGAAAATCAACGGCCATTGTAGCCATGTAAGCCCTCCAATCCTTAGAATGAACAATTTCATTATCACTTTTCTTCAACGACGCGTCTATGGCAAACAACATCCAAGGAAACAAATCAAAATCAAAACAACAAACACATTATCTGCATCAAGTATTACATCGATTCCACACTCCAAACTCAGCGAATCAAATATCCTAAGAAATACATGGAGTGATTGATCTTCAGGTAAAACAATATCAAATAGAATAATTGCATAAAAGAAACTTACAGAGAAATGGATTGGAGGAAAACGAGTGGCGCAGAAGAATCAGAATCTGAAAGCGCAAAAAGAGAAATGTGAATGGAGAGTGCATCAGAATGTGAAATAGAACAAGAGGCAGACTTACAGTGACATTTGTTAACAGCGCGGAGATTTCGAGTATGGAAGATCCACTCAAATTGCTCACGAATCTGAAAAGTTTGAAAAATATAAATGAGAAAATTGAGAACTCAGATAAATTGAAAGAGAAATCAGAGAGAGAGAGGGAGAGAGTAACTCTTCTTTAAGGCGCTTGTTGGGATTGAAGGACTTCGGGAGTGAGTCCATGGATGAAGAAGAATGAATCAACGTTCAAATTTGAGAGCTGGGAATGGGATTGAGCTAATCAGATATAGATTTTCTCTCCAAAAAATAAATAAATAAATAAAGATATAGATTAAGTGACTTGTACAGGAATGCAAAGTTTAGTAGGATTGTTCGAGCGGTTATAACCGGCGGTTATTTGTAATAATCACCTCCGCTTTAGGCAGTTATCGAATTTTCAATAACCGCCTCCGCCTAAGCGGTTAGCGGTTATTTTATAACCGGCGGTTAGCGGTTATAACCGGTTTTTTAAAAATGAGCTTTTGGGCTTTTTTATATTTTAGTTCATCATTTTCCATATATTTTAGGCTTATTTTACCATATTTTTTGGGTTTATTTTGCCTTATTGGCCGAAAAACATGATATTTTTTGGGTTTATTTCACATACATAGTCATAATGCCCAAATCCATTAAATGACCCAAAGCCGAAACATACTACAAACCACTGAAAGTTTGAAACCAGCAAACGTAAGCAAAACAAATATTACAAGCCTTATGTTTCATCTTATTCTTCAACCAAAATGGCGTCGTTTTGGATTTTTTTTATATATTTAATTAATATNAGTGGTTATAACCGGCGGTTATTTGTAATAACTGCGTCCGCTTTAGGCGGATTTTCAATAACTGCAACAGCCTCCGTCTAGGCGGTTAGCGGTTATTTTATAACCGGCGGTTAGCGGCTATTCAAACCGCTAACAAGCGGTTATAATCGGTTTTTTAAAAATGAGCTTTTGGGCTTTTTTTATATTTTAGTCCATCATTTTCCATATATTTTGTGCTTATTTTACCATGTTTTTTGGGTTTATTTTGCTCTATTGGCCGAAAAACATGATATTTTTTGGGTTTATTTCACATACATAATCATACCCAAATCCATTAAATGACCCAAAGCCGAAACATACTACAAACCACTGAAAGTTTGAAACCAGCAAACGTAAGCAAAACAAATATTACAAGCCTTATGTTTCATCTTATTCTCCAACCAAAATGGCATTGTTTTGGATTTTTTTTATATATTTAATTAATATAAATAATTAATATATAATTATATATAAATAAAGGCGGTTAGCGATTATAACCGCTTTTTCATACCCCTAAAACTGTTAATCGCAACCGTCCTAGGCAATTAGCGGTTTTTAATAACCGCTTTACAAAGCGGTTAGCGGTTAACGGTTATTAAAAAGCGGTTATAAATGGTTAGCGGTTGGCGGAGCAGTTATAACCACCCCCGCCTGAACACCCCTAAAGTTTAGTATCAAAGATCAATGTTCACACCTTCTTCATTAAGTGAAACATGTTCGAGAGATCGGAATTTTTACATCACTTCTTAGTTCTTATCATTTAAATTCTATAGATTTACCAACTACCTTTTTTTATAAAAATATAAAATTATTATTTTTTTAAAAAAAAAAATAGTAGGATGAGAGTCATAAAATCCATAGAGTATATCTTCGGTTCGGTCCTTGCATAAAAGACAAGGTTTACGCCCACCAATAGGAATAAGACACCTCATTTAAAGCAAAAAAATTGCAAAATACTTGTTTAGAAAAAAACCACTGGATTCAGTCGTGGCTTAGCAGAGAAAGAAAAGAGATAGAAGAGAAAGAAGAGAAAGAAGAACGAAGAAAGAAGAATCGGTCTGCTTTTGCAGCACCCATGGCCGGCCTAGATTTGGTCGGCCACCGAGACCCACGGCTGGGTCTCGCCGGCCGTGGTTCTGCTGAAACCCGGTGGCGGAGATGCCCGATTTTAGGATGAAACCCGATTTTAGGATGATTAAATCCCAAAAAGGGTTAACCTTCCCCTTTAGGTTTTAGTTTTGAATCCAAAATTAAATTTTGAGGCATTAGAAACGAGTTTTGTGGCATTAAAATCGATTTTTTAGGTTGGGTTTAGTAGAGAAGTCGCCGGAGATGGTGATTGGAGATGGGGGTTTGTCGGTTGGGTTTGGCTGGCCGACGATGAAGAAGAAACGGGCTTCAGGCTGGGTTTAGTAGAGATGTCACCAGAGATGGTGACCAGTGATGGGGTTTGTCGGTTCGGTTTGGCCGACCGACGATGAAGAAGAAACGGGCTTCAAGACCACGGTGCCTCGGGCCACGAAGCTGTATATGAATGATTCTTGACTCATTGCCTTTGAACTCAGTAAACGGAGAAGATAAAGCTTCACGCAAGCCACCCAGCCCATCTAGGGGTGGCGGTGCGGCCATTCCTGGGGCCTAGGGGTGGCGGTCTTATCGTGGCTGCCCTCATTTTGTTTTGGTGTTTTGTTTTCATCTCAAGTTTATGTATTTTTCTTAAAATGTTGATGTGTCAAGTGGTGATTGGTGGGCAAAAAACCCATATTTTCTGCCACATTCGTATAGCAGCAGCTCTCAAATCCATAATAGCATATTTGAGATTGTGTTTGAAAAATAGAATTTTTAAGTCAAAAAGAACTTTTTGGCAAAAGATTTATTTTAAAAATTTTGCCAAAAATGTTTTTTTGTTATTTTTAGGTTTTTTTACTCTTAAAAGCATTTTTAACTTTTTTACCAAATGAATATATATTTTTTTTCTTCAAATAAACTTTTTGAGCATTAAGATCATTTGTAGATCCTTTAAACATAATTCCAAATAGATCCTAAATCACCGCCTCCTAAAGCTCAGGAGAGGTTCTACCAAATAAGGTAGCCCTTGGTCAATTTGTGAGTGGTTAGACCATCCAAGTGTTTTTTTCTTTTTCCTTTTCTTTTCCTTTGTATTTGTATTTATATTTTTATTAAATGTATATTTTAACTATTTACTTTTTTAGAGTATTTATAACTCTCACTATTTTAGCAATTCACTTTCGCTATTCTACTTAAATATTTGTTTATTCTTTCTTTAACTATTAAAGTAGGAGAGAAACATAAAAAGAAAAATGGGGAGAGAAAAATCAATTTTCTATTCTATTGGTGAGTGAATAGTACTCACTAACAGTTCACTCACTATTTTTTTTTTTTTTCTATCAAAATTGTGAGACTGAAAAGAGGGAACACGATACTCTCCCATTTAAGTATCCAGTTAGTTATACACTTATACTTGAAGAATATTTTTATCTTTTCACTTTTGAGAGGATAAAATTTTTCTATATTATAATTAATTGGATATTTTCTAGTTCAAATGAGAGGATCCTAATTTGAAAAAGAGACTTTTTAAGCATTTTCACCAAATTATCTTACTAAAATAACCAAAAAAAAAAGAAAAAGATTTTGGTGAAGTTGTAAATAGTGCCTAATAAGTGCTTATTTGGCATAAAGTTTTGAACTAGATTCATTAATGTTGTCGGGATAAGTTTCAATATATATATAGAGAAATGCTAGAATGCAATATTTGGCCCACATTTTGCCCATAAAAATCCTACGTGTCATGATTAAGTGAACCATAGTTATCAACTCTTAAAAATAAATCAAAATCGAAATAAGAGTAAAAGCGTGATAAGGTAGTTTCAAAAATTTCATTTTCTCCCAAAAACTTTTCCCCCCCTCTCCTCTTCTTCCTATACTTCTCCCTCCTCCAACACCTTTTGCCTCCGCCACCTCCAACCACTGCTGCCACCGAACGCACCGGCGACGCCCACCCACTGCAACAGATCGGAGACGACCATCCTTTGCACCGGTGACGCCCACCCACCATGGCACCTGATCTGCCACTTCGAAAATGGCCATAAAAAATTTTCTTGGTTGCTTCTTGCTAGGTTGATTTGGTTGTCTGTTTGTTCTTGGGTTGATTGGCAAAATTCGTTGATGATGATTTGATGGGATGAATTTCCTGCTGTTGGCAGAAACTTGCACGAAATACAAAAATTGATGAAAAAAAAAATTAGCCACTTACGTTTCCTTTGTCTTAACCTCTTGGAATTAGATGAAAATTTTTAATTCACAGTAGTTCAATTCTGTTGGTTTCTTGATTTTTATTTTTTATTTCTTTTTTTGGTATAGATGAAAAAAACAAAGTGAAAGCAAAATAACAAAATTTGTTGATGATGAATGCTTGAAGGTAGACTCTGAAAGGGCTAGCTCTCAAGAGAAATATCTGGTAATGTGGAGGGAAAAGCAGCAAAGAACTCAAATGCGTGAAAAGAGAACAAAATTGCAGCAAGCAAAGGGGTGAAGTAGATGAGACAAAACTGTGGATGGTCTTGGTCTCATCTATTGTTACCGCTTAAAAACGATGAGATCCGTTGCTTGTCAAACATATGTTGAAGCCAAAAAAGAGCAGTTGTAGATAATTGGTTGTACAGTTTTTTTTTTCTTTTTTTTTTTTTCTGAACGTGGCTGTATTACTCATTTAGTTTTTTGTCCATTTTGTGTATATGGCTTAAGAGGATGACCCGAAATTGTGCCATCATGTGGTCAGAATAAATGATGAAATACACCAACAACCCATAACTTGAAACAAGACAAATTCTATAATAAAGATGATTATCAAAAAATGCAAAAAATTGTCAGGTCTACAATAATCTTCTCCCCAACATCTAGCTCAAACAATCGATTACATAAAAAAAAAAAAACAAAAAACAAAAAATTGATTGTCCCAGCTACTGCATCCTTTTGCTTCTTGATCTTGCTAAAATCAAATCTTGGGTATGGATCGGCCGGATGGTTGGTGTTTGGCCTTCGTGGATGGGCGGCGGCGCTTCAGGGACGAACCAATCTACAACAAAAAATTCAGAGCTCACACACAACACCACAACCGATTGATGCAGTACCAAAACATAAGAAAATATACCCATTCTCAACCAACAACCGAAAATCAAAGATACTAAAGGCAGATATTTCCACAGTAAAAATATAACCGTTTTCAAGAAATATACCCATTTTCAAAAATAAGCCAAGAAAAATTTTCAAGATAATGCCACAGTAGTACAACCAGCACAACTTCAGGCAGCCGTGGTGGATATCAAATTTACCATCAAAAGCAGGGACGAAGACGAAACATTATACCAAATCAACCCAAGAACAAACAGACAACCAAATTAACCTAGCAAGAAGCAACCAAGAAAATTTTTTATGGCCATTTTCGGAGTGGCAGATCAGGTGCCGTGGTGGGTGGGCGTCACCGGTGCAAAGGGTTGTCGTCTCCGACTTCTTGCAGTGGGTGGGCGTCGCCGATGCGTTCGGTGGCGGCTGTGGTTGGAGGTGGCGGAGGCAGAAGGTGTTGGCAGAGGGAGAAGCGTAGGAAGAAGAGGAGAGGGGGGAAAAGTTTTTGGGAGAAAAAATGAAATTTTTGAAACCACCTTATCACGCTTTTACTCTTATTTTGATTTATTTTTAAAAGTTGATAACTATGGTTCACTTAACCATGACACCTAGGATTTTTATGGGCAAAATGTGGGCCAAATATTGCATTCTAGCATTTCTCATATATATATATTTGACATGTCCAAATAAGAAAAAAGAAAATGAGATTCAAACTAATAACCTTTATTTCATGAAGCATGCTGGCCGATTGAGTTACCCATGGGAACTCAATATATATATATATATATATGTATATAAGGTAACAAGCTTTAAACCAGTTCATTTGAAAACAATCTATCGATCCCATTACTTAATTCATTGCGATTATTAATGATTTTGTACGACAGACTATCAATTGTGTGCAGAATTTAAAAAAAAAAAAAAAATTGGAAAAAGAGAGCTCGGAAGAAATCTTCCTCTATTTCTTAATGTGCTGACAATTCCCAACGATAATGTCAATTAAATATTCTGTTTTGCAAATCCATATTTATGTACGGAGAAATAGAAAAATAAATATAAATTAATGGACGAAGATAAACAAATACAAAAAAAAACTTTATTGATCGTGTTTCCGCCGCCGGAGGACCAATATACACGTACACCTCGGCGAATCCTCCATTATTCGCTTGCCGCTGTATGGTGTGAGAAATCCCCAAATACCGTACAACTTTTAACGCCATTGTGGCCTCTCAAAAGCCGTACTTCTACGTGCTCCGGCAATCTCAATGTATACCTATCATCCCCTTCTCTTTTCCTAACCAAAGAATGCCCGGTCGAGTGGGACCTTGAAAATCTATCCACCTTGTTAGCTTCATTGTTTTCTCGCGTCGTCTTAGAAGCACGTTCATGGCTTTCTCCTGCGGATTCCGAGCTCCCATGGTCATTCTCGTATTCTTTTATATCAATGCGCACAGAACCCTCTAACGCCTCATTACTCCCCTGAACAGCGTGCATGGCGGCATTATGATTATGAGGAGACTTTTTCAACGAGCTGTCCGGCGGCATATCAAGGTTCCGACGACAAACCGGGCAAGTTTTGTGAGATTCGAGCCAGAGGTCGATGCATTCTTGATGAAATACATGGTAGCAAACGGTCAAAAGGCGAAGCAAACTGTCGTTCTCAAACTCCACCAAGCAGATTGCGCACTCCAGACCGTACTTTTCTTTGCGGAAATCCTTGACGCTTGAATATAAGAAAGTGGGGAAGGATTGAATTAGAGAATGATCAAGGCCATTGACGGCAGATGCATCTTGGGCACCAATGTTATTGCCGGAAGGTGTTCGACGGATGTGCCACGAATTAGAAACGTTTTCAAGGAAACACCTACAGAAATATACAGAGAAGAAGCCTAGAAAAAAGAAAACAAGGAGGATTATTGTTAGAATTACTGTTACAGAAGGGGAGGCGGCGCCGTAATTTGGTGATGGTGGGGGATTGACATTCATCGGCATTGCTTAACTGGGTGGGCCGCCGGGGAATGGTTTGTTCCGGCCGTGGCTCTTTGCATGGATGAGATAATGAATTATAATTGACCGAAAGAAGAAGAATAAAAGAAATTGAATTTTCTTTGATGGGCTGTTCAACTTGTTTTGAGGGAGAAGAAAGAGAGAATCAAGGAGGCGTGTCAATGTGTTTGTGAGCATAAAATATGGTGCCTTAAATTGGGATGGTGATGTGGATTACGTTGGTTTAGCCATTGAACGAGTCATTGTGATTTGTGAGGAGGCCAAGGAGTGTCCGCTGAAGATTAACAAATTGCTCTCCTTTAATTAGTTTTTGTTGTTTCAAAATATTTCAAATCATATACCAATATTTTCCTCTTCATCCCAATTGACTAATGTTATATGATGTACAAGTTGACTCCTATATGATACAGTTGATCATGTCGTGACTAATTTTTACTGTCACATACTAATCGAACCGTCTACTAAATAACATTATTTTTTTTCTAAAATCATTACAAAACGTACTCCTTAATTGAAATGTCATCTTCTCCCTAAAATCAAATTTTCTATTTTTCTTTTCAAAAGGTTAATCAATGGAGACCAATCAAATTTTCTACTATAGTAGCACATACCCGCTGAAAACCGCACATGAGAAGCCTAAACGGTAGAAACTACCGGCATTTTCTCGAGTCGAATTAAGTCACATCTTCACCAAACCCCACTAGGGTATCAATGAGAACTAAGGAGATTTACATTAATAATGTATAAAAAATTTTATTAGGAGATTCAAACTCATGCCCTAATGTGTACCTAACAACTTTAAAAATTTGATTGAGGCATTTAACTACCACCCAAAATGATATCATATTAAAATGAGCTGCAACATTACTTAAAAAAAAAAAAAAAAGCAGCAACATTAATGAGGCCAGGCCTTATTATTTTTGGCAGAGCCTCTCTCAATGAGGCCCATTCAATCAAACTTTAAGCAAAAATACAAGGCTCATACACAAAAAACAAAAATAAATAAATAATAAATTACAAGGGCTCAGATTTTTTTCTTCTTCTATTTTTAGGGTTTCTAATTTCTATTCATTATAGCTGCGTTTGTTAATGAAATGTATTCTTGCATGTTTACAAGGGCTCAGATTTTTTTCTTCTTCTATTTTTAGGGTTTCTAATTTCTATTCATTATAGCTGCGTTTGTTAATGAAATGTATTCTTGCATGTGTTCTGCATGTATTCAGGTTTTATTTTTGACTCAAAGCAAATATATTAACAAAAAAAAAAAAAAAAAACAAATTCAAAACACACAACAGTTTTCAAGAGATGAATCTTTAAAATATTAGNAAAACACAGGGCTCATACACAAAAAACAAAAATAAATAAATAATAATAATAATAATAAAAATAATAAATTACAAGGGCTCAGATTTTTTTCTTCTTCTATTTTTAGGGTTTCTAATTTCTATTCATTATAGCTACGTTTGTTAATGAAATGTATTCTTGTATGTGTTCTGCATGTATTCAGGTTTTATTTTTGACTCAAAACAAATATATTAACAAAAAAAAAAAAACAAATTCAAAACACACAACAGTTTTCAAGAGATGAATCTTTAAAATATTAGCTGCTTATTTACGAGTCCCCTATTGCATTGGCGAGAGTGAAGCAAGATTCATGTCAAAAAAAAAGAAAAGAAAAAAAAGAGTGAAGCAAGATTAAATCAGCTACTTTCAAACCAAAGGAGAGAAAGAGATGGGGGGAATAACCTCCTTTAATTGCATGTTTTGCTCTGTTTTCCACTACTAAAGAAATATGCTGGTTGTTTACGAGTCCCCTATTGGTACACTAGAAGAAGAGCAAGGTTGAATGGCAGAGGTGAAGACAAATCAATTATACTTTAAGATATTTACAAATAATTTAAAATACAAACCACTCATGAAATTCTAAAAATGCTTTTACTTCTGTGTCTTTCACAGATGAACCTCTGTGTGGGGTATTTTGCCATTAATCTCATACCATGCCGTAGGCAGCAAGTTTCTTCCCCATAAAGAGTTTTTTCCCAAATTGTAATTACCTTTCCATCAGCCATCATCGTCGATCAACTGCTTTATATATTGCGTTGCAGCTGTTTCATCTGCATTGCATTTGTTTCTTGAAGTTCTTTAAGGCTATCTCAGCTCTTTCACTTGTGTGCTCTTTGGAGCTCTCATTTCCTGTCCTTCCTTTCTCTGTATCTGTGAGTTCTCGAGTTCTTAACTTTGGTTTATATTTACTGAATGCTATGTATACTGAAATTTTTATCTGTTTCCGTTAGAGAGAGTCTTAAAGGGTGTTTCTTTTGTTTTTGAGTTTTCTGAGTTGACATAGAGTTGACCTAAACGTACAAGCAGCTTCTAGTGTTTTGTTAGTGTTCTATATTTGAGGTTGTTTTGGTTTGTTTTTTTTCAATGATGGTGCAGAGAGAAGTAGAGAAGCCATGGAACCAATCACTACTGAAACAGGCAGTTCCCAGCAATTATATGTACGTTGATCCTCTTCCATTTGCCAGAAGGTAGTTCCTAAATTTTCTTTCTTATTTTTTGGTTGATGAGAAAATTGACGAAAAGAACAGGGCAGAAAAATTGAATTTTGTTTTTTCCCTTTATTTTCCCCTCACTCCAATATTGGGTCATTTACCATCTTCTCAAATTGGTTTTTTTTTTTTTATAAATAAAAATAAAAAATTGAATGTCCTCTTAAATCAAGCAATTGTGTAGTCTAACTGTTGGGTGGTTTCTCATTTTCATTTTCATTGTTTGGTGTTGGTAAAATGAAGTAAAACAAAGGACCAGAAATTGGTTTTAATTTTCTTTTCTTGGTAGTTTAAATTTACCTTCATCTCCAGGATAAGGGATTATTAAGAGTTTGTCAAGTTAATATTGTTATGATGGTCTTCATATAGGTGTATTTTGTGTACGTGTAAGTAAATATAAGGTGTGTTGTTGTTGCAGTTATCAGCTTGAAGCACTGGAGATGGCAATGAAGCAGAGCACTATAGTGTTTTTGGAGACTCGCTCCGGCAAGACTCTGGTTGCCATCATGCTTTTGCGCAGCTACGCCTATCTTCTCCGCAAGCCTTCACCTTTCATTGCAGTCTCTTAGTTTCCCGTGTTGTCTTGGTCTCTCAAGTATGGCAACTGCTGCCTCCCTCTCTTTCTCTTCATGCATTGGTAGTTGAATATTTGAAAAATTTAAACTTCACGTGTCTCATGCAGATCTATGACATTTGGAATTATCAAATTTAGAAATTCAGAAATTGCATTTCTTTTTTACAATAGAACATTTATAGGGAAAATTCTGGAATTACATGTCAGTAGCTGCTGCATACGAAATTCAAAATAACGTTGTTCCTGTTTTGGTAATTTTGTTCTTCTCTTTACTATTAGCAAGCTGAAGCTATGAAAATACATACCGACTTCAATGTGGGCATGCACTGCGGAGAAATGCAAGTTGACTTGTGCGATGCTGCTACTTGGAAGGAAGAAATAGGAAAACATGAGGTAAACACCCTTTGCTTTTGTTTTTGTTAATTCTATGCGGAAAGATATTTAAACAACGTTGTAAACAAATCTCAAACAATAAATGTCATCTTTATATGCCGTTTTCACGCATGGGAATTCCTATCCTGCTTACCAACTTCTACGAGGGGAAAAAAAAAAAAATCAATCAGCAGTAACTTACAGTTATTTATTTCATTATTTTTTGTTTTCAGGTGCTTGTGATGACACCTGCAATTTTGCTCAATTGCTTGAGGCATAGTTTTATCAAACTAAGCATGATAAAGGTTTTAATAATTGATGAATGCCACCATGCCCGTGGTAAGCACCCTTATGCTAGCATTATGACGGTAAGTTATCTAATTAATCTTCTTTCTTTCTATATTAGTAGTCCATCCTTAGCATCTTAATGATCGTTCATCATCATTGCTCTCAAGTGCTTATCCACTGAAAGAGAAGGAGATTTTTGGGATAGAGTTTTTGACATGTCCAGACTTGTTTTAATGCACGAATAAGCCGTTTCATATTGATTTGTATTTGTTAATCTTATATGTATATGTATTGTCTGTAAAACTTTGGATATTAAAATTGTATACTCTTCGTGTATGAGGGTTTTTCAATATAGCATTATTCATCAAAAACATGTTTTATATAAAAATGTGCAATCATATTGTATATAGGTGCATTGGAGGCTGGATATATTCTTTCATATTTTGATTGACTATGATGGGTAAATTCAGGATGAACGTAACTTTTATTGTCAATAGTTTATCTAGAACATTGAGTTTGATCTTCATGCATTATTTAATATTATAAAAGATTTGTTTATTGCCTCTAGAACACATGCTTTTGTTATATTTGAAGTATCTGGAATGCATTTGCAGGAGTTCTATCACCATCAGCTAAGTTCTGCTAGCTCCTGTAAATGAGCCGACACACTCGATAGCTCGCTCGATACCCGCTCGACCCGAGCTCGAGTTCAACACTGTACAAACTCGCTCGATTAGCTAGCGACACATACCCGGCTCGCTCGATTAAGCTCGGCAGGGGCTCATGGGTTTGACTCGTTTAAGTTGAGCTCGTTTAAAGTTTACTTGGCTCGTTTAAGGCTCGCGAGCTCGACCAGATATAGGTTTAATGTCTATACAATTAACTAATTAAGGGTGTAATCAACATTATATGAACTATGTTATTAATTATATATTGAAATTTGAATGTGTATACAATTAACTAATTAAGAGTATTGCTAACATTGCATGGACTATGTTATTAATCATAGATTTAATGTGTATATAATTAACTAATCAATGGTATAACTAACATTATATGGACTACGACACTATGTTATTAATTATAGATTCAATGTGTATACAATTAACTAATTAAGGTTATAACTAACATTATATGAAATATGTTATTAATCATAGTTATAATTTTATAATCATAGTTATGATATTATATGCAAAGTTGATTATAAATTATTACATATATGATATATTGGTGTATGATATATGTAATGTAACTATATTTATGAACTACAGTCTATATATGTTACTTACTTTCTTGTTTTNATTTATGTGAACTTTTTTGTGTGTATTCAATGGGGGTTTTTGAAGCTATGATCTTTGTGAACCCAGAAGAGCGATCTTCGATGCAGTGATTGGATTGTTGGGATTCGATTGGAGCGGTTTGATTTGGTTTTGGGTGCAATGAACGGTGGCGATGAGGTCGTCGCAGCTCCGGTGGGCACACCTCAGCCGCTGGATTGGAAATTCTCTCAGCTATTCAGGGAACGCACGGCCGGTGAAGAAGTCCAGGCTGATGAGAGAGGAGGAAAAAAACCAAGACCTGCGGAAAGAAAAAAAGGAGAGAGAAAAAGAAAAAGAAAATAAGGAGGAAATAGAAAATATAATTGTTTAAAGAGTAGAGAGGGAATAGTAAATGTTAAATATGAAAAAATACTGTTCATCTTGTTAAGTTTTTGGTTAAAATGGAGAGTCTGAAAAGTGGGGATTTTGGGTCTTTTTGTTAAATTGGCTCTTCAAACTAACCAAAAATTGAGTTTGAAGAGCCTGCAGTGGGTGCTCTAACAAGTAACAATTAAAGTAGTCCCTAAGTGATAGCTCAATCGGCTGTGAATCCCGCCTTATGAAGCGGATGTCACAAGTTCGAATCCCCCTATTCCCTATCCTTGTGTGGACATGTGAAAAAAAAAAAAAGAAAAAGTAACAATTAAAGTATAAAGATAAATTATATTATATAATAATTATACTATATAAATTATAAAATTAACAAGTAAAGTATATAAATTATCTTTTAAGTTTATAGTTAATATAAATTTATTTAAATTATAGGAAAAATTAGGCCTGCAAATTAGCCGAGCGGCTCGTGAGCTTGCTTGAGCTCGGCTCGATTAAGTTCAGGTCGAAATCGAGCTCGACACTGTTTAGCCCGGCTCGTTACTGTACAAACTCGGCTCGGCTCGGTTACTATACAAGCTCGGCTCGAGCTCACCTAAGTTCGGCTCGGTTCGGATCGTTTACAGGCCTCTGATCTTCCTAGAATACTTGGGATGACTGCTTCCCCCATAAAGACAAAGAGTAAGCAACCTCTGACAATGGTTTATATTAATTTTTATCAATCTTTTAATTTCTTCTTATTTTGTTTGGTGGTGAATATCAATCCTTGATTTTAACTTTTAAGCTCTTTCCTCCTTCCTGTATAGGTGGAAACACAGAAAACTCTTTCTGGAAAAAGATTTGCGAACTTGAGACTCTGATGAATTCAAAGGTTGTTTCTGTTCTTTTGTTTATAAATTTGTCCTGTTTGTTTACCAGATGATCATATTAATCTCATGGATGGACAAGTGATTGACTGCTGTTTTCTTTCCCTGTTTTTTCAAGGTGTATACTTGTGCTAGTGAATCTGTGCTTGCTCAGTCTATACCATTTTCGACTCCGAAGTTTAAATCATATAAGCACAAGGAAATCCCACGTACCTTCTATAAACAATTAGATGATGATTTGCAGAGTTTACAAGAAAAGGTAAGAACATATTTTATATATATTGCAATATTAAATTGTAATCTGTACTTGATGAAAATGTATGTAAAATAGAGTAAATATAATTCTTGAATTTCTGTTCTGATTTAGAGTTTGAGGTTCGAGAAGTTAGACAATTCTTTGCTTGCAACCTCTGCATTTTAAAATTAAATTTTAACTTCCATTCCTTAAATATAATGTCAGTTATATATACTTGTCATGCAGATCAACTTGTTCTGACATATACTGACAGTTGTTTTGGTTCTTGTCAGCATATACTCACTAAAAATGCTTGGTCTCGGAGAATCTGCAGTAGATGCTGCAAGCAAAAAGATAAAAAAAAATGTCCCCAGTGAGTAGTTCAATCGGCTGTAGACCACGTCTCATGAAGTGAAGGTCACTAGTTCGAATCATCCTCCCCCTTCTCTTGTGTGAACATGTCAAAAAAAAAAAACAAGATAAAAAAAATATTTTCAAATTTTAAAATTCTGTTTGGATGAGCTTGGTGTTTGGCTGGGTCTAAAGGTATTGATCAGTATATGTCTTCTATGTTTTTAGCTTTGCTCTATTTTCAATTCCAATTGTATGGCTGATATCACTGCTTGTGCATTTCTGTAACAGGCTCTCCAATTTACACTTCAAGTACCTGAAAGCTTGTGAGTTCTGTTCCTGCATTCACAGGAAACATTGATCTCTCTAACCCAATGATAATTTGAAGGAGGCATGAATTTGGGAGTCCTATTCTTTTATTTGTTTGATTTTATGTTAAACTTGTCTAAGATAGTTGGAGTATTCATTTAAAATGTTTTCTTTGTTTCAGTCGTACATAGTTGCATGTTGATGAGTTACCATGCCTTGTGTGTATACAGGGATTTAAAGGACATTAGATGTATATAGTCTTTGTCGAAATGGTCGTTACAGCCGTTGTCTTACATTATCTATTGAACGAGTTACTTCCGAAACACAACAGCTGGAAGTCTAAATACATCGCAGGCAATAGCTCTAGCTTACAATCCAAGACAAGGAAAAAGCATAACGAAATTGTGGAAGAATTTCGTAAAGGCATGTTATGTTCTTTTCACCCCACTTAGTTTCACATGCAAGAATGTGTTCTGTCACTGATTTCATTGTTTGATTGTGAGTGTCAAATGTTTTTATAGGTGAACATCATTGTTGCAACATCAATTCTTGAAGAGGGCCTAGATGTTCAAAACTGCAACTTGGTGATTAGATTTGACCCATCTTCCACCTTAAGTAGTTTCATACAGTCCAGAGGCCGTGCTAGAATGCAACATTCAGATTATATTTTAATGATCAACAGGTAACGTTCTTTTTAATATCATTTTCCCTCCCCCTAATCTTCAGATTTGCTGTTTCTTCTAGTGAACCAAGTGTTGATCTGGCTAATTACTTTAGAACATGTTTTGTCTTTTGATATTCTTCAGTGAGGATCTTTGTAAGTTTTTGTTGGCCTAATTCGGTAAGCAAAATGATGATTAGCCGCTGTTCGGACGAGAAGAAAGGCCGTCCGGACGCTCGAAGAATTCTATTTTCCTAGAGAGCCTTGTTTGCAATCTTGTTTGCAAGCCCGTCCAGACGACCTCAATAAACAAGAATTCCCGAGAGCCTCATCTACAGTGTCGTCTGAACTTCGTTCGGACGCCTATGTTTTTTTGTCTGACGACCTTTACTAAAAAGGTCATATATAGAGTTATAGGCCTCTGATTGGATCAAGCTTTACGGCGTTGGAAAGCTAACATAAAGATCTACAAAGTCATGTTTCACAAGGTTCAGCTAATTCCAAAGTTTACCAGGTACAAATGGGCCATAAAGAGAAGACTGCAGAATAGCTCGTTTGCAATCTCGTCCGGACGAGATTGCAGACTGTAAGTTCTTGTTGGCGAAATTCGGTAAGCAAAATGGTGATCAAAAGTGCTGCCGCTTGGACGAGAAGAAAGGCCGTCCAGACGCTTGAAGAATCCTATTTTTCCAAAGAGCCTCGTCTGCAATCTCGTCTGCAAGCCCGTCCGGACGAGCTCGATAAACAAGAATTCCCGAGAGCCTCGTCTGCAATGTCGCCTAAATTTTGTCCGGACGACGTTTACTAAAAAGGCCATATCTAGAGTTCTAGACCTCGGATTGGAGCAAGCTTTATGGCGTTGGAAAGCTAACTCAAAGATATACAAAGTCATGTTTGACGAGGTTCAGCTAATTACAATGTTTACTAGGTCAAAACGGGCCATAAAAAGAAGTTGATAGAATAGCTCGTCTGCAATCTCGTCCGGACAGACTGCAGACGACCATGTGTAAAAAACACTTTTTGGACGTGTTTTGCTGCCCTGTCCGGATGGCACATGTTCCCGTCCGGACGCCGCCTACCTGTAACAGTTTTAAATGAATTGAAACTGCTTCCTAGGTCTAGGGATGATGGGGCTATTATAAATACACCTCTATAGAAAGAGAGAGGCACGAATTTTCACCCCTAGAGAGTTCGTGAGAGGCTGTGTTTAAAGAGAGAATTATTTGTGAGCCTTGTTGTTCCTCTTAGAATATCTTTGTTAGTTAGTTTGTGAGCGTAATTGAGAAGTCTATCGGAAGGGTCTGGTAAAGGAGAATCACGTTGAAGAAGATTGTGAGCAACGAGACGAGTCGGAGGCTTGTCGATCTTACAGAGCCAAGATCTTGCTAAGGGTTGTAAGTGTTCCTAGTGTCTGTAATCTCTGGATAATCTTTTGATAGTGATTTCCTAGGTTTGGCTGCCCGGGAGAGGTTTTACAATTAGAGAAGTGCTCTAATTGGTTTCCTCTTCGTAACCAAAATATTTGCGTCTGATTCTTTATTGCTTTAAATATTTTGTTGATTGAATTGTTTATTGCTACATAGTTTTAATTCTGCATAAATTGTGATAAACAATTGTTTTGGAGTCTGCATAGCATTTTTCACAGACGACCATGTGTTAAAAACACTTTTTGGACGTGTTTTGTTGCCCCGTCCAGACGGCACATGTTCCTGTCTGGACGCCGCCTACTTGTAACAGTTTGAAATGAATTGAAACTGCTTTCTATGTCTAGAGATGATGGGGCTATTATAAATACACCTCTATAGAAAGAGAGAGGTACAAATTTTCACCCCTAGAGAGTTCGTGAAAGGCTGTGCTTAGAGAGAATTATTGTGAGCCTTGTTATTCCCTTTAGAAGATCCTTGTTACTTTGATTGTGAGCATTATTGAGAAGTCTATCGGAACCGGTAAAGGAGAATCACGTTAAAGAAGATTGTGAGCGAGGAGACGAGTTGGAGGCTTGTCGATCTTACAGAGTCAAGGTCTTGCATCGGTTTGTAAGTGTTTCTAGTGTCTGTAATCTCTGGACAATCTTTTGATAGTGATTTCCTGGGTTTGGCTACCCCGGAGAGGTTTTACTTTTAGAACGGTTTCTAAAAGGTTTCATCTTCGTCACCAAAATCTTTGTGTCTGATTCTCATATTTTGGTGATTGCTTGCATGTTGTTTAATATTTGTTAATTCCGCATAAACTGAGTTTTATTACGGCATAGCGTATTTCAATCTTGATACTTGAACTCGACTAGAGAAATATCTTGTTGGTATAGATATTATGAGAAAGGCATCCTTACAGCATGCTTCGCTTCCTTGCTCACCTCTTTAAAGTGATGTAAATGATGAGGAAGTTTATTCTGTCGAAAGCACAGGAGCCACCGTGACACTTTCTTCTAGTGTTGCTCATGGCACCTTCAGATTGGTTAGTTTATTACTTGTAACTAATCTTTATTTTCCATGCTGCTATCTGAGTTGCTAATAATTTATTGACTTCATTTTGTTTCCTCTAGTTATTTTAAACCAGATCCGAGGTGGGATGAGAATGCTCGCACTCTACATCTTCCTAAGAGCTGTCCTTTACAGAAAGTTGTTGTAGAAGGAAATATTAACTCTAGAATTGTTAAGCAGACTGCTTGCCTTGAAGCATGTAAGAAACTTCATGAGATTGGTGCTTTGACATATAATCTTGTTCCAGATATTGGTGTGGAAGAAGGCGATGCACAAGAATGTGGTAATTTTAATCTATTCTAGCCTTTCATTCCTCCCTGCATTGACTAAAGTCTGTGGCCTTTTCTTCCCCAGGACTTTATTTTTGAACCTTTTTGCTCATCTGACTGTTTCACGTACAGGGAATGAACCTTATATTGAGGAACAACCCAATTACTTCCCACCTGAACTGGTCGGTTGTCTTCCAAAGAATACTCAAATAATGTATCATTGCTACTTAATTGAGTTGAAGCAGAACTTTGATTATGATGTTCCAGTCAATGACATCGTGCTTGTCATGAGAAGTGAGCTAGATTCTGATCTTGGAAGCAATCAATTTGACTTGGATGTTGACAGGGGTAGCTTGGCAGTGAACTTTAAATATGTAGGAGTGAATCATCTTAGCCCAGATTTGGTAACTTCTCTTTTTTCTTTGCTTACTTTGCTCATTTAACTTGTGTATTAGATAGTGTTAGTTTGAAGTATTGGCTAATGTTCATGAGCAAAATGGAAAGAAAAGAGCCAAGCTAGTACGAGCGTTCGGACGGGATTCATATCCGTCCGGATGTGATGCAGTCAAGGACTCCAGTACTAAAACCCGAGAGCTCCGTTCGCAGTCCTGTTCGCATCCCGTCCGGACGCCTCCGAAGGCGCCGCGCCAAGATTGGAGAATGCGATGAAACCCTAGCACCGTCCGGACGCCCATCATGACCGTTCGGACGGCCTGCCTTAATAAAGCCCATTACCACGTGTTATTAAGAGCCCGTCCGGACGGTCCAAGTTCCCGTCCGAATGTCACCTACCTGTAACAGTTTTATTTGGATTGTAATTGTTTCCTAGGTCTAGGTTTTGTGGGGCTATTATAAATACACCTCTATAGAATGTTAGAGGTACGGATTTTTACCCCCAGAGAGTTCGTGAGAGGCTGTGCTTAAAGAGAGAATTATTGTGAGCCTTGTTGTTCCTCTTAGAGGATCTTTGTTAGTTTGTTTGTGAGCGTAATTGAGAAGTCTATCAGAATGGTCCGGTAAAGGAGAATCACGTTGAAGAAGATTGTGAGCAAGGAGACGAGTTGGAGGCTTGTCGATCTTACAGAGCCAAGGTCTTGCAAAGGGTTGTAAGTGTTCCTAGTGTCTGTAATCTCTGGATAATCTTTTCATAGTGATTTCCTGGGTTTGGCTGCCCCGGAGAGGTTTTACTTTTAGATCTGTTTCTAAAAGGTTTCCTCTTCGTCACCAAAATCCTTTGTGTTTGATTATTCATATTTTGGTGATTGCGTGCCTAGATTTAAATATCCGTTAATTCCGCATAAACTGTGATATTTATCTGTTTAGCGTTTTTCAAATGGTATCAGAGGCAGGTACACTTTGTTTGGATTAAATTCCTGAGTGTGATCCTTGTTTATTTTCTAACATGTCTCAAACCCTAAATTCTGTGCCTAATTTTAATGGAACTAATTATGGCTATTGGAAGTCCCGTATGAGATTTTTCTTAAAATCAATAGACGTTTGGTCTGTTATTGAATCTGGATTTCAACCTCCAGATAAACCAACAGCTGAATGGTCTATTGCTGAAAACAAATCTCGTGTGGCGAATGACAAAGCTATGAATGCACTGTTCTTAGCAATTTCACAAACTGAGCACTCTAGAATTTCAAATTGTGATAGTGCTAAAGATGCTTGGGAGATTCTAGAAACTACCTATGAAGGAACAAATCTTGTTAAAGCTACAAAACTTCAAATGTTAGTTTCTAAGTTTGAGAGAATTGAAATGTTAGAAGATGAGACTTTTGATGATTTCTTTGGTAAACTTAGTGAAATTAGAAACTCCATGATAAATCTAGGAAAGAAAGTTTCTGACACTAAGATTGTGAGAAAGGTTATGAGATCACTCCCAGATAGATTCAAAATGAAGGTAACAGCCATTGAGTCATGCACTGATTTGGAGACCTTGAGGATAGAAGAGTTAGTTGGTGCCTTGCAAACTTATGAGTTTTCTTTGTCTAAACCTAGGAATAATAAGGATCTTGCCCTTAGAACTCTTAGAAAGAACTCTGATGAGTCATCTGATGAGGAACCAGACGATGAGAAGATAGCCTTGGTAGTTAGAAAGTACCAGAAGTTTAGGCATCGATTTCCCAAGAAACTTGAAAAGCTAGAAGAGAGTTACAAGGATAGAAATGAAAGAGACCCACGTGGTCCAAAATGTTATGAGTGCTCTGGTTATGGTCATTTGCGCAAGGATTGTGCTAATCTCATGAGTAATAAACCAAAGGATAAAAAGGCTTTCAATATTACCATGAGTGACACTGATGAGGAGGTTCCTGATGATTCCCCTAATTATGTAGCTTTTGGGATTTCCTATGATTCTGATGATTCTAATCAATCAGATGATAAGTCTGCTTCTGATAATGAATCAAATAGGGTTAGTGACCTTCAAAACTCCTTTGACAATTTGCAGGAAAATTTTTCTACAATTAGAAATTCTAACCTAAAACTTGTTGAGGAGGTCAAGAATCTTGAACTTGAAAGGGATAGTTTGCTGAAAGAATTGAGTGATTCACATGCTGTTTGCAATTCTCTGAAATCTGAAAATCATGTGTTAATTGCTAAGAATAAATCCCTACAAAATGATCTGATTGAAACTAGACATCACTTGAGTACTTTCTCTAGTGAAAAGCTTAATCAAATGTTGCATGCTCAGAAGCGCTCTAGTGACAGATCTGGTTTAGGATTTGATAAAACTGCATCTTGTTCTTCTAACCATGCCTCTGCTTCAAAGATTGTGTTTGTTAAACCAGTTGAAGTAGAAAAATCTTCAGGTGAAGAAAAGCCAGCAGTTGCTCCGACTCAGCAAGGTAAGAAAGGTAAGAAAAACTATCTTGCATATCATGCATCTCACCCTAAGCCTAGAGTTGTGCATCCTCCTAGGAAATTACCTTCTCAAAGGTTTGTCCCTACATGCCACCATTGTGGAAAAATGGGTCACATTCGACCTCACTGTGTTAATTTGAAAACTCATGTGCAGAAGAATAAAAATTCTGTATCTAGGATAGATTGTGAGGGTCTGGTCACAATGATGAAAGGAGTGCTATCTAGGTTAGACCAGTTTGAAAAAGTCCATAAACCTAGACCTAAGATCACTCAAGTGTGGGTTAGGAAGGATGATACCATTCACCCATTGAGGGGGAGTGGTAATGAACTCACCTTATTTTAGGTGAGCCAATAACATGCCTAGGATTGTTTTTCCTGTTTATCCTTGAAATTCCTAGAGCATGTTATCTTTGTTTTTGTTTTGTTTAATTTTTTGTGTGTGCATTTTTTTTGTTGTTAAAATTTTTCACAAAAAAAAAAAAAAAGACAAAAATATGTTTAGTTAGTTGTTTTTCTTTCTTCTTTTGTCTTATGCACCTTGATAATCCATTAAATTCTCATGTTTCCTTTATGAATTTAATCTCTTGCGTCTTGGAATGTTCTTAATATGCATGAGATAGATTTTTGTTCAATGGACTTGTTATTGTGGTTACCTAAAGCCTGAGCTTATGTGGTATATTTTGCCTATGCTTAATCTCTTGTGCACATTTAAGCTTATTTTTTTTGGGTAACCATATGAGGTTTTTGACTAGTAATTGTTTCAAATTGACCATTTGCTAGTTGAACCTAGGGCTTAAAAATTTCCTGCTTTCTCGGTTGTGATCAGCACTACATGTTTAAGGACACTTTCTCATAGAGAAAAAGAAACAAAATAGTGAAACAAATAAATCAAAAGATCACATTCCAAAAGGAATTTATTTCACTGTGTCAAACTTGTGCAAATTGTTTTACAATGAGAAATGTATAGGATGAGAGTGACTAGGCCCTAGTATGATAAGGTTTGACTTTTGATCTGAGATACTTATCAAAACCTCATGGTGGTGAAACTCAAATTTTTTGATGGCTCACACACACTACACACAAGCATGGTTTGGATGAACCATTTTTATTCGGCTTGGGTTAAACAATTTCAATGTCTTGTTGTCACTTAAAATCTCATGTATATTTTGTATATTTGGAGCATGCTTGGGTTATTCATTGCTGAATTTCATGAGATTTTGATGTGTGTATCATGTGTGTTCATTTGACGTTTGAGGGGGAGAAACAAGGTTTGATTTCCAGTTTCTTGTTGATTGTTGAGTCACATTTTGAGGGGGAGTTTCTGATATTCATGATTTTGCACCATCTTCTTGCATTTTTATTTATGTGATCATGAGTTGAGTTTAAATTTTTTTTCTGTTCCACATATGCCTTGATTTTTTTGTTGAGTGTTTCAGGAAACATGTTATCGTTTGTTATCGTTTGTCAATTTGTGACAAAAAGGGGGAGTATTTGTTGGGGGAGATGATTTTGTTCCCGAAATTGCCAAAGGGGAGTTTGTTAGTTTGAAGTATTGGCTAATGTTCGTGAGCAAAATGGAAAGAAAAGAGCCAAGCTAGTACAAGCGTTCGAACGGGATTCATATCCGTCCGGACGTGATGCAGTCAAGGACTCCAGTACTAAAACCCGAGAGCTCTGTTCGCAGTCCCGTTCGCATCCCGTCCAAACGCCTCCGAACGCGTCGCGCCAAGATTGGAGAATGCGATGAAACCCTAGCACCGTCCGGACGCCCATCATGACCGTCCGGACGGCCTGCCTTAATAAAGCCCATTTCCACGTGTTATTAAGAGCCCGTCCGGACGGCCCAAGTTCCCGTCCGGACGCCACCTACCTGTAACAGTTTTATTTGGATTGTAACTGTTTCCTAGGTCTAGGTTTTGTGGGGCTATTATAAATACACCTCTATAGAATGTTAGAGGTACGGATTTTCACCCCCAGAGAGTTCGTGAGAGGCTGTGCTTAAAAGAGAGAATTATTGTGAGCCTTGTTGTTCCTCTTAGAGGATCTTTGTTAGTTTGTTTGTGATCGTAATTGAGAAGTTTATCGGAAGGGTCCGGTAAAGGAGAATCACGTTGAAGAAGATTGTGAGCAAGGAGACGAATTGGAGGCTTGTCGATCTTACAGAGCAAAGGTCTTGCAAAGGGTTGTAAGTGTTCCTAGTGTCTATAATCTCTGGATAATCTTTTCATAGTGATTTCCTGGGTTTGGCTGCCCCGGAGAGGTTTTACTTTTAGATCTGTTTCTAAAAGGTTTCCTCTTCGTCACCAAAATCTTTGTGTTTGATTATTCATATTTTGGTGATTGCGTGCCTAGATTTAAATATCCGTTAATTCCGCATAAACTGTGATATTTATCTGTTTAGCGTTTTTTAGATAGATTTACAAAGAAATTTATTTCTGTTTGTATAACTTTGTTTGCAGGTCCTTTTGTGTAGAAGGTTTCAGTTAACTCTTTTAAGAGGTCTTATAGATCATAATTTGAATAATTTAAACGGGCTTTTGGATGGAGATTCTTCGGGAGATAATATTGAGATTGATTATCTTTTGCTTCCAGCCACTGGCAAAGATCGGACGATCATTGATTGGGAATGTATTGCTTCTGTGCTCTTTTCATGTGAAAAGTTTTCTGAATATCACTGGAATTGTCCTTTGCCCAACGGCTATACTCAAAGTGTACAGACTAAAGATGGCTGTGTATGCATTTGCATGCTTCTGAATTCTTTGGTGTATACCCCTCACAATGGTCATGTGTACTGCATATCTGGAAATTTGGGATTGAATGGAAACTCACTTCTGGAGCTCAGGGATGGCAGAAGCATAACATACAAGAAGTACTATAAAGAGCGGTGTGTTTCTTAATTGCTGAATAAAAATACCATGTTGCTCTTCCATCTAGTTTGAATGTGTTACAATTGTAATTAATCTGAATCCTTCCAATACAGGCATGGCATCAAGCTGTGTTTTGATCAAGAATCATTGCTGAACGGGAGAAGTATCTTCATTTGCAAAATTACCTTCAGAGATGCAGAAGACAGGAAGAGAAAGGTTGAAATTCTTACTTCTTATATGTTACATTCTCAAAGCATGTCTAAAATCATTGGTCGTGTTCCTGTTCTATAACCTCATTATTATTATTTTTTTTTCAGAATCGAGTTTTAAATCAGTTGGATTGCCTCCAGAACTTTGCTCAATAATAATGTCACGAATATCAATCTCTACATTTTATTCCTTCTCATTTGTTCCTTCGATCATGCATCGGCTTGAGTCTTTGCTTATAGCTGTCAACTTGAAAAAGATTCATTTGGATCATTGCACGCAAAATGAAGTCATTCCAACCATCAAGGTATGTAGTCCTTCTTGTATACCCTGCATGCCTCAGCCACTCTGTCTCTCAACTGCATATTAATGGAGTCCCTATTTCTGTAGTTAGATGTATATTCATTCTTGTTTGAATTTGTGCTCAACATATCTTCATTGCAGGTCGTGGAAGCAATCGCTACTAAGAAATGCCAAGAGGCTTTCCACTTGGAATCCTTAGAAACTCTTGGTGGTTCTTTCCTCAAATATGCTGTTAGTCAACAGCTTTTCAAGACCTATCAAAATCAACACGAGGGCGTCCTTAGTAAGAAGAAAGAAAAAATAATTTCTAATGCCACACTCTCTACAAATTTGGATGTGACCGCAAACTTGCGGTAAATTTTTTTTTTCTTTTCTAATATTGCCTTAAATTCTTGGTGTTGTCATTCTCATGAATTTTCCATTATTCTTCAAATTTTAGGGATTTATTCGGAATGAGTGCTTTGATCCTAAAAAATGGATAATTCCTGGAGATAGACCTAGGAGTTATACATTAAGTGAAGATTTGCTTCCTAGTACAAGAAAAGTAAAAGAGTTGCTGATGTAGTTGAAGCACCAATTGGTGCATTTCTTACCACGGGCGGTGAAACAGCAGCCTTATTATTTACGGATTGGATGGGTATAACCGTATAAAGGTGGATTTTCACATTACACAATATGGTCAGATGCGCTTACAAGTTCATGCAGAGAATCTTCTAAATGTAAGACATTTGGAATCCGTGTTGAACTACTCGTTCCGTGATCCCTCTTTGTTAGTGGAAGCTCTGACCCACGGTTCTTTCATGCTTCCTGATATTCCAAGATGTTATCAGGTAAATTTGATGACACTTTAGATTAGATTTACGCCATTAATTTCAACATCTTCCGTTAACATAGAGACACATACACTCAAATTGTGGGAATGGGATCCTCTCCAGTTCAATGCAACTGGAGAGTATCCAGTACACGGTTAAGATTTGTTTAAATCAATCTAAGGTCCTAAAATGAACACGTCATTTACAAAAGAAGAGAAGTGTTAAGTAACGACATCTCCTAACCTTCTTAGAATTATCATTTCAAAACTAGCGCCCTCTTTTGTTTCCATTTTATTCCAAACGAAATTTTGCCTACAAATTTTTTTCCCCATCTTCACATCTCTTCCCTCTCCTCGATCCCCCAAAATCAACCAGATGAGTCGCCGATTATCCACCCAACGGACGCCGAGTCACGAACCACCGTACACCGCCGAGCTTCGGCGGACGCCAAATCGCGGACGGAAAGCGCCATACGCCGCGAGCCCACAAGAAACCCACAGCCACCGTACACCGATGACGAACCATTACTTTCCTGCCGGGGACGAACCAACACCACCATGCAGAGGTAACTTTTCTCTTGTTGTCTTCTTTTCTTTCCTTTTGATTTCCTCTGGTAGTGTGACCTCAGATTTTACTTTTCCATGTTGTCGATTCATTTTTTGTTTCAGACCTGTTTGGTTTTTCTGGCTTTTTCCTCCGGCGTTTGTGGCCTGTTGAGTTTTTTTGTTTTTTTTTCTGATGTCTGTCTCGCTTTAACAGTTTTTTTTTTTTAGAGATCACATGGTTAGCTGTTTTACTTACAAGTTAGGGGCCTTCTTTATTTTGGCAACTGAGCTGCATTTTGCCATATATTTCATGCTTTTGATAACCTGTTATGATTTCCCTTCATTTCACAACTGCTGTGTTTTTATTTGAAAATTTGAAAGAATAACGATGAATTTGTTTTGCACAGATGTAAGATATTGACTGCATATGTTTGATCGAATTTGTCGTAGTTTTTGATGTAGTGTTTGACTACTGCAGGTTGTGGTGGGCTTTGTATGATGAGCACTAGATGGAGAGATCAACAACACCCATCTTTCATAAATTGTCTCCTTCCTCGGTGCAAAGTAGTAGTTGTAGTAACTATAATGTCACAAGAGCGTTGAGATTAATTTAGATTGGGGGAGAGGATTTTTTTTTTTGGTGTATTCTTGAGATATATGAACATAAATTTGTTGTTTGTGTATTCTTTTGCAGTTTTTAGTTAAAAATTGTTACTGAAGATGTATAAACAGAAATTTACTTGAACCCAATACTTGCACCTTTGGTGAGCACAAATGAAATAGTAATCTTTTTGTGTATTATTGAGATCTTGGTTACTTTTTGCTTTCTTTCTTTATTTTTTTTTTCTTATACAATATAAATAACCTCAATTTGTAGTTAACATTAGTAATGCGCCTGATAATCATTGGAGAAGTATGGTATGCTGAAACGAAAACCAACATTATCAAGGTAGTACCATCGACAGTCAAGATTGAAACTTTCACTAAAACATCGAAGTATTAGAATTCTAACACCAAACTAAGGAATTGGGCATTGCATTGGAAGAGTACCATAAGAAGTTATATGGAGCATACTAGTATGAAAATTATTCAGAAATCTCTTTTGGTTGATATCCAAAACAGAGCTATAAATTTGTATTTATAATCACAACATTTGTTACAAAATGCTATAAACACTGTACAGTAAGAAATCCCATATTAGTTGTATTCAATAACACGTGTATTCAAAAGACCAGCGACACTTTGAATAACATATGGATGATTGCATTCAAATATTAGTCCTTCTATCTCCTCTAAGGCACAGGGCAGAGTACGCTAACATCCATCTTCTGTGATTGAACTGCAGTAAATGCTCCTACGTCTTTGCATAATCTGATTTGAAACTTTCACTAAAACATCAACTCCTCTCCCGCTCTCTGCTCTCATTTGTTCCTCCAAAGCCAAGAGAGTTTGAAAAAGCTGTAATTGACATTTTCTTTGAAGAAGTCAATGGTGCAACTCCCTGCAATGGAACACAGCCATTTATTCATGATTGCAGAGAGTAAAAGCTGATAATTAAGTTAAATGTTTAAGAAAGCTAGAACTAATACCTTCTAAGTTACAGATATTAGGGGAAATCTCCACAAATCTTTTATTTTTCAAGTAATATAAACCCATGATTGTTTCATTTCCATGTAAGATCTAGTATGAAAAAGATTTGGAAAAAAAAAGGTACTTCATACATGGCAGCCATCAAAGTCTTTTAAGATTCAATCTTTTTTATAATCTAACCATAATTCCTTTATGTAGACTTTGGTAGCAAAAATACGCATCAACATTACTAAATGGAATCCTCTTCACATCAAGTGCTCACTCCCAACAAATTTCACAAAACAGAAAAATTCCACGTTCAACAAAATTTACAAGCCACTACACAGATCTTCATCCGCAATTACATCATCATCATCCAACAATCCCTACGATAAATTCACTATCCAATCCAATCAAGCAAACCAAAATCTCTGAGCATTCGCTCAAAATAAGAAAACAAATCAGATAACAATACGAAACATGCATAACAGTACCTGCCCTGGCGTGATCGGCTCAGAAACCACCATTTTTAGTCCCCAAATCAGTTCAAAACTGTAAAATCCAAACACAAAAACAAAATTAGAATTGCAAAATTTGAAACGTGGATCGAGCAGAGAAGTACCTATCAAGTTCTAGGCGTGAAAGAGAGCGATTGGCTCTCTAGCACATTGAAATCATATAAATGAGTGAGACAGCAGGAAAAAAAAAAAAAAAAAAACCTGAGCAGACCACAAACGCCAAAGGAAAAGGCCAGAAAAACCAAACTGCTGTTAAACCAAAAATGAATCTTAAATAACATGGAAAAGTCAGATCTGGGGTCACACTGCCAGAGGAAATCAAAAGGAAAAAAGGAAAAAAGAGAGAAAAGTTACCTCTGCACGGTGGTGGCGGTTCGTCCCCGGTAGCGACGGCAGGAGTGTGGTGATTCTTCATCGGTGTACGGTGGCTGTGGGTTTCTTATAGGCTCGCGGCGTACGGCGCTTTCTATCCGCGATTTGGCGTCCGCCAAAGCTCGGCGGTGTACGGTGGTTCGTGACTCGGCATCCGTTGGGTGGCTGATATTTGACTCATTTGGTTGATTTTGGGGGATCAAGGAGAACCTAAGAGGGAAGAGATGTGAAGATGGGGAAAACAAATTGGGAGCGAAATTTCATTTTGAAATGGTTTTGATTTTTTTCTTTTTAGGAATACTAAAAAGGTCGAGATGCCGTTACGTTAACGCTTCTCTTCTTTTGTAAATAGTGTGTTGATTTTGGAACGTTGGATTGCTTTAAGTAGTTCTCAACCGACAATCGGATACTCTCTAGTCGACTGGAGAGGATCCGGATCCCAAATTGTGGTGGTAAAACGGGTTGGCAGGTCGACATGATTATAACCCATTATGACCCGTGACCCGATTAACCTAAACACGAACACGACTCATTTAACTTAACGGGCCAGTTGAACTTTCAAACACGACACGTAAAATAGTCGTGTTACTGATGCAAGCCAATTTTACCCATTTGGGTTAAATTTGCACCTGATGAGTTTTACTAAAACTACTATATCTAGAGTTTCGAATATCGGATTTAAGCTAGCTTGGTGGCATTGGAAAGCTAATTCAACTATCTACAAAGTCATGTTTCATGAGATTTGGCTAATTCCAATATTTACTAGGTCAAAACAAGCTACTAAAGAAAGATTGAAAAGCTGAACGAAAATAAAGGCAATAATCCAATAAGAAAAGACTTGGTTGCTCTATTGGAGACTTTAATGAAGATTTTATTCCAGCAAATCAAATAATCCAGCAATTAAATATATTTTATTTTATTATTTATGTTATTTAAATTAGGATTTTATTTAATTGTAATTTTCCCTTTATTATTCTAGAAATTTCCATAATAGGTTTATGTTTACTTTTGCTCCAAGTTTGTTTATTGTTATAACTACAGCAGACCTAATATGTAAGAGATAGATTTTATGTATTTTGATTAATCTATGAAACGCTCTATGAGTGATTTTCTATCCCTTTTACCTTGATTTCTTGATAGAATCTTGGTTTAAGAAGAGTTGTGATTCTATTGTTGTTGTCAACTGTGAACCCACTATGCCCACCCTGCATCAGTTACCTGACATGACTCGTTTACTTAGAAGGCAACACAACCCGACGCGTTTGAATGAAAAATAGAAAAAATAATGTAATAATAAAGTTTAGGGTCTTTTATTATTATTATTATTTTTTAAAACGAGTCTGGTGGGTCACTTGCTTAATTTGCCAGGTTGACCCGCTAGACAAAAAAACTAACCGGGTCATAAACGGGTGACCTGATTATGACAAAACCCATTTAGGTTATACCCAAAACTTGTTAACTTCGTGTCGGGTTTTTTGGTCGTGTCAAAATTGTCAGCCCTGCTCAAACACATGTTCTATCTAATGATCTCTCTCTTTCTTTTGTGTCATGACATCTAGTTATCTTTTGTTGGTAGCTATGATCTCATAAAATTTGATATCTTTTAATATATATGTTCTTCTTGACTTTGTTAAAAGTTCGTTTTTTGTGCAGCGACTTGAATTTCTTGGGGACTCTGTGTTAGATTATCTCATTACCATGTATTTCTATTGTAAACATCTCGGGTTGTCACCGGAACTATTAACAAACATGAGATCTGCTTCTACAAATAATGATTGGCATGCACGATCTGCAGTTAAGTTTGAACCACACAAATACATCCTCCATGCCTCACAAGAATTCCATAGGCATGTAGTCGAAACTATTATCAATTTCAATTTTGAAAAGTTATCTTCAGAATCGACTTTTGGGTGGGAGTCAGAGACAACTTTCCCCAAGGTTTGTTCTTTAAAATTTATAAGAAATGTTTGCCTTTTCAGGTTCTTTGATTTTATTTGATAAATCATTAGATATTTCTTAAATT
Organism: Carpinus fangiana; assembly: GCA_006937295.1. Lineage (NCBI taxonomy): Eukaryota > Viridiplantae > Streptophyta > Magnoliopsida > Fagales > Betulaceae > Carpinus > Carpinus fangiana. The sequence goes on from CM017325.1 coordinate 7,604,826, forward strand.
TGTGACAGGTTCTTGGCGATGTTGTAGAGTCTTTGGCAGGAGCCATTCTTGTTGATTCAGGATACAATAAGAAGATAGTCTTTTGAGAGTATAATGCCACTTTTAGAGCCTTTGGTTACTCCTGAAACATTGGTCTCCCATCCTGTAAAGGAGTTAAATGAGCTATGTCAAAAAAGAAAATATAATATGAAAGAATCCATCAAGTCTGGCAACAAGGGTATGGCTTCAATTAAAAAAGAGGTTGAAACCGATAAGATCTCTTTCAAAGGGTTCAGCTATAGCTTCCGATAAAAGGACAGCAAAAAAGATAGCATCTAAAATAGTATTGAAGTCTCTGAAGGAACAGATTCTATGAAATGAACACCAGAAAAAGTGTAATTAATACATGTAATTTATATGTACGCACATATATGTACCTTTGTAATGACTTTCCCATAAAATACTAAAATGTAAGTGTTTCTATTATTCCTCTTGAGAACGATTGAAAGAACTTTTGTTTTAATACTTTGAATAAACATGTTATCAGTAAGTCTAAAATTCAGTTACAATATTCTTTTTGAATAGAACACATAAGAACGAAGAAAGGCTTACTATTCTAGCAAAAATTTCAAAGGAAAAAATAAAAGATTCTTGCTCCCATTAAATAAATTGAGTAATCAAGATTTTTCAACAAATCTTTGGTCGTGTGAAATAGAAACTCAAAGAGAAATTTGAGAGACAATACTTATGGAGTGGAGGTTTCTAAGCTGGAATGGAAGAATTACGAAGAGCTCTCTCAAAATTTTGAATGGAGGAAGAGGTGGCTGCTCAATAAGTGGGATTTTTAAATTGGAGAATTAGGGTTAGGTCAAAATAAGACTCAAATAACAATTTGGCTAAAAAGCAAATTTTTAAAAGAATTGATTTTAAGGAGCCGACGCTTATTTGCCCACGCTTAAATTAAAATACCAACACTTGTTTTGTAGGTAACACTTCTTTTAGGTGCATTGTACACGTGCGGGAAAAACATGCACCGGGATAGGTATATTTTTAGTAGTATGTCTCAATTTGGCCGAAATTTTGAATTTTCAAGAAAAAACCACATCAAATTTTTGGTATATAGATTTTTAAAGTTATGATCCATTAATCTTTTAACATAGGTCAGACTAGATGATTTTACAATCCTAAACCTAATACATTGGATTTACTCAAGGTTGTATTGGGCTCACTCAAGGTCGTCAAGCCTAAATCTAAGATAGGGGATGTTATAATAAAAAATGAGTAATGCTATGCAGTAGCATTTCTTCAGCAAACCATCCGCAAAAAGGTTGGTTAACTAAGCCTTTATGATGGTTTGCTGAAAAAAGGTTTAACCCAAGTTGGGTTAACCCATGACACATCAGCTTTTTACGGATAGTTTGCTGAAGAAATGCTTCTCCTGAGCATTACTCATCAAAAATAGATTTCCGACTTTCAATTGTGAGAATGCTTCACATTTTCACTTTCATACTTATAAAATTTTAAGTGCATTTTTTTTTTTTTTTAACGTGGCACTAAAATCATCATTAAATTTTAGATGAATCACTATTAAATTTTGAACCTTATGGTAATCTTTAGTGTCGCAAACGCATTTGAGAATGTGAGGGTAAAAGTGTACATTTTCATCATTTTTTTACGCAAAAAGGAGACATTACATAATCGCATGACAATTAGTAAGGAGTAAATTAATGTACTTTTTTACTAAAATTTTATACTCGTGGAAATCGCAAGAAAAGCACAAACTAATATCCCCATAAAATGATGATAAGAGCAATTGAAACTTATATTGGAAAGTCAACTAAATTTCTTGGGGACTCTGTGTTAGATTATCTCGTGACCATGTATTTTTACTACAAATATCCACCGGAACTATTAACAAACATGAGACCTGCTTCTACACATAATGATTGTTATGCACGATCTGCAGTTAAGTTTGAATTGCACGTACAAACACATCCTTCATGCCTCACAAGAACTCCATAGCTAGGAATGTAATCAAAACTGCTACCAATTTTGAAAAGTTATCTTCATAATCGACTTTTGGGTGGGAGTCAGAGAGAACTTTCTCCAAGGTTCGATTATCTTGTTTATTCTTTAAAATTTATAAGAAATTTTTGTCTTTCAGGTTTTTTTTATTTTATTTGATAAATCATTAGATATTTTTTAATTTGAGACAGGTTCTTGGCGATATATGTTGTAGACTCTTTGGCAGGAGCCATTCTTGTTGATTCAGGATACAATAAGGAGATAGTCTTTCAGAGTAATTAAAAGACCTCTTTTGGAGCCTCTTAGTAGTTACTACCCTGAAACATTGATCTGCCATCCTGTAAAGGAGTTAAATGAGCTATAGAAAATATAATATGAAAGAATCCATCAAGTCCAGCAACGAGGGTATGGCTTAAATTACAATAGAGGTTGAAGTAAACGGGATCTCTTTCAAGGGTTCAACTATAGCTGCCGATAAAAGGACAACAAAAAAGATAGTTTCTAAAGCAGTATTGAAGTCTAGCTCCAAAGGAACGGATTCTATAAAATTAACATGCGAAGCAAGTCTAAACTCTAGGTATCAATATTTTCCATATATATTGGACAAGTTGTGTATGTTCCAATACTCAACATATATGGTGGTTCACTTCTAATATCATATGTTACAAATTTAAGGAAAAACTCATTCTTGAAATTTGGCTTACAAAGAGAGTGTTCAAGAACTTATATACATATGATTAAATTTGTACATAATTGATGTGGGTCAGATAGTTAGATTGTAGTAGACATACACTAGTAAATGGTGGGTAACATCTTCTTACAAGAAATCAAATTGGATGGCTCATGATCCAATTCATATTTTTGTTCTCTCTCTATGTATCTCTCATTTATCCTCTCTCTCAACGTCTATCTCTCTCTCTTTCTTTCTTTTTCTTTTTTTCTTTTCTAAGTCATTCACTCTCGTTCAACATCTCTCTCTTGAATCTGTTCATATGTTTCCCTCTCCCTCTCTCTCTCCACACTCTCTCTTTTTTCTCTCCAAGTCTTTCTCTCCAATATTAACATCTCATTTTTTTTCTCTTCACTTCAATCTTTATTTTTCTCCACTCTTCAACATTAACAAAAATAGAATCTATTGGTCTAAAAATTCAACTTGGAGGTAATTATTCTTCTTAACTTTTTTTTTCCTCATACCTTGAATCCGTCATATGTTTTCCTCTCATTCTCTCCTTTTTTTTCTTCTCTCTCTCTCTCTCTCTCTCTCTCTCCACACTCTCTCTTTTTTCTCTCCATGTCTTTCACTCTCATTCCACGTCTCTCTCTCTCTCTCTCTCTCTCTCTCTCCAACATTAACATTTCAGAAGTGTCTTAATATTGCGACATGTGTCGTGAAACATTTTTATTATAATATTAAACCGGTCATTAATTAGCGTCATTAATTGTATTAATTATATTTCAAGAGTCTTCTATATATAAATTATTCAATAAATTAAGTATCATTAATGTCGGAATCAAATAATAAAACAAATAATATAAATCAAATTATTATGTATTAATACATTTAGTCAATTTAATATATATTAATACATTTAGGATTCTAAAAAAAAAGGTCATATATATGTATATATAACCGGTTTTTTCTTAAAAAATTGGTCATTAATTAAGTTAATTATATTTTAATATAATCCACATATCATTAATTAGCATCATTAACTGTGTTGACTATATTATAATTTATGTATTCTTCTTACTAATTTTTTTTCTTCTTTATACTATTCCTTTTAAATCATATATACTTATAGGAACAAAGATTTAATTTTTTATTTAAAGAGTTCCTTTTAACTTATAATGAAAATTATGTGTTTAAATTTTAAAATTAAAGTAAAAATCAAATAGTCTTTAGTACTATTCACCAAAACAACAAAAGCGAAAGAATACCAATCAAGAGGCACCCAGAAAGGAAGGTTCAACCAAGTCCAGTCAAGCTAGGCACCTTAATGCACAACATATTCTTCCATCTTCAACCACCCAGAATTGAAAGAAGGATTTTTGGAATCTTCTTGCCAACAACTATCCGTCATTTCTACACCTGACCCATTCACTAATTAATTACACTGATCAATTTGCGTAATATGTTTTAAGTGGTTTTACTTTCTATGTTCTTTTTTTTTTTTTTTTTTTTTTTGAAATAACTGGCATTAAAAAAAAAAAACAAAAACAAAACAAAAACTACTTAAAATACTTCGTGGGTATGAAATAAATATAATAAATATGTATGAATAATAGTATTGGTCTTCCTTTTTTGGTTAATTTAGATATATATATTTTTTAGGGAAAATCAATCTGATTTCATTAATAGTGGTCAAGAGCATAAAAGCTCTTACAATCACAGAACATACAGTTCTGCAATATCATAGCCTAAGCTAAAAGATTACACGTCATAAAGTCGAAAACATACAAATCTTACAATGAAAACCAATCTATGATGTCAAACTCCGATCTCAGCTCGATCTTTAGTTTATAGAACAGATCTGCTAATGTAGACTCCTTCCGGGCTGGGTCACAAGAATCCATTTTTTAGGCATGAGCAAAGCTCCCACACCCAAACCATTCCCCTCTCGACTGAAAGTTAGAAGCATTATTCACGTCCTCAGCCCAACGACCAGGACCATAAAATAAAAACATAAAACATAAATAAAAAACCTACAAGCAGTAGCGGAATAGTACGGTATCGTAGACATCCCATCGGAAGACACGTCTTAGCTGAAGAAGACGATCATATCTAATGTTGAAGAGAATAAATCTTGATCTAAATCTACAAACTAGATCTAAAGTAACCCGTAAAAAACAGACTGATAGAGCCTACACGGAAGACACCGAACACTGTTATCGTGAAAGGGGAGGAGGAAAAATGGCTTCCCTCCTCTTAAGGAGAGCATCTCTTTTTTTTCTCTTTGACGGCGGCTCCGGTGAATTTAGAATAATTGTGCTGGTATGGCACGCTTGATCCACATGCTTGAAAGTTTGGTTCTCAGTAAAATCAAGGTACGTACTCCGTATCACCCATTTGATCCCCCAACGCACGTTCAATGAAATAAGAAAAGAGGACAACAAAACTCATGGCAACAGGCAACTGCACAGCTAATAAGTGGGTATCCATCCATCACAACCCGACCCAACCTTATCTCAAGAAGTGAAGTTTGCCATCTTTCTATGGTATGTTCTCAAAAGTCAGCAAAAAGACAAAAATCACTCTTAATAAGACCAAAAAAAAAAAAATCCTTATAAATTAGAAAAAACAAAACATAAACAAAAATTTAAAAAGGAAAAAAAACTTTTAAAAGATAATTTTTTTAAAAAAATTCCTATAAATTGTTTTTTTTTTTAAAAAAAAATAATAATTTGAAGGGATTTTTTAATTTTATGAAGGGTATTTTTGTCCATAGGGGGACATTAACATTTTATTAATAGTTTAGGGGAGACATTAAAACAAGGAAAATGCTAGGGGTTCTCCTCGTAAGTTCTCCTAACGTTCTCTCAGTCTTACGTAAAACATGATTTAAGAAAAAATAAAATTGTAATGACCTCCACTACCCGTTTTTTTAGGCATTAGCATCAAATTTGAGGCATTAGCACCAAATTTGTAAGGCATTAGCACCAAAATTGAGACATTAACATCAAATTTAGGATGAACAAATTCATTTTAGGTGATATCATTCCTAAAGGGTTAACCTTCCACCCTTAGGTTTTAGTTTTGAATCTTAAAACAAATTTTAAAGTTGTTAGTTATTTTATGAGTAGTTGGCTATTTTTCGGTGATCAAAACATTGTAAATCGCTTTTATTTATGTTCTCGCATCTCTCAGAGGATTGTGCAGCAGCTTCAGGAGTATGGGAACAAGGACCGTCCGGACAGACACATGGACCGTTCGGACGTGATGCAGTTCAAGAGCTCCAGTACTAAAACCCGAGTGCCCCGTTCGCTGCCCGTCCGAACGGACAGATGGTCCGTCCAGACGTGCTGCAGTTCCAGTACTAAATCCCGAGTGCCCCGTTCGCAGCCCGTTCGCATCCCGTTCGCAACCCGTCCGAACACCTTCGAATGCGCCGCACCAAAAAACTGGAGAAAGCGATGTTGCCCTAGTACCGTCCGGACATTATACCGTCTGAACGGCCCGTGTTAAATCTCGATTTTCACGTGTATTTTAAGTAGCCGTCTGGACGAGCCAAGTTACCGTCCGAACGTCCCGTTGCGTCTAGGTTTAATTACCTTTGTATTTGAGTTCAAGTAGGTCTAAGAGTCTTTGGGGATTATATATAGATCTCTACAGATCTGTATAGAGTACGAATTCGGTATCTAGAATTCGCCTTTGTGAGCCAAGAGAGTCTTTGATAGTGAGCGTTTAAGTTCTCTCTCTTGGAGTGTTTAGTTTCATGTTCATCATTATTCGTCATCTGTTGAAGTGAAGTCAACCGGAGTTCCAGTGAAAGGAAATCACGTAGAAGGATTGTGCCAGTTGTCTCTAGAAAGGGCTACTGCGGTAGAAGGCAAGTGGGTCGCTTGTCTTATACAAGATCGTGTCATAGCAAAAGGTTTTGTGAGTATGAACATCTTGTAATCCTTTATCTTTTTACTGATTTAGTTGATTTCCTGGGTTTGGCTGCCCCAGAGAGGTTTTACATTTTAGAGTGTTTCTCTAAATGGTTTCCTCTTCGTAACCAAATTCTATGTGTTGATTATTGCTTATTGCTTTACATAGTTTGTTGAATTGTTTATTGCTTCATTGTTTCAATTCCGCATAAATTGTGATAAACAATTAGTTGGAGTCTGAATAGGGTTTTTCAATTGGTATCAAAGCAGGTTCACTCTGTAGAGATTAATTTCTTGAGTGTGATCCTAGACTCCGTCTCAAAATGTCTTATACTGTTGCACCTAATTCTCTTCCCGTCTTTGACGGATCAAACTATACGCTTTGGAAAATTCGCATGAGGGCATATCTTAAATTTGTGGATGTTTGGCATATTGTTGAATCTGGATGGTCTATTCCGGATAACACAATGGCTGAATGGACAACTGTTGAAAATTGTGCCTCCTCTGCAAATGACAAAGCATTACATTCCATCTTCACAGCTGTCTCCATGGAAGAATTCTCAAGAATTTCTCGATGTGTAATATCTAAAGAAGCATGGGAAACCTTAGAAATAACTCATGAAGGAACCGAGGTTGTTAGAGCTTCAAAACTTCAGATGTTAGTCTCAAAGTTTGAAGAGATTAGGATGCAAGAGGATGAGACTTTTGATGAATTCTATTCTAAGCTCAGTAGTATTAGAAACAATACTATAAATCTTGGAAAGAAAATGTCTGATGCAAAAATAATCAAGAAAATTTTGAGGTCCTTACCTACTAGGTTCTTGCCCCAAATTGCTGCCATAAACCAGAGAAATGACTTGGATACTATGAGAGTAGAGGAACTTGTAGGGTCAATTCAGACGTTTGAGCTCTTGTTGCCTCAACCAAAGAACTCAAAAAATATTGCTCTTAAGACCAAAACTGCTGGTAAGGAAAAATCTGGAGGTTCAACAGATGAGGAGGAAATTGCCATGATAGTTAGGAAATTTTGAAAATTCTTCAAACCGAAAAATGGAGATTTTAAGGGTAGAAATTCAAGAAATCCTGAAAATTCTAGGCATGATGGTAGAGATAACCTCCAAGATAGGAATACAGTTGATCAGAAGGATAAATTTCCTAGTGGTCCTAAGTGTCATGAATGTGGCGGTATTGGACACATCCGGGCAAATTGTGGGAATTTGAGAAACTCAAAAGGTAGGGCTTTTAATGTGACTCAAAGTGATGAGTCAGACAATGAAGAAAAAGCTGAAAATGTTGCTAATTATGTAGCTTTTGGGGTTTCTTATGAGAGTGAGCATGAGGCTAGTGAGTGTAACTCTTTAGATAATGATTATGGTATTTGTGACAATGAATCAGAAGAGGAAGGTGATCTACAAAATGCTTATAATGCTCTATTTTTGGAATACAATAATTTGAAGAAGTTGAATAAGCAAACCTTGCAGAAACTTAAAGAAGTTAATCTTGAAAAGGATAAACTGTCTAGTACTTTGAATGATTCACATGCTATTCATGATATCTTGAAATCTGAAAATGACAGTTTGATTGCCAAAGTGAAATCTTTAGAGAATGATCTTAATGATTCAAGAAATCATCTGAACACGTTCTCTAATGAGAAGCTTAATCACATGTTGCCTAATCAGAAATATTCATTTGATAGAATTGGATTGGGTTTTGATAAATCTGTTGTTTCTTCTACTAATGCTGTTTCTCCTTCAAAGTTGATTTTTGTGAAATCTGTTTGTAAAGAAGAAAACTTGGCTAAGAAGAAGGAAATGCTTCATCCAGTTTCAAGAGGTAAGAAAGGTAAAGGAATTCTAACTGATTTTTATGTGTCTCGTTCTACACCGAGACGTGCTCATATGCCAAGGAACCAACCTACTCAAAGGTTCATTCCTACGTGTCATCATTGTGGTAAGATTGGGCATATTCGCCTGAAATGTTTTCAGTTGAATAATCATGAGACAAAAAGAGACTATTTTCGTTCTAGAAATAGTTATGATAAATTATTCAACATGGTGAGGGGTGTTATTACCCAGTTAAATGACTTGAATAAGACTCGCACTTCTGTTCCCAAAATGAAGAAAGTTTGGGTTAAGAAGGATGCTACCATTCACCCCTTGAGGGGGAGTGGGGGTGATATCACCTTGTGTTAGGTGAGTCACCTATATGTCTAGGATTGGTTATCTTGCTTTATTCTGAATATCCTAGTGCATGTTGGCTTTTCTTTTATTTTGTTTTCGTTATTTTTTTTCTTCTTTTATTGCATTTTGGTTGTGTGCTTTTTAATTTTTTTTTAATTTAAAAAAAAAAAACTACTTTTCTTTATTTTTGGCTATATTTTTTTTGGTTATTGTCTTTCTTTGAATGTTCCCTTCTGGTTTCTTATGCTCAATTTCATGAACGTTCAAATTCACATTGGGTCACGTAAGATAATAACAGATCTCTTTTTGCATACAGTTCATTTTTGAGCTCTTACTATTGCATATCTGACATAAATGTGATGAGTTTAGTTTTTCATGTGGGATTTGGTTGTTCATATGCTGGTCGTGCACAATTATGAGTCATTTTTAGTTAAGCCTTGTGAGAAGGATTCACGGTCACTGCATGTGATGGATAGCTTAAGGCTTAGTTGAAATTGACCAATTCGCTAGTTGAACCTAGATCCTAAAAACTCCTGCTTTCCTTGATCAAATCAATAATAAAAAAAAAAATGTTGAGCTCGAAAAGAGCACATTTGATCAACTATTAAATGTCATGATTGCTGAATGAATCCCTATAGAAACAGTCAGTAACCAAATCATTGCGGAAAAAGACGGTTGCAAAAGGATTCTTGGTTAATTGTGCATTTTTCAGGAAGTGTTTTGGATGAGGGATCATAGGCCCTAGTATCATAAGGTTTGCCTTTAACTGTGTGTCTTTTCTGTCATAATATGCAGCGTGCCCAAATTCTTTTTACATGTGTTTTGACTCTGAATTTGACTTTCACACACTTCACCTTCCAGAATGGCTATCCTTTGTCCCATTGTTTAACTAAATTTTCTTAGTTATTTTGGTTCATGTGTATTGTGCATAGGAGCTCAAATGATTTCTTCATGCTCAAATGGTTCTTGTTATTATTTTTGATGCACTTACTGTCTGAGTTGGTACAAAATGAACTGTGTACAATTGATCAGGATTTAATTGTCAGGGGGAGAAGATAGTTTTTTATTTTATAAAAATAAATAAATAAATAAATAATTTACCGTCCGGACGGTGTGAATTTCCCGTCCGGACGGTAATGTTCAATTATATTACCGAGAACATTTCTTTTCTCTCTCACCGTGTCATTCTCGGCAGCAAGTTTTTTTTCCTTCTTTTCAAATTTTTTTCTTTCTTGTTTCGTGCCTCTCAAATTTTTCTTCCATATCTTCAACCCAAGGTATGATCTTCAAACCTTCTTAATCTCTCATTTCATGTTTAAATTTTTCATCTTGTTTTAAATTTTTTCTCATGTCCAACTTTCCATGCACACCATGTGTTTGATAAAATGCTTCAACGGTTTTCCTTGAGCCATTTGCTTTGATTCTTCTCTTAGTTTGCTCTTGTTTAATGTCCCTAATGTTTAGGTGATGGCTGTGAAAAATGATAGCTTGGTTCTCACTTGGTTATACCATGCCATTTTTTCACAAGTTGGCCTTATATGATGATACTTGTTATCATTTTTTTCTACACCATGCTATATATTTGTATCTTTATATACTAACTTGGTGTTACGAGTGGTGTAGGAGCAATGGCTGATTCTTCAAGGAAGCGTACAAGGGCACAACTACCATACAGTGACCGGTTCAAAACTAAAGGAATGATGAAGTTGTACAATACCCAGTTCAAAGACAAGACCGTGTTGATGGAACGAAGTGTGGTGTGCACCGACTTCGTCAATAATTTTGGTTTCATCCCACAAATATTTGCCAACCGTGGGTGGATGTTTCTCATCCCAAATGAAACCACTCGGGCTTATGTGAGCATGGTTCGTGAGTTTTATGCGAACATAGAACCAATTGATCAGCACTCATTCACTACATATGTGCGATCTCATGCTTTCACGGTGGATGGTGATCTCATCCGAACTGTCATTGGTGTTCCCTTGGTGGAAGAATCACAATATCCGTATATGCCTGATGTCTTTCCATCTAAAGATACTATGATGGAAGTCTTTGTGGGAGGTCGTGTTCCCTGCTGGCCAGTTCAGAATGCTTCCACACGCATTGCTGACTTCTCCGCTCCCATGAGGATCCTTAGTCGCATTGTGTCTTGCAACTTATGGCCTATCGGACATTATTCTAACTTTGGAGTTGATAGGGTTGCCTTCCTATATGCACTTGCCACTGAAGTGCCCATTGATTTTGCCTCTCACACCATCCGGCTCATGCTTGTAGCTTTTGAAGATGGTAATCTCTCTCTTCCCTTTAGTGGTCTTATTTCTCACATTTTTGCACACCTAGGGATTGAACCAGAAGAAGGTGAACCTGTTATCACCTCCATTGCATCTTTCGATAAGAGGACCATTTCCAAATCATCAGGACAAGTTGATCGCCATATTAGGCGACAAGCTGCAGCCAGAAATCCAGACATTGCAGGAGCATCCTCAAGTAGCACTACACCCATTCCTCAAGATGCTGTGCCCATGTTGCTTGAAAAAATTTCAGTGTTATCCTTTCAAGTACAAGCTCTAGGAGAGAACATGGACAAGCTAAGCACCACACTCAAGGGAGAGATGGACAAGCTACGCACCTCACTCCAGGGAGAGATACAGGTCATCAAGGATTTTCTTACCCAAGGAGATTAGGAGTTGTTGTGGAGGCCAACCCTTTGACTTTTGTGATAAAAAAGGGGAGTAGTTGTATTTTGCTCAGGGGGAGTAGTTGTAATGTTCAGGGGGAGACAGTTACATTTTATGTTTGCTGTTACTATTGACTGTTAACTATGGGCTATTATGTTTTGTTGGGATGATTATGCCGTTTGCATATGGTTTTATGATTTTATCACCGAAATGCCAAAAAGGGAGTTTGTTAGTTATTTTATGAATAGTTGGCTATTTTTCGGTGATCAAAACATTATAAATCGCTTTTATTTATGTTCTCGCATCTCTCGGAGGATTGTGCAGCAGCGTCAGGAGTATGGGAACAAGGACCGTCTGGACAGACACATGGACCATTTGGACGTGATGCAGTTCAAGAGCTCCAGTACTAAAACCCGAGTGCCCCGTTCGCTGGCCGTTCGCTGCCCGTCCGAACGAACAGATGGTCCATCCGGACGTGCTGCAGTTCCAGTACTAAATCCCGAGTGCCCCGTTCGCAACCCGTCCGGACGCCTTCGAATGCGCCGCACCAAAAGACTGGAGAAAGCGATGTTGCCCTAGTACCGTCCGGACGGTATAATACCGTCCAGACGGCCCGTGTTAAATCTCGATTTTCACATCTATTTTAAGTAGCCGTGCGGACGAGCCAAGTTACCGTCCGGACGTCCTGTTGCGTCTAGGTTTAATTACCTTTGTATTTGAGTTCAAGTAGGTCTAAGAGTCTTTGGGGATTATATATAGATCTCTACAGATCTGTATAGAGTACGAATTCGGTATCTAGAATTTGCCTTTGTGAGCCAAGAGAGTCTTTGATAGTGAGCGTTTAAGTTCTCTCTCTTGGAGTGTTTAGTTCCATGTTCATCATTATTCGTCGTCTGTTGAAGTGAAGTCAACTGGAGTTTCGGTGAAAGGAAATCACGTAGAAGGATTGTGCCAGTTGTCTCTGGAAAGGGCTACTGCGGTAGAAGGCAAGTGAGTCGCTTGTCTTCTACAAGATCGTGTCATAGCAAAGGTTTTGTGAGTATGAACATCTTGTAATCCTTTATCTTTTTACTGATTTAGTTGATTTCCTGGGTTTGGCTGCCCCTGAAAGGTTTTACATTTTAGAGTGTTTCTCTAAATGGTTTCCTCTTCGTAACCAAATTCTATGTGTCGATTATTGCTTATCGCTTTACATAGTTTGTTGAATTGTTTATTGCTTCATTGTTTCAATTCCGCATAAATTGTGATAAACAATTAGTTGGAGTCTGAATAGGGTTTTTCAAAAGCATTAGAACCTAACTATTAGTTCATAAAAATTAATCTATTAGCAAAAAAATGGTACTACAATTTTATTTTTTCTTAAATCATGTTTTACGTAAAACTGGAAGAACGTCAGGAGAACACTACGGGGAGAACCCTTAGCAAACCCCTTAAAACAATTAACAATTTTGGGAGGATNACAATGTGGTAGTAGTTTGAGAGTGACTATGTGTACTTTTCTCTTATAAGAACTAGCTTAGAGCCCGCGCCATACATTTTTAGTTGACGATTTTTAGTTTGTGTTGTTGTTCATTGAGTAATTAATTTTTTTATTTTTACATGCTTAATTAATGGATGAAATTGGTTTTTAAGATTTCATTGGAATCGAGAAACATATACTGCAGAAAAAGACAATTCTTTCAATTATTTTAATGTAAAATTTACAAAAAAGAAGTAATCAATTTGAAAAAATAATATATAAATTTGAAAAAAAAAGAAAAAGAAAAAGGAAACAAGCGAAAAAAAATGGAAGAACATAACCATATGATAAAAAATGAAAATACTAATATAGTTAAAAAGAACATATTATTTAATTTTCATTTCACTTATCCCAAAAGTTTAAACCGGGAGAAAACTTTGTTGATTCCATCTCTTGAAGCCTTAACAACTTCAACATCTTCATTTGCAACAATTATATTGTAGTAATTATATTTGATTAAAATGTCACATACAATTTACTTAGTTTGTAAGCATGATGCTTTTGAACCTCAAAAAGATAAATTGATGGCAATCTAAATTTTAATTAAAGCAAAAAGAAAAAGAATGCATAAAAAGAAAAAAAAATAAAAATCCATGAACTATTTCTCAATCAATGTTTTGAAACTTTTTGTTGATCAAACTCTTGTGTTGAGTATGTCGCTTTCTTTTGGAAAGCAATTTGATCGGAATGTGATCATCATCATCATCATCTATTTCTTTATCTTCAATAGGTAAGGAAAAAGATATAGAAGAACTTTGAGCGAAGATTTAATTGTTCATCTTCGTTTTCAAAGCTGGATCCCTCAAGTGTTGTAATTAGAGAAATGTGTTGATTTAATGGAGTTTCTGTAATCATTATATTTCATTAGAAGATGCATAAATTATGTAGGAAAATAATGTGTAGATAAAAAAAAGAAAAAAAAGAAAAAGAAAGAAAGAAGGAAATGGTACCTTTTGAATATTTGAAGAATAGTAACAAAATTGAGAGAGTGAGACTATTCACTTAGTAAAATGAGTTTTGGATGTNTTATGTAGGAAAATAATGTGTAGATAAAAAAAAGAAAAAGAAAGAAAGAAGGAAATGGTACCTTTTCAATATTTGAAGAATAGTAACAAAATTGAGAGAGTGAGACTATTCACTTAGTAAAATGAGTTTTGGATGTGGCAAGACGCTAAAAGACAACTAATAAAATGAAAATACAATTAAATTGTTAATCCAGATTAACAATACATTAAAAATATAAAAACACAAAAGTCAAATAAGAACACAATATAACCTTCCATTATCACAATAAAATATATTTAAAAAAATATTTTCAAGTATGAAATTACAATTTTTAATTGAACCTACAAATCGTATCATTTAATTCAATATTTCAATAGAAAAGTATAATTAAAAGATAAAAATAGCTCAACCCTTCTAAAAAACATGCATTTCATATCTATATATATTGATAGCTGAACATAAAAACACAAAAGTCAAATAAAAACACAATATAACCTTTCATTATCACAATAAAATATATTAAAAAAGTATTTTAAGTTTGAAATTACAATTTTTAATTGAACTTGCAAATCGTATCATTTAATTCAATATTCCAATGGAAAAGTATAACTAAAAGATAAAAATAGCTCAACGCTCTTAAAAGACATGCATTTCATATCTATAGATATTGATAGTTGAACACAAAAAAAATTAAATTTGTTCATAAAATTGTTAATCCAGATTAACAATATAAAACACAAAAGTAAAATAAAAACACATTATAATGTTCCATTAGCACAATAATTTATTTTTTAAAAGTATATTATCTTAATTCTGAAAATGCAATTTAAATTAAATAAAATTGGACCTGCAAATCTTTTTAATTAAGTAATGATAAAAAAATTTAAGTAAAGAAATTATATAAATAAAATTTAAGAGTTTTAATTTTTTGTAATTGTTGTCTTTAAACAAAATAATAATTTATTGACAAAACATATTTTTTAATTGAACCTATAAATCGAATCGTTTAATTCAATATTTTAATGAAAAAGTATAATTAAAAGATAAAAATAGCTCAACCCTCTTAAAGAAACATGCATTTCATATCTATATATTGATAGCTAGACAGGAAAGCCAAATAAAAACACATTATAATGTTCCATTAGCACAATAATATATTTTTAAAAATATATTATCTTAATTCTAAAAATGCAATTTAAATAAAATAAAATTGAACCTGCAAATCTTTTTAATAAAATAATTGAAAAATGCTATGCAGACTCCAAAACAATTGTTTATCACAATTTATGCGGGATTAAAACTATGTACCAATAAACAATTCAATCAACAAAATATCTAAAGCAATAAAGAATCAGACATAGACATTTTGGTTATAAAGAGGAAACTAATTAAAGCACTTCTCTAATTGTAAAACCTCTCCGGGACAGCCAAACCCATGAAATCACTATCAAAAGATTATCCAAAGATTACAGACACTAGGATTACTTACAACCCTTAGCAAGACCTTGGCTCTGTAAGATCGACAAGCCTTTGACTCGTCTCTTTGCTCATAATCTTCTTCAACGTGATTCTCCTTTACCGGACCCTTCTAATAGACTTCTCAATTACGCTCACAAACAAGCTAACAAAGATCCTCTAAGAAGAACAACAAGGCTCACAAATAATTCTCTCTTTAAACACAGCCTCTCATGAACTCTCTAGGGGTGAAAATTCGTGCTTCTCTTTCTATAGATGTGTATTTATAATAGCCCCATCATCCCTAGACCTAGGAAGCAGTTTCAATTCATTTAAAACTGTTATAGGTAGGCGGCATCCGGACGGGGCAATAAAATACGTCCAAAAAGTGATTTTTTCACATGGTCGTCTGCAGTCTCGTCCGGACGAGATTGCAGATGAGCTATTCTGCCAACTTATCTTTATGGCCCGTTTTGACCTAGTAAAAATTGGAATTAGTTGAACCTCGTGAAACATGACTTTGTAGATCTTTGAGTTAGCTTTCTAACGCCGTAAAGTTTGCTCCAATCCGAGGCCTAGAACTCTAGATATGGCCTTTTTAGTAAACATCATCCGGACGAAGTTTAGGCGACACTGCAGACGAGGCTCTCGGGAATTCTTGCTTATCGAGCTCGTCCGAACGGGCTTACAGACGAGATTGCAGACAAGGCTCTCTGGAAAAATATGATTCTTCGAGCATCCGAACAGCCTTTCTTCTCGTCCAAGCGACGGCACTTTTGATCACCATTTCGCTTACCGAATTTCGCCAACAAGAACTTACAAACTCCCCCTTTGGCAATTCGATGACAAAATCAATTGGACGTGTCATCCATCAATCCCCAATTTTTACTCCCCCTTTTTGTCACAAATTGACAAAAGGTATCATGTTTCCTGAAACACTCAACAAAACTCATCAAAACATATGTGGAACAAGAAAAATGTAAACACAACTCATAATCACAGATAGGAAAATGCATGAAGATAAAGCAAGATCATGAATAACAGAAACTCCCCCTCAATATATGGCAAAAAAAAAAAAAAAAAAACAAGAAGCAACTTGAAATGAAAAACGGTTTCTCCCCTTCAAGAAGTCAAATGAACACACAAGATAAACACATCAAAGACTCATGAATTTCAGCAATGAATAACCCAAACATGCTCCAAATATACAAAATATACATGATATTTGAAGTGACAACAAGACATTGAAATTGTTTAACTCAAGCCAAATAAAAATGTTTCATTCAACCCATGCTTGTGTGTAGTGTGTGTGAGCCATCAAAAAATTGGAGTTTCACCACCATGAGGTTTTGACAAGTATCTCAGATCAAAAGTCAAACATTATCATACTAGGGCCTAGCCACTCTCATCCTATACATTTTTCATTGTAAAACAATTTGCACAAGTTTGACACAGTGAAATAAATTCCTTTTGGAATGTGATCTTTTGATTTTATTTATTTCACTATTTTGTTTCTTTTTCTCTATGAGAAAGTGTCCTTAAACATGTGCTTATCACAACCGAGAAAGTAGGAAATTTTTAAGCCCTAGGTTCAACTAGCATATGGTCAATTTGAAACAAATACTAGTCACAAACCTCATATGGTTACCAACAATAATGTAAGCTTTAAAAGTGCACAAGAGATTAAGCATAGGCATAACGTACCACTGAAGCTCAGGCTTTAGGTAACCACAAAAACAAGTCCATTGAACAAAAGTTCATCTCATACATATTAAGAACATTCCAAGATGCAGGTGATTAAATCCATAAAGGCAACATGAGAATTTAATGGACTATCTAGGTGCATAAGACAAAAGAGGAAAGAAAAACAACTAAACATATTTTTGTCTTTTTGAAATTTTTTAACAACAAAAAAATGCACAAAAAAAATAAAATAAACAAAACAAAAACAAAGATAACATGCTCTAGGAAATGGAAAGATAAACATTAAAAACAATCCTAGACATGTTATTGGCTCACCTAAACTAATGTGAGTTCATTACCACTCTCCGTCAATGGGTGAATGGTATCATCCTTCCTAACCCACACTTGAGTGATCTTCGGTCTAGGTTTATGGACATTTTCAAACTGGTCTAACCTAGATAGCACTCCTTTCATCATCATGAGCAACCCCTCACAATCTTTCCTAAATACAGAATTTTTATTCTTTTGCACATGAGGTTTCAAATTAAAACAATGAGGTCGAATGTGACCTACTTTTCCACAATGATGGCATGTAGGGACAAACCTTTGAGAAGGTAATTTCCTAAGAGGATGCATGACTATAGGCTTAGGTAAAGATGCATGAGGTACAATAGAATTTTTCTTACCTTTCTTACCTTGCCGAGTCGGAGAAGCTGCTGGCTTTCCTTCACCTGAGGATTCTTCTAATTTAACTGGTTTAACAAACACAATCTTTGAAGTAAGAGCAAGGTTAGAAGAACAAGATGTAGTTTTATCAAATCCTAAACCAGATCTGTCACTAGAACGCTTTTGAGCATGCAACATGTGATTAAGCTTTTCATCAGAGAACTTTTTCAAATGATTTCTTGAATCATTAAGATCATTCTCTAAGGATTTCACTTTGGCAATTAAACTGTGATTTTCAGATTTCAAAGTGTCAAGAATAACATGTGAATCATTTTCAAGATTAACTTCTTTAAGTTTCTGCAAGTGTTCCTTATTCAACTTCTTCACTTTACTGTATTCCGAAAATAGATGGTTATAAGCTTCTTGCAGATCACCCTCCTCTTCTGATTCATTATCACAAATACCATAATCACTATCAAGAGATTTAGACTCACTAGCATCATCTTGACTATCATAAGAAACCTCAAAGGCTACATAATTTGTAACATTTTCAGCTTTTTTCTTCTTAGTCTGATTCATCACTTTGAGTTACATTAAAAGCCTTGCCTTTTGACTTGATCAAATTTCCACAATTAGCACGTATATGCCCAACACCACCACACTCATAACACTTAACCTCATGACTAGGATTTACTGAATTTTTTGATTCCCTACTTCTAGAATTTCCATTGTTTCTGAGAAATTTCTTAAACTTCCTAGCCATCATAACTATTTCTTCATCATCTCCAAACTCTTCATCAAAAAAATCTACAGATTTACCTTTAGTAGTTTTGATCTTAAGAGCTAAATTTTTTGAATTTCAGGGCTTAGGTAGCAAGAGCTCAAAAGTCTGAAGTGAACCTACAAGTTCCTCTACTCTCATGGTTTCTAGATCTTGACTCTGTGTTATTGCAGCACCTAAGGTATAAATCTAGGAGGTAGTGATCTCAAGATTTTCTTGATTATCTTAGCATCAGTCATTTTCTTTCCAATATTAATGGTAAAGTTTCTAATGGTGCTAAGCTTAGAACAAAACTCATCAAAAGTCTCTTCCTTTTCCATCCTAATCTCTTCAAATTTTGATACTAACATCTGAATTTTAGAGGCTTTCACAATTTGAGATCCTTCATGGGTAATTTCCAAAGTTTCCCATGCTTCTTTAGGTATTACACATCGAGAAATCCTTCCGAATTCTTCGGTGCACATAGATGAGTAGATGGCATGTAACGCTGTCATTCATAGAAGAAGCAATCTTTTCATCCTTTGAAAATTCAGCACTTGTCTTATTAGGATTAATCCATCCAGATTCAACAATATGCCAAACGTCAATGGATTTGAAATAAGCTCTCATACAAATTTTCCAAAACGTATAATTGTATCCGTCAAAGACGGGAAGTGAGTTAGGTGCAACTGTGTAAAACATATTAGACGGAGTCTAAGATCACATTCAAGAATTTAATCTTTACAGAGTGAACCTGCTCTGATACCAATTGAAAAACGCTATGCAGACTCCAAAACAATTGTTTATCACAATTTATGCGGAATTAAAACTATATAGCAATAAACAATTCAATCAACAAAATATCTAAAGCAATAAAGAATCAGACACAGATATTTTGGTTACTAAGAGGAAACCAATTAAAGCATTTCTTTAATTGTAAAACCTCTTCGGGGCAGCCAAACCCAGAAAATCACTATCAAAAGCTTATCCAGAGATTACAGACACTAGGAACACTTACAACCCTTAGCAAGACCTTGGCTCTGTAAGATCGACAAGCCTCCGATTCGTCTCCTTGCTCACAATCTTTTTTAACGTGATTCTCCTTTACCAAACCCTTCCAATAAACTTCTCAATTACGCTCACAAACAAACTAACAAAAATCCTTTAAGAGGAACCACAAGGCTCGCAAATAATTCTCTCTTTAACACAGCCTCTTACGAACTCTCTAGGGGTGAAAATTCGTGCCTATCTTTCTATAGATGTGTATTTATAATAGCCCCATCATCCCTAAACCTAGGAAGCAGTTTCAATTCATTTAAAACTGTTACAGGTAGGCGGCGTCCGGACGGGAACATGTGCCGTCCTGACAGGGCAATAAAACACATCCAAAAAGTGATTTTTACACATGGTCGTCTGCAGTCTCGTCCGGACGAGATTGCAGACGAGCTATTCTGTCGACTTATCTTTATGGCCCGTTTTGACCTAGTAAATACTGGAATTAGCTAAACCTCGTGAAACATGATTTGGTAGATCTTTGAGTTAGCTTTCCAACACCATAAAGCTTGCTCCAATCCGAGGCCTAGAACTCTAGATATGACCTTTTTAGTAAACGTCGTCTGGACGAAGTTTAGGCGACACTGCAGACGAGGCTCTTGGGAATTCTTGCTTATCAAGCTCGTCCGGACGGGCTTGCAGACGAGATTGCAGACAAGGCTCTCTAGAAAAATATGATTCTTTGGGCGTCCGGACGGCCTTTCTTCTCATCCAAGTGGCGGCACTTTTGATCACCATTTTACTTACCGAATTTCGCCAACAAGAACTTACAATAATGAAACAAAATAAAGTAAAGAAACCATATAAATAAAATTCATTATTTTTAAAAAATAACAACGGCTCTTATGAAAGGTTGATTCTTAAATACAAATAATACTCAATAACAAACTAAAAGTCAAATGAAAACACACTAACCTGAAAAATGGTAACAAAACCGAGAGAGCAAGGTTGTTCACTTAGTAAAATGAGTTTTGGATGTGGTTAGGCACTAAAAGACAACTGATAAAAAGAAAATACAATTAAATTTTTAATCCATAACAATATAAAAACACAAAAGTCAGATAAAAACACATTATAATGTTACATTAGCACAATAATATATTTTTAAAAATATACTGTCTTAATTCTAAAAATGAAATTTAAATTAAATAAAATTGAACCTGCAAATCTTTCTAAGCAATAGTACAAAATAAAGTAAAGAAACCATATAAATAAAAGTCATAATTTTTAAAATGTTACAACAACTTTTATGAAAGATTGATTCTTAAATACAAATAATACTCGATAACAAACTAAAATTCAAATGAAAACACACTCACCTGAAGAATGGTAACAAAACTGAAAGAGCGAGACTGTTCACTTAGTAAAATGAGTTTTGGATGTATGTGGCAAGGCACTGAAAGACAAAATTGATAAAAAGAAAATACAGTTAAATTGTTAATCTAGATTAACAATACATTAACAATATAAAAAAACAAAAGTCAAATAAAAACACAATATAACTTTCCATTATCACAATAAAATTAAATTACAATTTTTATTAAAGAAAAAACATACACATATACAGACCCAAAAAAAAAAAACAAAACAAAACAAAAGAAATACAAAATAAAGTAAAGAAACCATATGAATAAAAATCATAATTTTTAAAAAGTTACAACAGCTCTTATGAAAGGTGGATTCTTAAATACAAATAATACTCAATAACAAACTAAAAGTCGAATGAAAACACACTAACATGAAGAATGGTAACAAAACTGAGAGAGCGAGACTGTTTACTTAGTAAAATGAGTTTTGGATGTATGTGGCAAGGTACTAAAAGACAAAACTGATAAAAAGAAAATACAGTTAAATTGTTAATCTAGATTAAAAATACATTAACAATATAAAAAAAAACAAAAGTCAAATAAAAACACAATATAACTTTCCATTATCACAATAAAATATATTAAAAAAAGTATTTTAAGTATGAAATTACAATTTTTATTAAAGAAAAAACATACACATATACAGACTCGAAAAAAAATGAACGTACCAATACAGTAAATAAACAATCACAATTTTTTTTGCAGAGAGTTGTGCTATTATTGAATACTTGTAATACTCAATTACAAAATAAAAGTCAAACAAAAACACACTAACCTTAAGTGGAGCGATTTAGATGTTGTAAAATCTAAAAAACATGCACAAAAAAAGAGTTTTGAATGTTGAAAGGCACTAAAAGACAAACACGGGGAGAGAGTGATTAGATTATGGATGTTGTAACTTGTAAAAGGTAGGAGGCATGCACAAAAAAAAAAAAAAAAGTTTTAAATCAATTAAATCACATTTGTTAAGGGTCGTATATTCCCCATTAAAAGTAAAACGGTCCAGACATAAATTTAATTAAACAATATTTGTAAACCCAAACGGTTTAGACTAAAATAATTTAAATCCGGTTGAGAAATAAATTATGGGAGAGAGAAAAATTTAAGACATGATTAAGTGGAGATAAGAGGAAATTATGGGAGGGAGAGAGATGTAAGTTTAAGTAGAGGGAGAGAGAGGAAAATTAATTAAAAAATGAAAATGTTAGGGGTTCTTCCCGTAGGTTTTCCTGATATTCTCCCAGCCATACGTAAAACATAATTTAAGAAAAAATAAAATTATAGTGGCCTCCACCATCGTTTAATATAGATCCCGCCTTTTAATTTGTACCAAAACGACGACGTTTAATATCAGCGTCGACTCCTATGAGTTGACGCTAATAACCATATAAATATATATTTATTTATGCAGATTGAATTTTTTTTTTCAATTTTTTTTAATTTTTCTCTTGTAATATGTTATTATTATATTAATTAATAATTTTTTATATATGCATATTAATTAATACAAATATTTATATTAATTTAATAAATATAATTTATTAAGTAACAAATTAACAATAGTCAATGTATATTCATTATTAAATATTTCTCAGAAAAATATTAAATAACAATAATTATTTGGTATACAATATATAATTATATCTATATAATGTATAATTGAATGATAAAAGTTAATCATATGGTTATATCTTAAATGACCTAACAATTAATTATAGTTGAAACTTTGGGGACATGATGGTTGAAACTTGAATCAACAATTTGAATTATTATAGGACAATTGAACTAATTCACTAAGATCGATCGGATGATCGATCGATCATTTGAATATGTCATAGTTGATCGAACTAATTCATTATGATCGATCAGATGTTAGATTGAACTGTTGATTATATCACAATCAATTGAACTAATTCATTAGAATAGATTGGATGATCGATTGATCATTTAATCCTATCACGATCAATCGAACTAATTCCCTAGAATCGATCGATCATTTGATCCTATCACGATCAATCGAACTAATTCATTAGAATCGATTGGATGATCAATCGATCATTTGATCATATCACGATAAATCGAACTAATTCGCTAGGATCGATCGGATGATCGATCGATCATTTGATCATATCATGATCAATTGAACTAATTCCCTAAGATCGATCGAATGATCGATTAGATGATCGATCAATCATTTGATCCTATTACAATCAATCAAACTAATTCACTAGGATTGATCGGTTGATTGATCGATCCTTTGATCCTATCGCGATCAATCGAACTAATTCGCTAGGAT
>CM017325.1:7633318-7652688 GCA_006937295.1 Carpinus fangiana
AAAAAAAAAAAAGACTAAAAACGGCGTCGTTTTGGTGGGATTGTACAAAAAACCCTTTCTTCCCCGTGTTCTTTCTGCAACCCACAGCCCACTACGATTGTGAAATGGCCAGTGCAACTTCTTCCTGCTGTTCCTCCTCAGCGCGCGCCAGCAAAGAGTCGACGGGACCTTGTAGATGGCCAGGTACAGTAGATTCACGAGCCCGCAGGGGCAGCAGCAGCACACGGCCGCGCACTCCGCAGTGGTGCCGTCAGCGACCTCGGCGAACTGGCAGCTCCCCGACGAGGCTTGGTTCGTCAAGAGCGGTTGCCGATGCCCGCCGATAGTCTGGCTAGACATGATTTGGTTTGGTTGGTTAACAAGGGGTCAGAACGGAAAATTAGAAAATGGGTTCAAGAATTTGGAAGGAAAAAATGGGGTGGGATCTTGGTTTTTTGGTTCAATGGCAGAATTGGGTGGATTTTGAAATGGGCTTCGGAATTCTTTTCTTGGCATTAACCAGAGAATCAAAAAACCGCGTATTAAAACAAAAAAAGAAAAAGAAAGAAGGAAAGATTCTTTCTTTGGATCCTGAACGAGGGATAGAACGAAAGCTAGAGATCAACAATTCAATCAGTCCCTTGCCCAAGGATCCTTCGAAAGGAGAATACCCCCTTCCACCCCAAAAAAAAAAAAAATGTCAGAGAGTGGGAAACGGAAGCAGAGCCTCCATCAAAATTATTCTCGCCTAGTCCCAGCTGAACCAGTCCGGTTAAACTTCCAACCCAACTCGGGAATGAAACCGAAAAGTAGTTGAAGGAAAGATCAAGAATCTCCAAGTTCCTCAGCCGGGAAAGATCAGGAATGAACCACAATGATTTCACAGTTGCAGTGGGATGTGGGTTGCAGAAAGAACACAGAAAGAACACGGGGAAGAAAGGGTTTTCGTTCAATCCCACCAAAACGATGCCGTTTTTAGTCTTTTTTTTTTTTTTTTAATCTAACAAGGGCATTTTCGTAACTTTACATACCCAAAACGACGTCGTTTTGGGTTTTTCATCCATTTTAACAGTTACAACTAACGGATAGGGCCATTTTATAAGAGGTTGGTAGTTTGGGGGTTATTTTATACTAATTGAAACTTTGAGGGCTAAATTACAAAAGGCTGGTAGTTTGGGGGGCCATTTTATACTTTTCCCAGAAAGAATCTCATGCCACATGGGATTCGAGCTTATAACTCGCGCATTTGATTATTCATTATAATTTAATTTTAAAATTTAAACACATCATTTTTTATTATAAGTTAAAAAGACATATAAAAATATATCTTACTTATTTAAATAAAAAAAATTAAATATTTGTTCCTATAAATATATATGATTTAAAATAAGCAGTATAAAAAAAAAATTAGTACATGGATTATAATATAATTAACGCAACTAATGACATATGAATTATATTGAAATATAGTTAATTACATTAAATATAATTAACGTAATTAATGACATCATATAGATATATAGATATAATTAATGCAATTAATTATATTGAAATATAATTAACACAATTAGTGATGCTAATTAATAACTGATTTTTTAAGAAAAAACCAATTATATATATGTGACGTCTTTTTTTTTTTTTTTTTGAGAATGCTAAACGTATTATTACATAATAATTTGATTTATATTATTTGTTTCCTTATTTGATTCGTACATTAATAAGATTTGATTTATTGAATAATTTAAATATGGAAAACTCTTAAAATATAATTAACACAATTAATGACACTAATTAAATGGCCGATTTTTTAAGAAAAAATTGGTTCATTATTAAAAAATCAGTTAAAAAATTATGCCTTAAGAAATGGGTTCATTTAAATATGGAAAACTGTTGAAATGTAATTAACACAAATAATGACGCTAATTAATGACCAAATTTTTAAGAAAAAATTGGTTCACTCTAGAAAAACCAGTTAAAAAAGTATGCCTTAAAAAACTGGTTTACCCTTTAAAAAAATGGGTTCACGCCATATGTCGTAATATTAAGACACTTCTGAAAGTAATTCGGCTTATATATATATATGATGCTAGAAGGCTAAGACTAGGGTCTTTCTTGTATCCTCCTAAATGTGATTTTGTTTTTAAAATTATTAATAGATCAAAATTTAATAATAATAATCTTAAATTCAATTCTAATTTTAATTATCAAGTCATATTTAAGAGAACACAAGAAAGACTTTAATCGTCTTTCAAACATTACACTAATATTTATTCAAACTAGAAGTCAAATTAGATGGCTCATTACTTTTGTTAGAAAAAAGAAAAAGGAAAAGAAAAAGAAAATATTTATTCAAATTATAAAAAAGAAAAAGAAAAGAAAAAAGAGAGACAACTCATGAGATTCTAACGTACGGTTGAATGATCTGTTGCAACTTGCTTTTAGAAGTAGGGGAAAAACACAAAACAGAAAGACCAACACCCAAGTTCCCCATCCAATCACATTGCTAGGACCTTGCCAGCTGTATGGTCTTCCGAGGGATGTTATAAAATTAGATGGCTCAGGTACGTTATCCGGCCTCATCCCACAACTATCATAGTTCTAAGAATGGATCAGAATTTGAGAGATGCTGCCGAGCAAGGAAACATTGACGCCTTGTACTCGTTGATTGAAATTGACCCGGAAGTTTTGAGCAAGATCGATGAGATTTCATTTGTTCAAACGCCTTTACACGTAGCTGCAGCTGCAGGAAACACTCGGTTTGCAATGGAGATGATGATGTTAAAGCCATCATTTGCTAAGAAGCTTAACCCAAATGGCCTCACCCCCTTGCTCCTTGCTATGCATAAAAACCAAATCCAATTGGTGCTCGAGCTACTTAAAAATCATAAGGATCTTGTTTGCTCGCAAGGTAGGGGTGGTATGAATCCTTTACATTATGCAGCTCAAACAGGAAATCTCGATTTGTTGGCTAAGTTGCTAATATTTTGCCCCAAGTCTATTAAAGATGTAACAAGTCAAAGTGAGACTGCTCTGCATATTGCACTAAAAAACGACATGTTAGATGCTTTTCAGCTCCTCGTTGGATGGCTTCAGCGAGCCTGGTTAAAAAATGTGAGAGTCTGGGAGATGAGGATGCTGGCTTGGGGGGATGTGGATGGTAACACTGTGCTGCACATTGCAGCATCCAAAAATCAACTCCAGGTAAGTTCTCTTTCTAATGTGTTTTCTAATGAAGAAGTAAAATAGAGTTCGTATGATAGAGGTTATCTTGAAACATGCAAAGAAGTAACAGTAAGATTCAATCTCAAGAATATGCTAATAAAAAAGATCTTCAATTCATTTTATTAAGTATTTGGTAGAGACATTCTATGTTCTTTTTTCTTTAACCTGTTACGTTTGCTTTTATTTTTGTCCCTATTTATTTTCTTTTTAGCATTTTGGTTTTTTTTGGGGGGGGCTGAATAGTGTAGACTATTTTACAGTGATGGGATCAATAATTGCGCACCTCTAAGTTGTACAGGTAGTAAGGTGGTTATTGGCACACAGAAGATTAATTGTAAACTACCCGAATTCAGAGGGTTTTACTGCTCTGGACATCGCGGAAAAGCAAACACAAGTGGACAACCAAGAGATTAGGAATATGCTATGTCGTGCCGGAGCAAAAAATGCTTCATCTCTTCGTGAAGGTGTTTCTTGGACAGATTACTTCAGATCTCCTGTCACACTTTTTGACAAGTTATGCGTACTTTTCTTGCGTGAGAGAACGCAACTGTCAAACGACTTTCGCAATATGTTGTTGGTGGTTGCTGTACTGCTTGTAACAATTACCTACCAAGCAGCACTCAGCCCCCCGGGAGGATTTTGGCAAGATAACTATATTCCCGGAAACGATAATCAGCTCAATTTCACAGCTGCCGCCGGCGCAAGTGCTGAAGTCAGTCAACCCCCACACCGGGTGGGGACAGTTACCATGCCCAGACACTTTTTCCCTCTACTCGTGGTTATTTATATTTTAAACTTTTATATGCCACTAATCTTAATTGCCTTGGTCCTCCCTGCAAGTCTTCCTACTATGCTGCTGATCATATCCTTTGGACTCCTCTTTCTGTCCTATGGCACGTCTATTGCAATCACAGCTCCGCTTCCAAGTTCTTGGCTTCCTTATTTTTTGTTTTTCTCTTTATTTCTTGTGTCTAACATTGTCTTGTGGGGGATCTCCAATTGGAAGGCTAAAGACTTTTTTTCGGCTTTTCCAGTTAAGTAATTTTTTTTAAAAAAAAAATTTTTATTTTATTTTATTTTTTATTGTTCCTGATTAGGTTATTTCCTGGATGTGTGATTGTGACCAATTTTTTTTAGTGATTTGGCTTCTTATCGGCCACGACAGTGTTTGTCGTCGCTGATTATATCTTATGCTGATTACTCCTCAGCGACAAAAGTATCTATCGTTGACGTAGGATAATTATCAGCACGACTTCAAGTCATTGCTAACAAAATATTTTATAATTTTTTTAAAAAAAAGATTTTGGGTTCTATTTATATAATTGTCAATGCCAAATTTGTCATTAAACACCTGCATCATACAAATATTCCACATTCTCTCTTTTAGCAAAATTTGATTTACATTTACCTAAAAATATGAATACAAGAAGTATATATGCTCAAGCCTAGCAACTCAAGTTCACATGGGACATAAATTATACTCATTTACCAATGGTGTTTCTGATTTTCGCAGGATTGGAAGAAAGAAGAGGAAGGGTTGGGAAGTGGTGGAGCTTGAGACATTAGCTGGATCACAAGTCAAATTGAAAACTTGCGTTTTATATGGTTTTACCTTGTGTTTTGTATCATCCTGGTAAACGCTGCATTTAAAAAAAAAAAAAAAAAAAAAAAATTCTAGAGAAATGTTTGGGTAAATATTTGATGTCAATATTTTTTTCATAGTTTTTCTATCTCATTTTATAAATTAACCATGCATTAGATTTGTGAATTTAATTATGTGAACTCCATATAAGTCAACGGTAGACCCCCATAAATCTAATTATTGATTTATTAAATTTATAGAAGAATATAAGAGAAATATGTATATGTTATTAACACTAATTATTTCCCAACAAAATATTTTATAAAAAATACTCTTACAAAGTAATGTGGCACAACATAATTAAGAATGAGATAAATCCAAATTTTGAGAAATTCAATCATATTGTGCTACATCACTTTTTAAGAGTATCTTTTTGTAAAATATCTTGTAAACCTAGCATTTCTCTTATTTTTATAACAATGTACAAATCTCAATAGAAAGGGAAAGATACAATGTGTAAGGAAAATGCAATTATTCCTATAGAAACTTTTCAGCATAGTAGGAAAGTAGCTTATCTTGAAAAACGCTAAACAGATAAATATCACAGTTTATACAGAATTAACGGATATTTATATCTAAGCTAACAATCACCAAAATATGAAAAATCAAACACAAAGATTTTGGTGACGAAGAGGAAACATTTTAGAAACTGATCTAAAAGTAAAACCTCTCCGGGGCAGCCAAACCCAGGAAATCACTATCAAAAGATTATCCAGAGATTACAGACACTAGGAACACTTACAACCTTTTGCAAGACCTTGGCTTTGTAAGATCGACAAGCCTCCAACTCGTCTCCTCGCTCACAATCTTCTTTAACGTGATTCTCCTTTACCGGACCCTTCCGATAGACTTCTCAATTACGCTCACAAACAAATTAACAAAGATCCTCTAAGAGGAACAACAAGGCTCACAATAATTCTCTCTTTAAGCACAGCCTCTCACGAACTCTCTGGGGGTGAAAATTTGTACCTCTCTATTTCTATAGAGATGTATTTATAATAGCCTCACAATCCCTAGACCTATGACATAGTTTGAAATCATTTAAAACTGTTACAGGTACGGGATGTCCGGACATGTTAATTGGATGTCCGGACATGGCCTTGCGGAGCAAAAATCTGCTTCCTGGAATTTGTGTCCGGACATGGCCTGCAGAGGGAGAAAATCGCATTCTGAAAATGCTGTCTAGTCTTGATCAACAGCTCCGATCGATAAGCGTTTGTGGTCTGATTGAGCTGAAACTTTGCAGGCATGTTCATGACACATGAATCCTCATTATGAACAGTGGATATCGGATTCAGATCACTCTATATTAGTGTTTGAGCCTGTGAACAGTAATCTATGTATTTTGGAACCGAATTGAGCCAAGAAAAAAACTAACAAACTCCCCCTTTGGCAATTCGGTGACAAAACCAATATGTCGAGCCATCCCATCATCTCCCCATATTTACTCCCCCTTTTTGTTACAGAATGACAAAACGTCTCCATGATTCCTAAAACACTTCACAAAACACATCAAACATATCGAGAACAGGAATAAAAGTGTTACCAACACAAAAATACTTATGATCAAAACTTAGAAAAATACAAGAAGTATAAAATGCAAGATCATGAAAGACATAAACAAAACTCCCCCTCAATGCATGACTTGATAAAAACAAGAAACTTGAGATGAATAAGGTTTCTCCCCCTCAATAAGTCAAATGAACATACGTGATATACGTATCAAAGACTCATGAATTTCAGCAATGAATAACCCAAACATGCTCCAAATATGCAAAATATACATGAGACTTGAAATGAAAAAAAATTGAAATTGCTTAACCCAAGCCAAAGAAAAATGTTTCATTCAACCCACGCTTGTGTGTTGTGTGTGTAAGCCATACAAAAATGGAGTTTCACCACCATGAGGTTTTGACAAGTATCTCAAATCAAAAGTCAAACCTTATCATACTAGGGCCTAGTCACTCTCATCCTATACAAATCTCTTTGTAAAACACTTTGCACAAGTTTGACACAGTGAAATAAATTCCTTTTGGAATGTGATCTTTTGATTTTATTTGTTTCACTATTTTGTTTCTTTTTCTCTATGAGAAAGTGTCATTAAACATGTAGTGCTTATCACAAGCAAGAAAGTAGGAAATTTTTAAGCCCTAGGTTCAACTAGCATATGGTTAATTTGAAACAAATACTAGTTAAAAACCTCATATGGTTACCCAACAAAATGTAAGCTTTAAATGTGCACAATAGATTAAGCATAGGCAAAACGTACCACATAAGCTCAGGCTTTAGGTAACCACAAAAACAAGTCCATTGAACAAGAGTTCATCTCATGCATATTAAGAACATTCTAAGATGCAAGGGATTAAATCCATACATGCAGCGTGAGAATTTAATGGACTATCTAGGTGCATAAGACAAAAGAAGAAAGAAAAACAACTAACTAACCATATTTTTGTCTTTTTGAACATTTTTAACAAAAAAAAAAAAAAAAAATGCACACAAAAAAAATTAAAAAAAAAAAAAACAAAAACAAAGACAACATGCTCTAGGAAATGCAAGGATAAACAGGAAAAACAATCCTAGGCATGTTATTGACTCACCTAACATAAGGTGAGTTCATTACCACTCCCCCTCAAGGGGTGAATGGTTTCATCCTTCCTAACCCACACTTGAGTGATCTTAGGTCTAGGTTTATGGACATTTTCAAACTGGTCTACCTTAGATAGCACTCCTTTCATCATCGTGACCAAACCATCACAATCTTTCCTAAATACAAAATTTATATTCTTTTGCACATGAGGTTTCAAATTAAAACAATGAGGTCGAATGTGACCCACTTTTCCACAATGATGGCATGTAGGGATAAACCTTTGAGAAGGTAATTTCCTAGAAGGATGCATGACTCTAGGCTTAGGTAAAGATGAATGAGGTACAATAGAATTTTTCTTACCTTTCTTACCTTGCTTACCTTGCCGAGTCGGAGAAACTGTCGGCTTTCCTTCACCTGAGGATTCTTCTACTTTAACTGGTTTAACAAACACAATCTTTGAAGTAGGAGCACGGTTAGAAGAACAAGATGCAGTTTTATCAAATCCTAAACCATATCTGTCACTAGAACGCTTTTGAGCATGCAACATTTGATTAAGCTTTTCACTAGAGAAAGTACTAAAGTGATTTCTAGTTTCAATCAGATCATTTTGGAGGGATTTATTCTTAGCAATTAACACATGATTTTCAAATTTCAGAGAATTGCAAATAGCATGTGAATCATTCAATTCTTTCAGCAAATTATCCCTTTGAAGTTCAAGATTCTTGACATCCTTAACAATTTTTAGGTTAGTATTTCTAAGTGTAGAAAATTTTTCCCTCAAATTGTCAAAGGAGTTTTAAAGGTCACTAACCCTATTTGATTCATTATCATAAACAAACTTAACATTTGATTGATTAGAATCATCATAATCATAGGAAGCAACAAACGCTACATAATTAGGAAAATCATCAAGAACCTCCTCATCAGTGTCACTCGTGGTAATATTGAAGGCTTTTTTATCATTTGGCTTATTACTCATGAGGTTAGCACAATCCTTGCGCAAATGACCATAGCTAGAGCACTCATAACATTTTGGACCACGTGGGTCTCTTTCATTTCTATTTTGAGTACTCTCTTCTGGCTTTTCAAATCTCTTGGGAATTTGATGTCTATACTTATAGAACTTTCTAGCTACCAATGCAAGTTCCTCATCATCTGGTTCCTCATCAGATAACTCATCAGAGTTCTTCCTAAGAGTTCTAAGGGCAAGATCCTTATTATTCCTAGGTTTAGACAAAGAAGACTCATAAGTTTGCAAGGCACCAACTAACTCTTCTATCCTCATGATTTCCAGATCAGTGCATGACTCAATGGCTGTTACCTTCATTCTGAATCTTTCAGGGAGAGATCTCATAACCTTTCTAACTATTTTAGTGTCAGAAACTTTCTTTCCTAGATTTACATGGAGTTTCTAATTTCACTAAGTTTACCAAAGAATTCATTAAATGTCTCATCCTCTAACATTTCAATTTTCTCAAACTTAGAAACTAACATTTGAAGTTTTGTAGCTTTAACAAGATTTGTTCCTTCATAAGTAGTTTCTAAAATCTCCCATGCATCTTTGACACTATCACAATTTGAAATTCTAGAGTACTCAGTTTGTGAAATTGCTAAGTACAGTGCATTCATAGCTTTGTCATTCGCCACATGAGATTTGTTTTCAGCAATAGACCATTCAGCTGTCGGCTTATCTGGAGCTTGAAATCCAGATTCAATAGCAGACCAAACGTTTATTGATTTTAAGAAAAATCTCATGCGGGACTTCCAATAGCCATAATTTGATCCATCAAAGTTAGGTACAGTGTTAAGGGTTTGAGACATTTTAGACAATAAACAAGGATCACATTCAGGAATTTAATCCAAACAGAGTGAACCCGCTCTGATACCAATTGAAAAACGCTAAATAGATAAATATCACAGTTTATACAGAATTAACGGATATTTATATCTAAGCTAGCAATCACCAAAATATGAAAAATCAAACACAAAGATTTTGGTGACGAAGAGGAAACCTTTTAGAAACTGATCTAAAAGT
The DNA here is from genome assembly GCA_006937295.1 of Carpinus fangiana. Classification (NCBI taxonomy): domain Eukaryota; kingdom Viridiplantae; phylum Streptophyta; class Magnoliopsida; order Fagales; family Betulaceae; genus Carpinus; species Carpinus fangiana. The sequence goes on from CM017325.1 coordinate 7,642,787, forward strand.
AAAACCTCTCTGGGCCAGCCAAACCCAAGAAATCACTATCAAAAGATTATCCAGAGATTACAGACACTAGGAACACTTACAACCCTTTGCAAGACCTTGGCTCTGTAAGATCGACAAGCCTCCAACTCGTCTCCTCGCTCACAATCTTCTTCAACGTGATTCTCCTTTACCGGACCCTTCTGATAGACTTCTCAATTACGCTCACAAACAAACTAACAAAGATCCTCTAAGAGGAACAACAAGGCTCACAATAATTCTCTCTTTAAGCACAGCCTCTCACGAACTCTCTGGGGGTGAAAATTCGTACCTCTCTATGACCAAGTTTGAAATCATTTAAAACTATTACAGGTACGGGATGTCCGGACATGGCCTTGCGGAGCAAAAATCTGGTTCCTGGAATTTGTGTCCGGACACCATAGTATCATGTCCGGACATGGCCTGCAGAGAGAGAAAATCGCATTCTAGAAATGTTGTCTAGTCTTGATCAACAGCTCCGATCGATAAGCGTTTATGGTCTGATTGAGCTGAAACTTTGCAAGCATGTTCATGACACATGAATCCTCATTATGAACAGTGGAGATCGGATTCGGATCACTCTATATAAGTGTTTGAGCCTGTGAACAGTAACCTCTGTATTTTGGAACCGAATTGAGCTAACAAAAAAACTAACACATCTGCTGGAGTTTGTGTTGAAAATGAAGTAGCTAAAAAAAAATTTTAAAATTTAAAGAAAAAAGTATATTTTGAGTAGCTAAAATAACTATTGTTGCTAGAGATGTTCTAACAAAATACACATTAAGAGCATCTCGAGTTACGTTATGTCTTTAACTTACTTTAATAAGTGTCAAGTATCATATATATTTAACATGTTTTCTTTAATATTATTAACATCATTTATTGTCATTTTACTAACTTTGGAACCCAAACATTAATTTTGAGAAAACTAAAACATGTTAGATGGCACTTGACACTTATTAGAATATGTTGAAGAAGATTTCCTCCAAACCAATTTTGAGAAAATTTATGTCCACAGTTAAAATAACTAGTGAAAAAGTGTAAATTTTTATTTCTATTACTACTTTTTCTATACACACTCTAACATACTCTTTATTTTATTTAAATACTATTTTTCAAACGGGGAGAAGGGAGAGCAAGAAGAAAAAAAATTAAGGGTTTGTTTGGTTCATGAAATGTGTATTCCATTAGGAAAATGAATAGTTATAACTAGAAATAAAAGAAAAATAGAATGAAATAACTATTTGTATTCCTTAATTTGAGAACAACACACATGTTCTAATCAAAATTTAATCAAAATTACTAAAAACCCAATGCTATTTTTTTTCAACTTATATTAAAAATAAAAGAAAATAAAGTGACAACCACATAATGGCCAACGGCCCTTAGGGTGGCTGTAGATAAGCTCCGGGATGGCTGAGTGGCCACCCCAGAGGCCAAATAAGTGGGGTTTTTAAGTTGGAGAATTAGGGTTAGGTCAAAATAAGACTCAAATCTCAATTTGGCTAAAAAGCAAATTTTTAGAAGATTTGATTTTAAGGAGCCGACGCTTATTTGCCCGTGCTTACATTAAAATACCAATGCTTGTTTGGTAACCAACACTTCTTTTAGGTGCATCGTAAACGTGCTGGAAAAACATATGCCAGGATAGGTCATTTTTTAGTAGTATGTCTCAATTTGGCATAAATTTCTAATTTCCAAGAACATTAAATGCCCCGCCGTATTGGAGACACTTTTAGAGCAAAGTTGCTAATTAAGGTTTAGGCTTAATTTGGCTTAGACATCATACCAACAATCCCAAAAAACAAAAAACAAAAAAAACCACATCATATTTTTGAAAAATAAAATTTTTGGTATAAGGGTTTTGTAAGTTATGATCCATTAATCTTTTAACTTAGGTCCAACTAGATGATTTTGCAGAGCACAATCCCAATAAATTGGATATACTCAAGGTTGTATTGAGCTCACTCAAGGTCGTCAAACCTAAATATAAGATAGGGAATGTTATAATCAAAAATAGATCTCCGATTTTCAATTGTAAGAATGCTACACACATTCTCACTTTCATACTTATAAAATTTAAAGTGCATATTTTTTAACATGACACTAACAATCATCATTAAATTTTAAATGAATCACTATTAAATTTTGAACATTTTGGTAATTTTTAGTGTCGCAAATGCATTAGAGAATGTGAGAGTAAAAGTGTACATATTTTCATCATTTTTTAAGCAAAAATTAAAGGAGATATTACAAAATCGCATGAAAATTAGTAAGGAGTAAATTAATGTACTTTTTCCTAAAATTTTATACTCATGGAAATCGAAGGAAAAGCACAAACTAATAACCCCATAAAATGATAATAAGAGCACAAACGCATCCTTCATGCCTCACAAGAACTCCATAGCTAGGAATGTAGTCGAAACTGTTATCAATTTTGAAAAGTTATCTTCATAATCAAGTTTTGGGTGGGAAGCTCCTCCTTTAGTGAGAGAAGCTCCTCCTTCTCTCTAAGTAGAGAAATACACCACCTCCTTGTGAGGTCCTCCACCACCATCAGTGTGGTTTTCCGGGGAGGAGAGATCCTTTTCCTCCTCCCCCCTTCCTTTTCTTCTTCTCTATTTTTGGTTTCTCTTTTCTTGTTGCTGTCGTTTTTTTGGTACCTGTCGTCTTCACGTCGCTCCATCCTCCTCCGCCAACTGTGCTGCTACCCTGGGTTGTTCACCTCCTTCCCCTTTTGGCTGTTCATCGCTTGCCGTTCATCGTCCTCCATGAAGTAGCCCGGATCTTCCTTGGTTCTTAAATGGGTTTTGTTAAATCTCTGATCTACTTACCTCAGGTCGACCTGGGCCTACACGCACCACTCCACCGTCACCACTGGCCTCTCAGCTCTCCATCGTCACCTCGCGCTCCGCCTCCTGCACTGCACGCTCTAAAACGTGAGCTCCACACGCCTGAGCGTGGATCTCAAGCGCCGGCGCATGTACCCCACGCTCCGGGCAGTAGCCTCCTCCTGTATCCTCCTCCCCTGGACTGTCCACCCCTTCGGCCGTTCCTCCACCTTCATCGCAGACACGACTGGTTTTTTGGTCTTTTGTTGTATTTCCGTTTATATCTATATTTCTGTATTTTTATGTCTTTTTCTGTTGTATTTTGTTGGTTTTATTTTACTGTTGTTTTGTTTGGGTTGTGGTCTCCATCTGGTTTTAGGGCTTATATTTGTAGTGGAGACTTCAGTTCCCATTTAGTTCTTTGCAGTATCTACCTTGCAACTATTACTTTATAGTGATGGTTGTTTTACCCGCATCAAACTCTTTACGGAGTTTCTTTGCATTTTACACCGCCTTGTGCGGCCTTGGAATAGGCCCGGCTTACTTATAGTTCTTTTGGAATTATTGGTGATTACCATTGCATGTTGTTCGGTCCTTTTGGACCTGATCCAGCTATTGTTCTTATATTTGCACTGTATTTTATCATTTGGACTCTGTTGTTGGGGTGCCCTCCCCTTATGTTTTGGGTTTATTGTTGGGGAGCCCACCCCACTTTCTTTTTTAGGATGTCTCACTTCTTCTTTCTTTTGGATTAGAAGTGGGAAAGATCCTTCCCTGCAACTCTTTCCTTATTCGCTTAAAAAAAAAAAAAAAAGTTTTGGGTGGGAGTCAGAGACAACTTTCTCTAAGGTTCGATTATCGTGTTTATTCTTATATTTGTTTATTCTTTAAAATTTATAAGAAATTTTTGCCCTTTCAGGTTTTTTATTTTATTTTATTTGATAAATGATTAGATATTTTTTAATGTGTGACAGGTTCTTGGCGATGTTGTAGAGTCTTTGGCCGGAGCCATTCTTGTTGATTCAGGATACAGTAATGAGATGGTCTTTAGAGTAAAAGGCCTCTTTTGGCGCCTCCTATTACTCCTGAAACATTGATCTCCCATCCTGTAAAGGAGTCAAATGAGCTATGTCAAAGAAGAAAAATATAATATGAAAGAATCCATCAAGTCCGGCAACAAGGGTATGGCTTCAATTACAATAATGGTTGAAGCAAATGGGATCTTTTTCAAGGGTTCAGCTACTGCTGCAAGCATGCCGATAAAAGGACATAAAAAAAGATAGCTTATAAGGTAGTATTGAAGTCTCTAAAGGAACGACAGATTCTACAAAATGAACATGGGAACGTCGGGAAGCAAGCTTAAACTCTAGGTATCAATATTTTCCATATTGGACAAGTTGTGTCTGTTTCCATACTTGACATGATGGTTCACTACTGATATCATATGATACAAACTTAAGGTATTACACATCCTTGAAAACAGGCTTACAAAGAGCAAGTGTCCAAAAACTTATCATATACATGATTAAGATTGTACATAATCGATATGAGATAATTAGATTTAATGGACATATACTAGTAAATGGTGGGTGACATCTTGATGCAGGGTGGCGTAGTAGCTTCACAATAACAAACAATAATAGAATCACAACTCTTCTTAACCCAAGATTTTATCAAGAAATGAAGGCAAAATGGATAGAAAATTACTCATAGAGTGTTTCATATTGATAGATTAATCAAAATACATAAACTCTGCCTCTTACATTTTAGGGATGTTATATTTATAACAATAAGCAAACTAGCTTGGAGCAAAAGTAAACCTAAGCCTATTATGAAAATTTTTAGAATAATAAATAAAATTGTTACAATTAAATAAAATCCGAATTTGAATAACGTAAATAATAAAAATATATATTTGATTGCTAAATTATTTGATTTTTGCTAGAATAAAATATTTATTAGTCCCCAATAGAGTAATCAAGTCTTTCCTTCTTAGATTCTTGCCTTTATTTTTATCTAGCTTTCCAATCTTCTATTTGCAATCCATTTTGACCCGGTCAACATTGGAATTAATCAAATCTTGTGAAACATGACTTTGTAAATATTTGAATTAACTTTCTAACACCACCAAGCTTGTTCAAATGCAATATCCAAAACTCGAAATATGACATTTTTAGTAAAACATGTCAAGTGTGAATTACGAATAAAATTGGCTTGCATCACATCTTCGTACAAGAAGTCAAATTAGACAGCTCATTACTTTTGTGGGAAAAAAGAAAGGAAGATAGAGACAATTCATCATGAGATTCTAGCGGTTGAATGATCTGTTGCAACTTGCTTTTAGAAGTTGGGGAAAAACACAAAAAAGAAAGACCAAGACTCAAGAGTGTCTCCCTCCAGGAGGGCCCCAAGTCCCCATTCCAAATTGTAGCATTATACGTTTAAAGCATATAGTGCAAGCAAATTGCGTTTACTTTAGGCAGTGACAGCCACCAATTAGAAAAACCAATCACATGCTATGACCCTGCCAGCTGTATGGACTTTCAAGGGATGTTATAAATTAGATGGCTCCGGTACGTTATCCTCGTATCCCACAACTATCACACTGCTAAGAATGGATCACAATTTGAAGGATGCTGCCGAGAAAGGAAACATTGACAACTTGTACTCGTTGATTTCAATGGATCGACCCGAAAGTTTTAGACAAGATGGATGAGATTCCATTTGTTGAGACGCCTTTACACGTAGCTGCAGCTGCAGGATAGACCGAGTTTGCAATGGAGATGATGATGTTAAAGTCATCATTTGCTAGGAAGCTTAACCCAAATGGCTTCACCCCCTTACTTCTTGATGTACATAATAACCATATATACCCTATTGGTGCGCGAGCTACTTCATGTCCATAAGGACCTTGTCTGTGCTCAAGAAATTAAGGCGTGGTATGAATCGATTACATTATGCAGCTAAAATAGGAAACCTCGATCTATTGGTTGAAATTCTAAGAGTCTGCTCCAAGTCTATTCTTGAAGATGTGACAAGTCGAGATGAGACTGCTTTGCATGTTGCACTGAAAAACGACAAGTTAGATGCTTTTCAGCTCCTGGTTGGATGGCTTCGGCGGGCCTGGTTTAAAAATTCAATATTTTTGGAGATGAGGATATTGAATTGGAGGGACGTGGATGGTAACACTGTGCTGCACATTGCAGCATCGAAAAATCAACTCTAGGCAAGTTCTTTCCACTATATTTTCTAGTGAAAAGTAAAATAGAGTTCGCATATATAAATGAGTACTGTTAAGAAATTTACCCTATTTCTCAATACATGTGAGATGCGATTAATAAGAAAAAAGCACAAATCAATTACACACGACATTAGGATTTAAGCGGTTTGGCTTAACAAGTTTATATTTGTGGAGACGACCATGAGAAAATTCATTATCAGAAGATGTAGTGCAAAATAGTAGAGTAAAAAACCCTTAGAATCTAAAGCTTCAATATACAAAAATCTCACTATCACATGTTATTCCCAAAGAAAAATATAAAAGACAAAAATACGAACTCTTTTTTTTGTAAAAACAGATGGCGACTAGTCTCTCAATTTTTCTTTCTCACTACACCATTTTCTTCTTCTATCTTTGTCTCCTCCAAAAACACCAAGAAAACTTGAAGCCGACTCTCCTTTTTCCCTTGTGCGGCTTGCTCTTGTGCAGCATCTCACATCTTTCGTACCTTTTCCTCTCTTCTTGTGGCACATGAGTTCATTGAGAATGCTTTTAACAAGCTCAATTCTTTACTTTATATTTAACTATTGCCAAGCATGCTCCTTACATTCCAAGAACCAAAAAGTTAAAGTTATATAATTTTTTAAGCTTATTTTTTACTCTTCTCTCTCTGAGTAATATTAGAAATATCTCTTATGTCACTCCAAGAATGATGTGGCTTATAAATTCATCATTGAACTTGTGATTGATATTATTGAATTCTGACTAAATGGTCATTTTAAAAGCTATCTTACTCTTGGAGAAACATAAGAGAGACACAAGAGTAGTGGCGGAACTACATGGTGCCTTGGGAGGTTGAAGCCCACTCCCCAATACACCATTGTTTTCCCCAATTTTTTTTAAAAAATTATAGTTTTACACTCCAATTTTTTTTTTTTTTTTTTTTTAATTTTGCCTCTCCCCCAAACTCCAAATGCTAGTTCTGCCCCTTCACAAAAGCAACTTCTAGAATTACACTTATCTCCCCTTATTGATTCAAAACTAATAAAAATAAGGGGAAACTTCATTAACACTCTCTGAACTTTCACGATTTTTGCAGACACTCCCAATGTTCAAAATCTCTTACTTTGGTGTATCGAACTTTAATTTTCTTTCACTTTCCCCCTTCCGTTAAGATTTTCTATTAAATTTAACGGAAATGTATGAAATTAGTAAAATATCCTTAGTCATTTTTCTCATTTTTGTGTTTAATTTAACTGCAATATTTAATGGCAGGGAGATATTTGAAACAAAACGAAAGTTTGATACACCAAAGTGAGAGTTTTTGAACACTGGGGAGGTGTCTGCAAAAATCAAGAAAGTTTAGGAGGGTTAGTAAAGTTTCCCCTAAAAATAATATTTAATTAAAGTAGAAAAAGGTATGTACAGTGAGTTTGATATTTATTTCATTTTAAAAGTGGCTCTCTAAATTTGATAATATTTTTTTTTTAATTTTCAAATTTAACTTTCATTTGAAGAGCTCATTGTGAATGCATTTATGGAACTACAAGAGAGACACGTACAAGAGTGGTGGAGGCAAGGCACCATGTTTTCCCCAAAAAAATTTGCCCCCAAATTTTTTAATTTTTTTTAATTTTACACCATTGTGAGTGCTTTTACGGAAGACCAAAACCAAACAAGAATGGGTTGAAAGGCATACGCCACGTCAACAATGAGGCCGGTCTATCTTTGAAACATGGTAAATGCAAACAAGTAGCAGTAAGATTCAATCTCAAGAACATGCTAAAAATTATCTTCAACTCATTTTACTAAGCATTTGGTCGAGTCATTCTTCCCTGCTCACCATATCCGCTGGACTCCTCGGTCTCTCCTATGGCACCTCTATAATAATCACAGCTCCGAATCCAAGTTATTGGCTTCCTTATTTTTTGGTTCTCTCTTTCATTCTACTGTTTACATTGCCTTGTATGTTTGCTTGGAAGACTGGAAGAGCTTACACGGCTTTCTTGGATCCTGAAAAAATGTTTTGAGCTATGTATCCTTAAGTTCATGCAATGTAGCTTTATGTTAGAAAATATATTTCCTACATTGAAACTATATATATATATATATATATTAAATTGATATTGTATGTTATTTATCTTTTGTAAGAGTGATTGTAATAGGTTTGATGGTAATCAAATCAATAAAATTTGTTTGTCATACATATCTATTTCAATTCTGAGCATTTGTATTGTAATTTCTATCAAGCAATAAAAACATAATGTAGCTATTTGGGTTTTATCTATACGTAGGTCATAGACCGAACCGCGTAAAATTATTATGTCTCTTTTATTATTTTGTTTATTTATTTCAACTGTTTATTTATAATTTCCTATTTCATTATGAATTTTTCCAGTTTAAGCTTGATCAATACCATCGCACCTTACCAAGGAGGTAAATTTCCAAAATGTACATGACTTATTCTGGTCAAGAAATGTCAATATATGGATAAAGCACGAAATTGCGTTAAGTGAACTTTAATTTATATATAAGCATAAATAAATACTAGAAGGGTGTCTAGCATTCTCCAAATTAATTTGTACAAACTCGATCATAAATAAAATTTTGGGAAAATTATATTATCTCTATCAAGCTATCAACTATCAAGCAATTTATAATGTTATTCTAAACTTTTAATTTTCACAATGTCCTCTCAAACTACTATTGAGTTGTAAATATTGTCTCATTTTGTGCAAAATATGACAAAATGCCTCTGATAAAAACAAGTGTGTGGTTCTGAAGCTTTAATTTATCACCGACAATAATGAAACAGCTACTATAAAACTTTTAGTAATATAACAATTAACTATAAGTGAATACATAATTATTTTCTGTATAAACATCTCCTTGTATATGGCTTATGTTATGAGTATGTTTTATTATATGTTTATGCCTCATATATATGCAAGGGTTGTGCAATCCTTCTGGGATCGGTAAACTATAACTATATAGGGTATTTTTTATGTAATTATGATTTATGAATACACTTGCAGAGGAGGGAGAGGGGGCCACTTCCCCAGTACCCTAACTCCCGAACCAACGCATGCATGGACCAATATTGGATCATTTGCAGATACGAAATAAAGGGAGAGTTGGGGTTGGTTTCGTAAATGATTTTGGTTTAGTTTTGGTTTCGTACTGTAGGAGATATGAAAAAAGTAAGAATATTTTTTTTTTTAAAAGTAAAAAAATAAGAATGTTTGATATAGAAAAATAAAAATTTCTGTTTTGTAGTGATTTTTTTATTTAAAAATAATAAAAAGTGGGTGATGTGATGTTAAAGTAAGAGAATGTTGAAAAAATGAAATTATTAATTGTGGACCCCCCAAACAGTGTAGAAACAAGTTTGAGAGCAAACCTTTTAACAAACAGAGCCTTGGTGGGGGCCGTGGCACCCACCTCCAAACAAAATATGAAATAATTTTATAATAAAATTTATTTTAACTCTATTAAAAATGTACATATTTTTCAAATGACAATTTTTCTTTAAATTAGGTGAGAGAAATTTCCTTCAACGTATTCTATAAAAATGATACGTGTCCTCCACATGTGAAAAGCACATGCATTTTTTAATTACAATGACAAAGTTGAAATAAATTTTATTCAAAAAACATGTGTTTCTCGAATCCAGCTTACATACTGTTATTAAAATAACAGTATGTATGTTGTAGTAAAAGCAACAGTTAAGATTCTCAAGAGGTAACTCAATCGGTTGTGACCACGCTTCATAAAGTGGAGGTCACTAGTTCGAATCCTCCCTCTTATGTGAACATGCAAAAAAAAAAAAAAAAAAA
>CM017325.1:7652954-7670685 GCA_006937295.1 Carpinus fangiana
AAAAAAAAAAAAAAAAAAAAAAAAAAAAAAAAAGAAGAGGAAAATATGCTAGGGTGGCCGAACCACCCTGTAGAGGGTGGTCGGCCACCCCGTTTGACCTAGCCCAAGGGGCGGTTTGGCCCTTTGGTCACCGGTGATCTGAGGCGCTAGATGGTCTATGTCTTTGGAGGTCTGGTGATTTGAGGCGCTGGAGGTATGAGGCTTTTGGAGGTTCCGGCAATGCAGTAGTCCAGAGATCACGAGTCCAGAGGTCGGCGAAGGCAGCGGGTTTGGACATCTGGCGGGGCTGCAACTGGCTGGAGACTCGCAATGCTGTGAATCTGGCTTGCTTCAAACATGGAGAAGATCTCTCCCTTTAAGCGTCCTCCCGGCGCCTTCGAGCACCGAGCACGCGTGAGCATCAGCGACTGCGCTCTAGCTACCATCTCGGTCGTCATCAACATCTCGCCGTCCCCGCCATCGTTGTCATCAAATCCCCCCAGGCTTCGGATTTTTTTGGTTTTTGGATTTTTTTTAAGTGATGGGGGCATTTTTTTTAATGTAATTTTTCCAAAAATTTTATACTCGTGGAAATAGCGCAAACTGTCGATATTATGTTTGCTAGAGCAAAATACCACTAAATTCTCCAACCATACTTGAGTGCCTAGCTTGTGATGCAAGACTATTATTAAGGCTGAAACTTGCACATACATCTCTACGCTCGAAAAAATGTAGTCGGGAATGTTTTGGTGAAATTATTTGGATGAACTTTAAGAATGAAGTAACAATTAATTACCCCATCAAATGATAATAAGGGCAATTGAAACTTATATGGGGAAGTCTGTGTTAGATTATCTGGTGACCATGTCAAAAAAGAAAATATAATATGAAAGAATCCATCAAGTCAGGCAACACGGGTATAGCTTCAACTACAATAGAGGTTGAAGCAAATGGGATCTCTTTCAAGGGTTCAGCTGCCGCTGCCGATAGAAGGACAGCTTGAGATAGCACAAGAAAGCCTTTAATCATCTTTCTAGCAATTTTACTCTAATATTTATTCAAACTTTGGCCCCTAGGAGACAGCTTTGTACTAGAAGTCAAATTAGAATATTAGGATGCTCTTTACTTTTGTGGGAAAAAGAAAAAGAAACAGAAAAAGAAGAAAGAAAAAGCAAAAAAAAGAAAAGAAAAGGAAAAAAATGTATGGTCTTCCGAGGGAGATGTTAAATTAGATGGCTCCGGTTATCCTCATCCCACAACTATCATAGTGCTAAGAATGGATTAATACAATTTGAGGGAGGTTGCCGAGGAAGGAAACATTGACGCCTTGTACTCGTTGATTGAATTCGACCCCAAAATTAATTTTGAACAAGATCGATGAGATTTCATTTGTTCAGACACCTTTACACGTGGCTACAGCTGCTGGACAGACCCAATTTGCTATGGAGATGATGATGTTAAAGTCATCATTTGCTAGGAAGCTTAACCCAAATGGCTTCACCCCTGTGCTCCTTGCTATGCATAATAATCAAACCCAATTGGTGCGTGAGCTGCTTGCTGTTCATAAGGACCTTGTTTGTGCACAAGGAAGGGGTGGTATGAATCCATTACATTATGCAGCTCAAACAGGAAACCTCAATGTATTGGTTGCCATTCTAAGAGCCTGCCCCAAGTCTATTCTTGAAGAAGTGACAAGTCGACATGAAACTGCTTTGCATGTTGCATTGAAAAACGACAAGTTAGATGCTTTTCAGCTCCTGGTTGGATGGCTTCGGCGGGCCTGGTTTAAAAATGCGGATTTCTTGGAGGCGAGGATACTGAGTTCGTGTGATGTGGATGGTAATATAGTGTTGCACATTGCAGCGTCTAAAAATCAACTCCAGGCAAGTTCTTTCCCTGCTATGTTTTCTATTGAAAAAGTAAAATAGAGTTCGTATTAATGAGTGTTGTTAAGTAATTTATCCTATTCCTCAATACATGCGAGATGCGAATAATAAGAAAAAAGCAAAAATCAATTAAACATAACATTAGGATTTAAACGGTTCGACTTAACAAATTTACATCTACTGGTGAAAACAAGCACAAGAAAATTTATTATCAAAAGATGAAGTACAAAATAATAGAGTAAAAAACCCTCAAAATATAAAGCTCAAATACACAAAAATCTCACTATTGCACAAAAGAGATTATTCCAAAAAAATAATATATAAAAGACAAAAATACAAACTCTTTTTTGGTCTCTCTATTTTTCTTTCTCACTGCAGCACCATTTTCTTCTTCTATCTTTGGCTCCTCCAAAAACACCAAGAAAACTTGAAACCGGTCGACTCTCCTTTTTCCCTTGTGCGGCTTGCTCCTGTGCAGCATCTCACATCTTCCTTACTTTTTCCTCTCTTCGTGTGGTACAGCACTATGGCTTTAATTATATAATGGCCCAAAGTCGGTGAACCAATCTCCTAATTCAAGTTGCTGAAGAAGGATTCTTTTCCTACTCCAATTGTAGGATAGATCGAGCATTTAAAATTTAAAATGGGCTTTTTATATTTAGTATTTTCCTAAAATCCTAACAAGCTCATGAAAACACCCATTTAAAGCATCCTCAACAAGCCCCCTAAAATTCATTTTTAGTCGAAATTTGGTTAAATTCTACAAAAAGTAAGCTCCATCAAGCTCTCTATTATCTTCTCAATTTTTGGCGGGCTTGTCAGACCTCTCCCCGCATTTGGAGGACAAAATCATTTCTCTACTCAATTTCTTATGTTTTTATATTTTCCCTCACACTTTCTCTCTCCCTCACCTTTATGGGTTAATTTGTAACTTTGGTAGGGTGCTTTTGAGAATAAAAAATGAATGAAAATAAAATAAAATTATACTTAAATAGAATAGAGTAAAATTTAGAGGGCTTATTATTTGGTACTTTCTCTCTCCATCGAATGAGTTTTTTAGCCAAATTTTAACTAAAGAATAGAGAGTTCATTGAGAATGCTCTTAATGAGCTCAATTCTTTACTTTATATTTAACTATTGTCATAAATGCTCCATATATTCCAAGAGCCAAAAAGTTAAAGTTATATAGAGTATGATTTCCGGCGAACACTCTGATTGCAAAAAACCTGATGGGGGCAGTACATTGGGTAGCCTTTGGGGTGGCCTTTTATGCTGTCCGGTAGACCATCTGGGAGTAGTCAGAGAAATCCGGAATTTTTCTTTACAGTTTTCTCTCTAGTAATTTCTACAGAGGAGAAGGAAAAGTGTTTCCAGTTGTTGCCATACAACGGCTGTGAAAGTAAACTGAGTATTACAGTTGTTTTTCTCTCTAGCAGCATCCCTAGAGGAGAAGGAAGAGTGCTTTCCAGACAGCGAATAATCTGTGAAAGGTCAAGAGTATTGATTTCGAACTTCCTTATGGAGGAGGAATTACCGAAGCGGTGGGACAATCTCGAACTCACTGAAGATGAAGAAGTGGAAGTAGGCATCAAATGGGGGGAATTGAAAAAGGGTGAGAATCGGGGGAAAGCCTGCATCATAGGGAAACTATTAGCTGATCGACTGGTAAGCAAGGAGGCCCTGAAAAATGGCATGATTCAATGGTGGAGAACGCAAGGCAACCCTGACTTCAAAGTCCTTAGGGATAATTTGTTCCTCGTTGAATTTGACAAAATAGGGGACAAGGAGAAGGTGTTAGAGGGGAGACCATGGGTCTTTGAAGGATCTCTGTTTTTAACAGAGGATTATGTGGGGATCTCCCAACCAACTGACTACCCTTTTGACAAGGCTGCCTTCTGGGTTCAAATGATTAACCTCCCATTAGCGTGTATGGGACGGGGAATCGGCAGGAAGATAGGTGAGACGATGGGAATGGTAGAGGCAGTTGATACGGACGATGACAGAATGGGCTGGGGGGCATACCTCCGAGTTAAAATCCGGATGGATATCACCAAGCCTCTTCCACGGGGAAGAAAACTAAACATTGAAGGGAAAGTGGTGTGGGTTACGTTCAAGTAAGAGCGACTCCCAAAATTTTGTTTTCACTGTGGGGTCCTGAATCATGGCAAAACAGGATGTTCGAAAAAGAGTGAATTACGACACCCGGAGGCAAACCCGCAATACGGGCCTTGGCTGAGAGCAAATTCTCCGACGAGAATATCTGACCGGAATAAAAATGTCCAAAAAAGAAACCAAGCCCACTCCGAATGGACCACGACAGGAGAGAGGGGTAGAAGAAACAGGCGGCGTCAGAACAAAGAAGATGATCGGAGAACAGGGGAAACTGAAATTCCTGAGGCCGGCGAATTTTTTCCGGCAAGCCAATCTCGTGATCAATATGGAGCAAGATTCTCGCAATCTCCCATAAGGAAGAAGGGCGATTTTGCTGCAGAAGATCACGGAGATTATTGGGAATTCAAACAAGGGGAAAAATCTCATACGCCAAAAAGGAAAGAAACGGAAGATTTGAGGGACGTTGCTGAAAAGGGATTCAAAGGAGCAAATGAAGGAGAAAAAAGGGCAGAAAATAATAGACGTGAATTCAGAAACCAACAACAGGAAATAAAGCAGCAATTTAATAAAGAGGAGCTAGAGGAAAACCGAAATTCAGGGAAATTTAAAGGCATCGCAGAGGGGGGTTTTGGTTCTGTAAGGGAGGGTCCACGGGAGGCATATGAGAAGAAAATGGGCTTATCTCCAAAATCAGGAGATGCAAGCTATCTAGGCCCAACACTTTCAAATGTGGCCAAAACAATAAAATTTGCTCAAGAATCAAAGGGCCCAGAAAAAACCCTTTCTCTGTGGAAGAGGAAACTGTCTGACGAGGCGCCTAAGCAGGAAAATAAGAAAAGGAGGGGAAGCAACAGTGCAGAGGAGAAAAAATTAAACGACAAGCAGGGACTTTCAAATGGATCGAGAGTGGTGGAGGCTGTTAAACAGCCCCGCCGACTGCAATGAAAATTTTAAGCTGGAACTGCCGAGGGCTTGGGACCCCTTGGACAGTTAGAGACCTGAGCCATATGGTGAAGGAAAAGAAACCGGTTTTGGTTTTCCTTATGAAAACCAAACTTCGCAAGAAAAAATTAGAAGAGATTCGCTGTAAAATTGGGTATGATGGATTATTTGTGGTGGACTGTATTGGGAGAAGTGAAGGTTTGGCGCTATTATGGAGTTCAGAGATGTCTGTGGAGATACAGAATTACAGCCAACACCATATAAACGCAGTGATAAAAGCACCTATAAATGATGTCCCATGGAAGTTAACGGGTTTTTATGGACACCCGGTACCGACCAAAAGGCACATAACATGGAATTTGCTACGGATTCTTGCTCAATTTGATCCCTTACCGTGGGCCTGTATTGGAGATTTCAATGAAATCTTGATATCCTCAGAGAAGTGGGGGGGAAATGAAAGAAACCGAAGTCAAATGGAGGCTTTCCAAAAAACTCTGGAGGAATGTGAACTCACTGATTTGGGTTTTTATGGTCCCAAATACACTTGGAGAAATTGTAGGGAAGTGGAGGATTTTATAAAGGAGAGGTTGGATAGGGGAGTGGCTAACCAAGCATGGAGGGATATTTTCCCTTCTGCCGAAGTTCAAGTGGAAGCAGCTATATGGTCAGACCACTCTCCCATTTTTTTACACCTCTCAGGCATGGTGTCAAGGGAAAGGCGAATGGGACAAAAATTCAGACATGAGGCAAGCTGGATTTTAAATGAGGAATATTCTGACATGGTTAAGCAGGTTTGGGGAAAATTCTCAACTGGCTCCAGCCATTGGGACCGCCTAGCCGTGAAGATGAGGGGATGTCGGACGGCCTTATTACAGTGGCAAGAGAAAAAAAAAGGATTCGAAATACAAGGAGCTGAAAATTAAACTTCTGAAAATACAAGAAAAGGATGGGATATCTCACAGGGAGGAGGAAAAAAATGTACAAAAGGAATTACAAACCCTTTTGGATAGAGATGATGTTAGATGGAGTCAACGAGCAAAAGAAGCGTGGCTAAAAAATGGGGACCGAAACACAAAGTATTATCATGCATGTGCAAATGCAAAGCGACGGAAAAATTTTATTTATGCTATTAAGGATCTGGAGGGGCGGCAATGGGAGACAACCGAAACTGTTGGTAAGGCTTTTGTTGATTATTTTAGTGAGTTATTTACAGCAGGCCCAGGGATGAATTTGGAGACATATGTCAGACAAGTTGCAAGGGGGGTGACGGAGGAGATGAACGCCGAACTCACAAAAATTTTCACAAAAGAGGAGGTAGGGGTGGCAATCACACAAATGGCCACTCAAAAAGCTCCAGGACCGGACGGATATACGGCATAATTTTTTCAAAAAAATTGGGCCACAATTGGAGACGAGGTATGTCTGTCGATTATCGAAATTCTAAATTCGGAGGTGATGCCGCATGAGTTAAATAGAACAAATATAGTTCTTATACCAAAAACCAAAACTCCAGCTTGTGTTACGGAGTTCCGTCCGATAAGCTTATGTAATGTTCTATACAAAGTGCTTTCAAAGGTCCTAGCTAATCGTTTGAAGAGGGTTCTACCTGTCATTATTTCCCAGACACAGAGCGCCTTTATACTAGGGAGGTTAATCTCAGACAACATCCTGGTGGCATACGAAACACTTCACATGATGCATACTGGTATAAGGGGAAAAATAGGTTTCATGGCGGTAAAGCTCGACATGAGCAAAGCCTATGACAGGATAGAATGGAATTTTTTGAAGGGTGCTATGGAAAGTATGGGTTTTGATGATCGGTGGGTGCGAATGATTATGATGTGTGTCACCTCAACGCATTACTCGGTCTTAGTCAATGGTATCCCATGGGGCGATATTACTTCGACACGGGGAATTCGACAAGGAGATCCTCTATCCCCGTATTTATTTATAATATGTGCTGAAGTCTTAAGTGCCATGTTGACAAGGGCCAATGAAGATGGGAGACTGATGGAGGTTCCTACATCTAAAAGGGGTCCCCGAATTAGTCACTTATTTTTCGCCGATGACAGTTTACTGTTTTGCAGGGCTAATCAGTCACAATGGAGTGCCATGACAGACATATTGCAATTATATGAAGGAGCATCCAAACAAAAAATGAATGCTAATAAAACCTCCATATTTTTTAGCAAAAACACACCCCTGGAGGAGAAAGGGAGAATTTTGGAGGTCGTTGGAATTCCTGACATGCAACGATATGATACTTATCTTGGTCTACCGGCTCTTATTGGAAAATCAAGAACAAAGGCCTTTCGAAGTATTATAGATCGGATTTGGAAGAGACTCCAAGATTGGAAGCTTAATTTCTTGTCCCAAGCGGGAAAATAAATATTATTGAAAGCCATAATTCAAGCAATACCAACCTATTGCATGAGTGTATTCTTATTTCCGAAAGCCTTATGTTCGGAAATAAATTCACTTATGCAAAAGTTTTGGTGGGGTTATAAGGAGAAGGAGAAAAAAATTGCTTGGATGAGTTGGAGTAAAATGGGGAATTCAAAAGGGAAAGGAGGTATGGGTTTCCGAGACTTCACTTGTTTCAATAAGGCCCTCTTAGCGAAACAAATTTGGAGGATTTGGAAAATTCCGGACAGCCGCACTGCACGAATAATGAAAGGAAAATATTTTCCCAATTGCACGGTTATTGAAGCTAATCTAGGGAGGAAGCCATCCTTTGCGTGGAGGAGTATACATAGCTCGAGTGGACTTATTAGGGAGGGTCTTGTGTGGAGGGTGGGAAACGGAGAGAAGATACGAATTTGGGAAGACAAGTGGCTGCCATCTCCGACTACATACATGATACAATCCCCTCCGGCTGTCTTAGACCCATCGGCAAAGGTATGTGAGCTTATCGAAAGAAATACAAGGTGGTGGAATATTAGCTTGCTAGAGCAGATTTTTTCACCAGACGAAGTTAAAAAAATTATCTCCATTCCACTTAGTAGTACAAACAAAGAGGATATTTTGCTGTGGAGGGGAACAGTGAAGGGAGAATTTTCAGTACGTAGTGCATACCATTTGCAAAAAGAGGTAGAAGAGGTGAGCATGGCTGGGTGCTCAACCACAAGCAGTGACGTATGGGATAAAATTTGGAGGATGCAAGTGCCAAATGTTGAAAAACACTTCCTATGGAAAGCAAGCCATGAGATATTGCCAACACGTGCAAACTTGTTTCGGAGGAAGATAATTGATGATCCATTGTGTCCCATATGCGGATTAGAGGAGGAAACGGTGTTCCACATTTTATGGCAATGCTCATCAGCTATTGACGTTTGGAGTGAAGGGGTCAGAAAATTTCAAAAAAGTGCTCACGGGGGCCCAAATTTTTTACAGGTTGTAGAAGATATGTTCTCAATCTGTGATGAGGAGGAGATGAGACTATTCGTGGGGCTGGCCCGAAGAATATGGCTAAGGCAGAATGAAAGTGTGCATGGAGGGGGTTTTCTCTTCTCCAAAGGAAATTCTACTCAGGACGCAAGGAGCTCTAATTGAATTCCAAGCTACCCATGAGAAGAAGGTCATACGAGGTAATAACGAGAAGCCGATTCAATGGGTCACTCCACCAATGGGATGGGTCCTCGTCAACTTGGATGCTGCAACAAAAAAAGAAAAAGGATGGGTGGGCATTGGAGTACTGATCAAGGACCATAACGAGAAGATGATCCTAGCCAAAAGCACCACATGGAAAGGTTACCTGGGCCCAGCTGAAGCAGAGGCTCTGGTAGCAGTTTCAGCAACTCAGGTATGTCGGTCATGGGGTATTGATAGGGCACTGTTTGTGGGAGATGCAAAACTGGTCGTGGATGCTATCAATAACGGAGAGGCTAGGTCGAGTTTGAGGAACCCCATCTTGTAGGACCTCTACACGTACCTGCAGGAATTTTCAGCTTGGAAGATAGCTCATGGCAGCAGGGACACGAACAAACCAGCACATGAATTGGCAAGGATGGCCACGGCGAAGGAAATGGATGAGATGTGGTTCGTGGTCCCACCTGTGGGTATTAAGAATCTTCTGGTTTCGGAAGAACAAGCTTTTACTCTTTGATATTTAATTGTTATTAGGTAACTCAAATTTTGACTTCAAAAAACCTAATGGGGGCAGCGGTTGGTGCAGCCTTTGAGGTAGCTCTCACCGTGTGTCTGTTATCTATTAGGGAGAAGTTTAAATTTTGGGTCCTGGGATTCTCATGCGATGTATTGGAGGAGATCTGTTTTAGGACTCCTCTTTGATCTTTATTAATGAGAACTTCAGATATTTGCT
Organism: Carpinus fangiana; assembly: GCA_006937295.1. Lineage (NCBI taxonomy): Eukaryota > Viridiplantae > Streptophyta > Magnoliopsida > Fagales > Betulaceae > Carpinus > Carpinus fangiana. The sequence goes on from CM017325.1 coordinate 7,662,195, forward strand.
CAAAAAAAAAAAAAAAAATAGTTAAAGTTATATAATTTTTTAAGCTTATTTTTTTACTCTTCTCTCTCTCTGAGTAATGTTAGAAGTATCTTTTGTATTACTCTAAGAATGAGGTGGCTTCTAAATTCATCATTGAGCTTGTGATTGATTATTATGAAATTTTGATCAAATTGTCATTTTAAAAGTTGTCTCGTTCTTGGAGTTACACAAGAGTAGTGACGGAATTACGTGGTGCCTTGGGGGGTTGAAGCCCCCCCACGAATGCACCAGGTTTTCCCCAAAATTTTTTAAAAATGCCTTTAATTTTTTTTTAAAATTATTGTTTCACCCTCCAAATTTTTTAATTTTGTCCCCCCGCCCAAACTTCAAATGCTAGTTCTGTCCTTATAGAAAAATGACTTCTACAGTTACACTTCTCTCCCCTTATTGGTTCAAAACTAATAAAAATAATATTTAATTAAAGTAGAAAAATGTATTTTACTGAGTTTGATATTTGTTTCATTTTAAAAATAGCTCTCTAAATTTGATAATTATTTTTTTTCCAAATTTAACTTTTATTTGAAGAGTCCATTGTGAATGCATTTATGGAACTACAAGAGAGACACAAGCAGTGGTGGAGGCAAAGGCACCATGTTTTTCCCAAAAAAATTTACTCCCAAATTTTTTAAATATTTTAATTTTACCCCATTGTGAGTGCATTTACGGAAGACCAAAACCACAAAAGAATGGGTTGAAATGCATACACCACGTCAACAATGAGGCCGGTCTATCTTGAAACATGGAAAATGCAAAGAAGTAGCAGTAAGATTCAATCTCAAGAACATGCTAACAATTATCTTCAACTCATTTTATTAAGCATTTGGTCGAGACATTCTATGTTCTTTTTTTCTTTAATATTCTGTAGCGTTTGCTTTTTTTTTTTTGGTCCCTTCTTATTTTCTTAGGTAAAGTCCACATATCCCCTCAAATTACTACTCAATTGTGACAATGTCCCCTTTCCCAAACTTTCAATTGTAACAATGTCCCTCCCAAACAACAAAACATTGCCAATGTCTCCCCAAGGCTAAAAATGCCCTTATATATTTCTCAATAAAACAAAATACCCCTACAAATTAAAAACAAAAAACAAAAAACAAAAAAAATTAATTTAAAAAAAAGGCTTCTTTTTAAATGAATTTTTTTTTTTTAAAAAAAATTAAATTAATATTTTTTAAAAATGGAAATTTTTATTTAAACTTTTTTTTTTAATTTTGATTTAGAACACAAAAATTTTTATTTTCTTAAACGAAAATTGTTAGTTTTTATTTTAAAAAAATTTATAAAACAAAACAAAATTTTCAATTTTTATAACAAAAAAAAAATCGAAATTTTTTTAATTTTTTTAAGTTTTAGGTTTTTTTCTAGAATTTTTTGTTTTTATTTTTACTAAGGGTAGTTTCTTCCTTGGGGAACATTGACAATTTTTTGTAATTAGGGGGACATTGTCACAATTGAAAGTTTGTGAGACATTATTAATTAGATGGTAGTTTGAGGGGTATATAGACTTTCTCTATTTTCTTTTTAGCATTTTGGTATTTTTTTGGGGGGGTTGAATAGTATGGACTATTTTACAGTGATGGGATCGATCAATAATCCTGCACCTGATCTAAGTTGTACAGGTAGCAAGGTGGTTATTGAATCGTAGAAGACTGCTCGATGTAAACGCCAAGAATTCAGAGGGTTTTACTGCTGTGGACGTCGCGGTGGACAACCAAGAGATGAGAAATATGCTATGGCGCCATGCCGGAGAAAAACGTGCTTCATTTCTTCTTAAGCCTTTTTTTAATCAGTTATATCCTCAGCTTTTTTTTTTTAGGTCATCTCTTCTTAAGGTTGATTCTTGGGCAGATTACTTCATATCTCCTGTCACAATTAATGAGAGGTTTTTCATACGTTTCTTTCGCGAGAAAATGCTAATGTCAATTGAAATGCGCAATATGCTGTAGGTGGTTTCGGTACTGCTTGTAACAATTGCCTACCAAGCAGTACTCAGTCCCCCTGGAGGATTTTGGCAAGATAACTCCATTCCTGGAACCAATATCACAGTAACCTTCTCCATACAGTATTTCTATCTTTTAGCGACTGTTAATATTATAAACTTTTATATACCACTACTCTTAATTGTCCTATACCTCCCTCCTGCTTTTCCTTCTCCCCTGCTCACCATATCCGCTGAACTCCTCGGTCTCTCCTATGGCACCTCTATAATAATCACAGCTCCGAATCCAAGTAATTGGCTTCCTTATTTTTCGCTTCTCTCTTTCATTCTACTGTTTAACATTGCCGTGTTTCTCTTGTTTGCTTGGAAGACTGGAATAGTTTACAAGGAGTTCTTGGATCCTGAAAAAATGTTTTGAGCTACGTATCCTTGAGTTCATGCAATGTAGCTTTATGTTAGAAAATATATTTCCTACATTGAAACTATATATATATTAAATTGATATTGTATGTTATTTATCTTTTATAAGAGTGATTGTAATCAGGTTTGATAGTAATCAAATCAATAAAATTTGTTTGTCATACATATCTATTTCAATTCTGAGCATTTGTATTGTAATATCTATCAAGCAATAAGAACATAATGTAGCTCTTTGGGTTTTATCTATACATAGGTCATAGACTGAACCGTGTAAAATTATTGTGTCTCGTTTATTAATTTGTTTATTTATTTCAGCTGTTTATTTATAATTTCCTATTTCATTATGAATTTTTTCGGTTTAAGCTTGATCAATACCATTGCACCTTACCAAGGGGCTAAATTTCCAAAACGTACATGACTTATTTTGGTCAAGAAATGTCACGATATGGATAAAGCACGAAATTGCGTTAATTGAACTTTAATTTATATATAAGCATAAGTAAATACTAGAAGGGTGTCTAGCATTCTCCAAATTAATTTGTACAAACTCGATCGTAAATAAAATTTTGGGAAAATTATATTATCTCTATCAAGCTATCAACTATCGAGCAATTTATAATGTTATTCTAAACTTTTAATTTTCACAATGTCCTCGCAAACTACTATTGAGTTGCAAATATTGTCTCATTTTGTGCAAAATATGACAAAATGCCTCTATAAAAACAAGTGTGTGGTCCTGAAGCCTCTAATTTATCACCGACAATAATGAAACAGCTACTATAAAACTTTTAGTAATATAACAATAAACTATAAGTGAATACATAATTATTTTCTGTATAAACATCTCCTTGTATATGGCTTATGTTATGAGTATGTTATATTATATGTTTATGCCTCATATATATGCAAGGGTCGTGCAATCCTTCTGGGATCGGTAAACTATAACTATATAGCGTATTTTTTATGTAATTATGATTTATGAATACACTTGCAGAGGAGGGAGAGGGGGCCACTTCCCCAGTACCCTAACTCCCGAACCAACGCATGCATGGACCAATATTGGATCATTTGCAGATACGAAATAAAGGGAGAGTTGGGGTTGGTTTGTAAACGATTTTGGTTTAGTTTTGGTTTCACACCGTAGCAGATATGAAAAAAGTAAGAATATTTAAAAAAATAATAAAAAAAAATAAGAATGTTTGGTATAGAAAAATGAAAATTTCTGTTTCGTAGTATTTTTTTTTTTTTTTTAAGAGTAATAAAAAGTGGGTGATGTGATGTTAAAAGTAAGAGAATGTCAAAAAATGAAATTATTAATTGTGGACCCCCAAACAGTGCAGAAACAAGTTTGAGAGCAAACATTTTAACAAACAGAGCCTTGGTGGGGCCGTGGCACCCACCTCCAAACAAAATATGAAATAATTTTATAATAAAATTTATTTTAACTCTATTAAAAATGTACATATTTTTCAAATGACAAAATTTTTCTTTAAATTAGGTGAGAGAAATTTCCTTTAACGTATTCTATAAAAATGACACGTGTCCTCCACATGTGAAAAGCACATGCTTTTTTTAATTACAATGACAAAGTTGAAATAAATTTTATTCAAAAAAATGTGTTTCTCGAATCCGGCTTACATACTGTTATTAAAATAACGGTATATATATTGTAGTAAAAGCAACAGTTAAAATCCTCAAGAAGTAACTCAATCGGCTGGGACCACGCTTCATAAAGTGAAGGTCACTAGTTCGAATCCTCCCTCTTATGTGGACATGCCAAAAAAAAAAAAAGTTTGGAAGAATACGCTATCTTTTTTCTAATGTTCAAGAGATACATATCATTTTTATAAGTTAAGTTGAAGGAAGTTCTTCCAAGCGAGTTAAGAGGAAAACTTATCCCTAAAAATTTTCTTTTATACGATATAACTTTCTTAAAATTAAGGAGAAAATACATTTTACCCCCCTAAAGTATTCACCGATTTTCACTTTTGCCTCCAAAGTTTAAAATGTGACACTTAAACCCCCCCTCCCCTAAACTTTCAAATTGTGGCAATTTAACTCATTTGGCATTTTTATTCCCAAAATGCCCTCATCACTTTTTTTAAAAAAAAAAAATCCAAAAACCAAAAAAAAAAAAAAAAAAAGAAGAGGAAAATATGCTGGGGTGGCCGAACCACCCTGTAGGGGGTGGTCGGCCACCCCGTTTGACCTGGCCCAAGGGGCGGTTTGGCCCCTTGGTCACCGGCGATCTGAGGCGCTAGACGGTTTGTGTCTTTGGAGGTCTGGTGATTTGAGGCGCTGGAGGTATGAGGCTTTTGGAGGTTTTGGCAATGCGACAATCCAGAGATCACGAGTCCAGAGGTCAACGAAGGCAGTGGGTTTGGAGATCTGGTGGGGCTGCAACTGGCTGGAGACTCGCGATGCAGTGAATCTGGCTTGCTTCAAACATGGAGAATATCTCTCCCCTTAAGCGTCCTCCCGGCGCTTTCGAGCACCGAGCACGCGTGAGCATCAGCGACTGCGCTCTAGCTACCATCTCGGTCGTCGTCAACATCTCGCCGTCCCCGCCATCGTCGTCATCAAATCCCCCTAGGCTTCGGATTTTTTTGGTTTTTGGGGTTTTTTTTTTTTTTTAAAGTGATGGGGGCATTTTGGGAATAAAAAGGCCAAATGGGTTAAATTGCCACAATTTGAAAGTTTGTGGGGGTTAAGTGTCACATTTTAAACTTTGGAGGTAAAAGTGAAAATCAGTGGATATTTCAAGGAGGTAAAATGTATTTTCCCCTAAAATTAAATTCTTAGTTCATTTCTTGATCATTGCTCAAGCATGGTATATCATGCAAATGAGTAGAGATTTTTGGCAGACACGGGTTATCCCTGCGTCTGCCAAAAATCTGACGTGTATTATTATTATAAAGAAAAAAAAATTACAAAACTCTCTCTATAACCGCTTCCACCTAGATCTGTTTCCTTCTCTCCCATTTCCTCTTCTCCCATTTCTTCTTCTCCCATTTGACAACCAATATAGCATTTTGAGCTATTAGTGTCAAATTTAGGATGATCGAATCCCTTTAAGGTGATATCATTTTTAAAGGGTTAACCTTTCATCCCCTAGGTTTTAGTTTTGAATCCAAAAACGAGTTTTGAGGCATTAATACCAAATTTAAGATAACCAAATCTATTTATGATAATACTATCTCTAAGGGGTTAACCTTTCACCCTTAGGTCTTAGTTTTAAATCCAGAAATGAGTTTTGAAGCATTAAAACCCAAATATTAGCTAATGAAAATTTAGCTAATATCACTCAAATATCTCAAAATATAATCCAAAAAACTTACTCTTTCTCATAAAAATTGGCAAAAACATAAAAATAAATAAATAAATAATCTTACTTTAAAAAAAATAAAAAAACAAAACAAATTTGGTCGACACTGGGCTGCAAAAACAAAAAAAGTTAGGCGGTCGTTGGGCTGCCAAATGCTTTTGACAGCTGCATAGCAGGACTATTTTGTCAGCCGCATAGCATTATTAGCATGACTCCATAGTCCATGCCAATAATCACGAATTGGAGAGAAGCAACTGACAATATATATTATAAAAGAGGGACAAAAATGTTAATTTATTTTTTTAACAATTTTGCCCCTCCTTTTTTATAAGTAAGACACTCCTCTCCATTTACATTTGAATTTGAAATTTAGAGGATCCATTCCATCTCCCTAGATTTGCGGCTGTCTTCCTATAAGCGCCACCATGAAGCCTAAGACAAACGTTCATGTCTATAAAAGTCTCATTTTTCTGAGACATTACCTGACAGCTTTCATTGTAGGCTCGTCCACAACCACAAAAATTAAAAAAGAAAGAAAAGGAACTCGTCCCGTGACTAGATTCTACCAGCTGTTTGGTCATCTGAGTGAATCAAATTAGATTGCTCCGCTTGTTCAGAACCCAGAGTAGAGGGATTCATCGGGAAAACAAGTATCTTAGTGCTAAGAATAATGGATCAGAATCTGAGGAATGCTTCTGAGCAAGGAAACATCGAAGCCTTATACTCGTTGATTGCAATTGACCCGAAAGTTTTGGACAAGATTGATGAGATTCCATTTGTTGAGACCCCTTTACACATAGCTGCAGCAGCAGGACAGACCCAGTTTGCCATGGAGATGATGATGTTAAAGCCATCATTTGCTAGGAAGATTAGCCCAAATGGGTTCACCCCTGTGCTCCTTGCTATGCATAATAACCAAACCCAATTGGTGCGTGAGCTGCTTGCTGTTCATAAGGACCTTGTTTGTGCACAAGGAAGGGGTGGTATGAATCCTTCACATTATGCAGCTCAGACAGGAAACCTTCTTCTCTTGGGTACATTTCTAGGAGTCTGCCCCAAGTCTATTGAAGATGTGACAAGTTTAAGCGAGACTGCTATGCACATTGCACTGAAAAACGACATGTTAGATGCCTTTCAGCTCCTGGTTGGATGGCTTCGGCGGGCCGTGTTTAAAAATGCGGCATTTTGGGAGAAGAGGATACTGAATTGGCTGGATTCGGATGGTAACTCCGTGTTGCACATTGCAGCATCCAAAAATGAAACCCAGGCAAGTTTTTTCCACTCTGTTCTCTACTAAATAAATAAAATAGAGTTGGTATAATAATTAATAGAGGTCTATCTTGAATTATGCAAAGAAGTAGCTGTAAAGACTCAACTCAAGAACCTGCTACAAATTATCTTCAACTCGTTTTACTAAGCATTTGGTAGCGACATTCTACGTTCTTTCTTTCATTGATTTGTAACATTTGCTCTTTCTTTCTTCTTTTCCCTTTTTATTGGTTTTTTTTTTTTTTGGTTGGGGGTTGAATATTGTATATTGAGACAACTATCGTCAGTTCAGCTACCAAGGATAATATGGATGCAGTAAGCAGAAAATACCAAGCAATCACAAACTGATGGTTAATAACCGTGAGAGATGGAGGAGCTGAAACAGAGAAGGAAGATTGGGTGGCAATGGAACTTGGAGTAAGCAGATGTAGAAGCCATGAGAGTTGGACGTAATGGTGTTGGTGATGATAGCAAGGGAAGGAAGAAAACTGTAGCGAAGGTGTTTGAAAAAATCACAAAGAGAAGCAGTGGGGAAGAAGAACAGAGGAACGGCGTTGGTCTCTCTGTTTTTGGGTCATTTATAATCAGATATTTTTACATGCTATCCATAATACACGTAAAGATTACAACCAATTTACAAGAGTTTGAATTGTCATCTGATATTCGAATTTTGTGTTTGCTTGGCATTATCTCCTTCAACAGCATCCTTGTCATCCTTGGTAGCTGAACTGACGATAGTTGTCTCAATAGTGTATGGACTATTTTATAGTGATGAGTGATGGGATTAATAATTGTGCACCTTTGTTAGGGGTGAACACCAATTTCAGATGCTCAGCGGAATTAATCTACCCCTCTTTGTACAAATTAAACGGTCACAATAGTAAAATAATAATCAAGCAACCCACAAGCAAGACACCAAGATTTTTACGAGGAAAACCCTCCAATGCGAAGGTAAAAATCACTGGACCTAGTTCAAATTAAATCTTCCACTATCAACAATAATGAGATTACAATTGTCTTTTCTAGAGAAATATCTAGAAGTAATCACCACATCAAGAATACATATTTAATTCTGGATTAAACATAAATTCATTACCCTAAAGTGGATTCCAACAAGAATAAAAAAAGGGGGTAATTTTACTTAACCCTCCTGAACTTTTGCGCCTTTTGCAAACAGCCCCCAAAGTTCAAAAGCTCTCACTTTGGTGTACCAAACTCGTATTTGCTTTCAGTTTCCCCCTTCCGTTAGGGTTTTCCGTGAAATCCTAATGGATCGAGGGATAAATTACCCATTTATCCCTCACTCTAAGACTACGTCGTTTTGGGCTCTAAAACTACACCGTTTTGGGCTTCAAAACGACGTTGTTTTGGCCATTTTATCATTAATTTTTTTTTAAAAAGAAAAAGAAAAGAAAAAAGAAAAAGGAAAATATTAAAAAAAAAAAAAGGGGGGGGGGGGGGAAAGAAATCGGGGGTGGCTCCAGCCACCCCCACGGCCG
>CM017325.1:7670976-7710520 GCA_006937295.1 Carpinus fangiana
TTTTCTTTTCTTTTTTTTTTTTTTTTAAAAAATTAATGATAAAATGGTCAAAACGACGTCGTTTTGAAGCCCAAAACGGTGTAGTTTTAGAGCCCAAAACGACGTAGTCTTGGAGTGAGGGATAAATGGGTAATTTATCCCTCGATCCATTAGGATTTCATGGAAAACCCTAAGGGAATGGGGAAATTGAAAGCAAATACGAGTTTGGTACACCAAAGTGAGAGCTTTTGAACTTTGGGGGGGTGTTTGCAAAAGGCGCGAAAGTTCAGGGGGGCTAAGTGAAAATTACCCCTAAAAAAAGATCTCACCAAGTAGGTATTAGCAACCAAGCGACTAGAGAGGAATTTCAACGATCAACACCAGTCAATACATAGCTTTCGTCGTCAGGAGCAACATACTAAAAATGCATCAAGATCAGACCACAAACGATCCTCCAATCTCTGACGGATGTGATTAGGCAAACCCTTTTTCTTTTTCTTTCTCTTTCTCTCTCTCCCTGTGCACCACACACCTTCTTTCTTCTTATTCTTTTTTTTTTTTTTTTCTTTTTCTCCCAAGGACACATATTGTGTGCGTTCCTTATATACATATATACATATATATATATAACAAACAAACAAAAGGGTTTTAACCCCCTTTGTTTGTCCACGTGGGTGGGTCCCCACATAAGAGGGACCACCCTAACAAATCTCCCCCTACCGACTATGTGGGGGGCTCCACCAAGCCCGCCACGCTTTTGCAAATTTCAAGTTTTTGCATAGGCAACAGTTTTGTCATCATATCTAACCCATTGTCATCAGTATGGATTTTCTCAATCTATAACTTATCCTCCAATGCATCATGAATGCAATGACACTTAACATCAATATGTTTCGATCTTGAATGGAAAGTCGAATTCTTACTGAGATGGATGGAACTCTGATTGTCACAGTAAAGCACATACCTCTCTTGCTGTAGGCCCAGTTCTTTTAAGAACTTTTTCATCCACAACAATTCTTTGGCCACTTCAATGATAACAATGTTCTCTGCCTCTGTGGTAGACAAAGCAACACACTTCTGCAATCTAGATTGCCATGACACTACTCCCCCTGAATAAGTAATCAGGTACCCTGAAGTAGATTTTCTAGAATCAATATCTCCAGCCATATCTGCGTCTGTAAACCCATCAAGCACCTATTGACTATTGCCGAAACACAAACATACTCTCAAAGCACCTCTGAGATACCTGAGAATCCATTTCACAGCTGCCCAATGTTCTTTGCCAGGATTAGAGAGGAACCGACTAACAACTCCAACAGCATGAGCAATATCAAGCCTCGTACACACCATTGCGTACATTAAGCTACCCACGGTTGATGTATAAGGCACTTTCTTCATTTCACTTTTTTCTTTCTCACTTGTAGGACTTTGCTTTGAACTTAACTTCAAATGACCTGCAAGTGTAGAGCTCACCGGTTTTGCCTTGCTCATGTTGAACCTGTCCAATACCTTCTCGATATAACTCTCTTGTGATAGCCACAATTTTCCTTTCTTTCTATCACGAGAGATCTTTATACCAAGGATCTGTTTTACGGGTTCCATGTCCTTCATATTAAAGGACTTTCTCAACTCTTTCTTCAGTCTGTCAATTTTACTAGTGTGACGACAAATAATCAACATATCGTTCACATATAGCAAGAGAATAATAAATTCTCCAACAGAGAATTTCTTCACAAATACACAATGATCTGATATAGGTCTGGCATACCCATGATCAACTATAAAGGAATCAAATTTCTTATACCACTCTCTTAATGCCTACTTGAGCCCGTACAAGCTCTTTTTCAACCGACACACTAAATGTTCTTTACCTTTAGCTGTGAACCCCTCTGGTTGCTCAATATAAATTTCCTCCTCCAAGTCACCATGGAGGAATGCAATCTTCACATTAAGCTGTTCGATCTCCAAAGTCATTGTAGCAGCCAAACTCAAAACAACTCTGATAGAAGACATCTTTGCCACGGGTGAAAATATTTCATCAAAATCGATGCCCTTCTTTTGACCGAACCCCTTTATAACTAGTCGCACCTTGTACCTTAGCTGTGATATGTTTGGTTCAATCTTGCATCTGAACACCCATTTATTCTTAAGTGCTCTCTTGCCCTTAGGTAGTTCCACCAAATCATATGTGTGATTTTCATGCAAGGATTTCATCTCGTCTTGCATGACTTCTAACCATTGATTTTTCTAGTCATGTAGCATAACCTCTTGATAACTTTCTGGCTCTCCCCCATCATAAAGTAACACATATTCGTTAGCTGAATACGTTCTGGAAGGCTGTCGGTTTCTGGTAGATCTCCTCAACTGAATCTCAACAGATGGTTCTGAAGAAGCTTGCTCTAGGTGTTCTTTTGACTCCACATTATCAATTGCAGGCTCACCATTTTCACCAACTGTATCAACTTGTTCTTCTTGTACATCTCACGTGTGTTCATCATGCATCACACAAGGAGGAATAACTGGATCCAAATCAACACGGTATTCACTAAGAGACTCTGTCTTTTTCTTATCCAAGTCTTCAATGGTTTGATCTTCAAAGAAGATGACATCTCTGCTTCGTATGATTTTCTTATTAACTAGATCCCACAATCTGTAACCAAGCTTCTTGTGCCCATAACCCATAAAGATACATTACTTGACTTTGATATCAAGCTTTGACCTCTCATCTCTAGGAATATGGACGAATGCCCTGCAGCCAAACACTCTCGAGTGCTCAAAAGAAACATTTTTCCCTGTCCAAACCCTTTAAGGAATGTCACCATCCAATGGAACTGAAGGAAAAAGATTTATCAAGTCAATTGTTGTCCTCATTGCCTCACCCCAAAAATGTTTAGGCAATTTTGCATGAGAGAGCATACACTTGATTCTCTCACAGATGGTTATGTTCATTCTCTCTGCTATGCCATTATGTTGCGGAGTCTTGGGCACAGTTTTCTCAAGCCTGATGCCATTGCTTTTGCAATACTCTTCAAACAGTCCTCTATATTCACCATCATTGTCTGCACATACGAATTTTAGCTGCCTTCCAGTTTCTCTTTCAACCTTCATATGAAAGACTTTAAACACACCCAATACTTGATCTTTGGTTTTCAAAGCAAAAACCCACACCTTTCTAGAGTGGTCATCAATAAAACTCATATAATAAAGTGCACTACCTAGAGTTTTAGTGTTCATAGTGCGGACATCCGTGTAAACTAAATCAAGAATATTAGACTTTCTAGATGAAGAAGATTTTTGAAATGAAACTCTTCTTTGTTTTCCAAAGAGGCAATGAGTACAAGGCGTTAGTGACATACATTTGTTATTAGGTAGGAGTTATTCCTTGGCGAGAATCTAAAGTCCCTTCTCACTCATGTGACCAAGCCTCTTGTGCCATAGCTTAGTGGAGTTTTCATTCACAACAATCGCATCACCCTTGGCTAGTCTTGCAGTTGTCTTGTAGAGAGTGTTTATCTTCTTTCCCCTGGCTAAGATAAAAGAACCCTTAGTCAGTTTCCACTGTCCACCTCCAAGGTAATTGTGGTAGCCTTCATCATCAAGTTTCCCAATAGAAATCAAGTTGAAGCGCATTTCAGGAACATGTCTGACATCCTCGATAATCAATTTGCACCCAATGCTGGTTTCTAACTGTATATCTCTCATGCCCACAACTTTACACTTTGCTTCATTTCCCATCTTGACCCAACCAAAATCGCCACCAGTGTAGGAAGAGAAGAAATCTCTATGTGGAGTAATATAAAAAGATGCTGCTATATCAACTACCCACGTAAATTCATCACATGCGAGATTAGCATAAGCTTCATCAAAAGCAAACACTACATCACCATCAGATGCAACTGCTGCAGTGTCTTTTTCTTCTTGACGTTCTTCGTCTTTTCCTTTCAACTGTTCTCTTTTGAACTTTCTACAATCTCTTCTTATATGCCCAAGTTTCCCACAGTAAAAACATTTTATGTCTGTCTTTGAGTAGGACTTTCCTCTTGACTTGTCACTACTGTCATACATGTGAGGTTTTCTATTTTTACTTCTCCCCCGCCTTTCTATAACAAGTGCCTCTGAATGAGAAAAAATACCTTGCTCTTTTCTTTTTGCTTCTTCATTGAACATGCTATCTTTTATCATACCCATAGTTATCACACCGTTAGGAGTCGAATTACTAAGTGACACTACCAAGGTTTTTCAACTGTCTAGCAAAGAACTTAACACAAGTAATGCTTTCACCTTATCATCTATTGCAAGTTTCATGGTAGACAACTCATTCAACAATCCCTGAAAATTACTCAGATGCTCTGTAACACTATGCCCATCTTTGTACTTCAAATTCACAAGCCTTCTTATCACAAAGGCTTTGTTTTGAGCAGTCTTTCGTTTATAAAGACTCTCTAACTTCTGCTAGAGACTGTGAGTATCAACTTTTGTGGCTACATGATGAAAGACACTTTGATCAACCCACTGCCTGATATACCCAACGGCTTTCCTATTCAATTTCTTTCTTTCAATCATCGTTGGATATAGCAATTGGTTTGACACCTTTAAACTCAATGGGGTTAAACAACTCCTTGCAATACAAAATATCTTCCATCCTAGTCTTCCAAATTGAATAATTGGAAGCTGTGAGTTTAACCATGCTATTAGATGAATTCACACAAGAACTCCACACAAATAACGAACCAAAGTCTCTTATACCACTTTGTTAGGGGTGAACATCAATTTTAGATCCTCAGCGGAATTAATCTACTCCTCTTTGTGCAAATTAAACAATCACAATAGCAAAATAATAGTCAAGCAACCCACAAGCAAGACACCAAGATTTTTACGTGAAAACCTCCAATGCGAAGGTAAAAACCACGGGACCTAGTCCAATTAGATCTTCCACTATCAACAATAATGAGATTACAATTGTCTTCTCTAGAGAAATATATAGAGGTAATGAGAGTTGGACGTAATGGAGTTGGTGATAGTAGCAAGGGAAGGAAGAAAACTGTAGCGAAGGTGTTTGAAAAAATCACAAAGAGAAGCAGTGGGGAAGAAGAACAGAGCAACGACATTGGTCTCTCTGTTTTTGGGTCATTTATAATCAGATATTTTTACATGCTATCCATAACACACGTAAAGATTACAACCAATTTACAAGACTTTGAATTTTCATCTGATATTCGAATTTTGTGTTTGCTTGGCATTATCTCCTTCAACAGCATCCTTGTCATCCTTGGTAGCCTAACTGACGATAGTTGTCTCAATCGTGTATAGACTATTTTATAGTGGTGAGTGATGGGATTAATAATTGTGCACCTCTAACTTGTACAGGCAGTGAGGTGGTTACTGGATTGTAAAGTGCTTGTAAACCTCAAGAATTTAGAGGGTTTGACTGCTCTAGACATCGTGGAAGAGCAAACACAAGTGGACAACCAAGAGATGAGGAAGATGCTATGCCATGCCGGAGCTTTAAGAGCTTCATCTCTTCCCAAGGTTGCATCTTTTGCAGATTACTTAAGATCTCCTATCCCAATTAATGAGAAGTTATACATATGCTTCTTTCGTCAGAGAGTGCTAATGTCAAACGACATGCGCAATATGCTGCTGGTGGTTGCTGTATTGCTTGTAACAGTCGCCTACCAAGCAGTTCTCAGCCCTCCTGGAGGATTTTGGCAAGATAACTACATCCCTGGAACCAATACTCAGTTGAATATTACTGCCGCAACCAGCGCTAGAAATGGAGCCAGTCAAGTCGTCCCACACCGGGTGGGAACAGTAACCATGGCCAGGCACTTTTTCCATCTACTCTTGGGTATAAATACTTTAACATTTTATATACCACTACTCTTGATTATCTTGGTTCTCCCTCCTGGTCTTCCTAGTTTCCTGCTCATCATATCCTTTGGACTCCTCTTTCTGTCCTATGGCACATCTATTTCAATCACAGCTCCACTTCCAAGTTATTGGCTTCATTATTTTTTGTTTTTCTCTTTCTCTCTTGTGTCTAACATTGCCTTGTATGTAGTCGTCACTTGGAAGCACATGGAAGAGTTTTTACGGCTTTTTTAGCTGTTGAAGAAGTACTTGGCCCACCTTTTCTTAGGATGTTGGTGCTCACCCTAATCACCCAGACTGCGAATTGCAGAGGTAAGCAGTTGAATAATTCGTTCAAGAAAGAAGAATTGGAGTAAACAATTAAGCCAAGCTTTGATCAGTATACATCTGGAATGTGTTTGTGATGATTCATCTAGATATCATTGTCCACTCTTGAAGTATCATTTATTCTTTGGTTAGGAAAACTATATTTCTTTGTTTTTCAAAGGATATGTTGGGAATTTTCTTCTTAACATGGTCACAATTGTGCCTTGGGCGTTACCATTTTTCCATTCTAACCGACAGCAATCTCTAATAAAGTAGTCTTTTTGTCATAAATTGGTAGTTTGATGTATCAAATTGTGACACTTGTTACCTTATAGGCCTGAAGTTATAATTCCTACTTCTAGCTAGTAAATACAAAAAGACATTTTAGGGTTTTTTTTTTTTTTAATTAAATAATTGAAGCACTAATAATAAAACAAACACTCAAACAACATGTCGCTCATGAGATAAAAACAAGAGATTACTAACAATATACATTAGCTTATGAATGCCCATATGGACTTTAAATTGCTCATTGACCACTATTAAGATCATACTTGCCAATCATTTTCCCATAAAATTTCATCTCTTACATTATTTAGCTTATTGCGTCATCCATCTATAGTTGGCGAAGGAAAAAAAAAATATTTAAAAAATAATAATAATAAAGAAAGAACATATAAAGCAATGAATTCATTACAAATATATATATAAATGCATCCATATACCCATAAATTGATATTTGCATTTACATGTGCGAATAGTGAATAGTTGTAGATAACAAATGCAGGTGGTTAATATTTGCTTACATTTATACCCCTAAGAAAAATTGTGTACCCATTCTAAATTTTTGCTCAGTGCATTATTTAAAGTAAAATTCTTTGTTGTTTTATGGAAATGGAAATTTTTCATAAAAGAGTTTTAAACTTGAAAATTGTTTCAAATCATTCTTTCTTACTTTTTTGTTTTTTGGTACAAAGTCAATTTTTAGAAAGTTTCCAAAAGGAGAAGTGTTCTATTTAAAGAATTTGTTTTTTTTTATTTTTTTTTATTTTTAAATTAAGGAAAGATTTAGGGTTTTCATCAACTGAAATTTAGAAATTACACGATTTGAAACCCTAAATCCACGAAAGTTCAAAGAACAAGAGTTTGTGATCGTTATGGAGGACCCAAGGATAACGAGTAATAGCATAAATGTTTAAAAATGTGCTTTCACATGACATGACCATACAAGCAAAAGTCATTGACAACCACAAGAAAAGAAAAACTAATCTCACAGTTAAGATTCCGGCACGCATTTCGTCTTCCGAGGAAAGTCATGACTATGAGATTCTGGCGGGTGCAACTTTGTTAGAAAGTTGGGGAAAAACACAAAAAAGTTCAAATACCAACAATGTCTGATCCTCTGGAGGACCCATGACTGATGTCCCCATTAGAAATTTTAGTGCAAGCAAATCGTGTTTAAAAAATGGCGTTCACACGACCAAGTCCCCTTGAAGGTTTAAACAGAGGCGTTCACATGACATGACCATAGTCCAAGCAAATTGTGTTTATATGGTGACAGCCACCAACTGGAGAAACCAATCACATTGCTACGATTCTACCAGCTGTATGGTCTTCAGAGGGATGTTAAATTATATCCTCATCCCACAACTATCATAGTGCTAAGAATGGATCACAATTTGAAGGATGCTGCCGAGCAAGGAAACATTGACGCCTTGTATTTGTTGATTGCAATGGACCCGCAAGTTTTAGACAAGATTGATGAGATTCCATTTGTTGAGACACCTTTACACGTAGCTGCAACTGCAGGACAGACTGAGTTTGCGATGGAGATGATGATGTTAAAGCCATCATTTGCTAGGAAGCTTAACCCAAATGGCTTCACCCCTGTGCTCCTTGCTATGTATAATAATCAAACCTATTTGGTGCGTGTGCTGCTTGCTGGTCATAAGGACCTTGTTTGTGCACAAGGAATGGGTGGTATGAATCCATTACATTATGCAGCTCAAACAGAAACCTCGATCTATTGGCTGAAATTCTAAGAGTATGCTCCAAGTCTATTCTTGAAGATGTGACAAGTCGAGATGAGGCTGCTCTACTTGTTGCACTGAAAAACAAGAAGTTAGATGCTTTTAGCTCCTGGTTGGATGGCTTCGGCAGGCCCAGTTTAAAAATTCAATATTTTTGGAGATGAGGATATTGAATTGGAGGGACGTGGATGGTAACACTGTGCTGCACATTGCAGCATCAAAAAATCAACTCCAGGCAAGTTCTTTCCACTATGTTTTCTAGTGAAAAAGTGAAATAGAGTTCGCATATATAAATGAGTACTGTTAAGAAATTTATCCTATTTCTCAATAAATGTGAGATGCGATTAATAAGAAAAAAGCAAAAATCAATTACACACGATATTAAGATTTAAGCGGTTCGGCTTAACAAGCCTATATCTACTTGCGGAGACGACCACGAGAAAATTCATTATCAAAAGATGAAGTACAAAATAATAGAGTAAAAAACCCTCAAAATCTAAAGCTTCAATATACAAAAATCTCACTATCACAGGTTATTCCCAAAGAAAAATATAAAAGACAAAAATACAAACTCATTTTTTGTAAAAACAGATGGCGGCTAGTCTCTCAATTTTTCTTTCTCACGGCATCATTTTCTTCTTCTATCCTTGTCTCCTCCAAAAACACCAAGAAAACTTGAAGCCGACTCTCCTTTTTCCCTTGTGCGGCTTGCTCTTGTGCAGCATCTTACATCTTCCGTACTTTTTCCTCTCTTCTTGTGGCACATGAGTTCATTGAGAATGCTCTTAACAAGCTCAATTCTTTACTTTATATTTAACTATTGCCAAGCATGCTCCTTACATTCCAAGAGCCAAAAAGTTAAAGTTATATAATTTTTTAAGCTTATTTTTTACTCTTCTCTCTCCGAGTAATGTTAAAAGTCTCTCTTGTATCACTCTAAGAATGATGTAGCCCCTAAATTCATTATTGAACTTGTGATTGATATTATTGAATTTTGATTAAATTGTCATTTTAAAAGCTATCTCATTCTTGGAGAGACATAAGAGAGACACAAGAGTAGTGGCGAAACTACATGGTGCCTTGGGAGGCTGAAGCCCACCCCCAAATGCACCATTGTTTTCCCCAATTTTTTAAAAAAATTATAGTTTTACCCTCCAAATTTTTTAATTTTTTTTAATTTTGCCTCCCCCCCAAACTCCAAATGCTAGTTCTGCCCCTGCACAAAATTGACTTCTAGAATTACACTTCTCTCCCCTTATTGATTCAAAACTAATAAAAATAATATTTAATTAAAGTAGAGAAAGGTATGTATAGTGAGTTTGATGTTTGTTTCATTTTAAAAGTGGCTCTATAAATATGATAATTTTTTTTAAAAACAATTTAACTTTGATTTGAAGAGTCCATTGTAAATGCATTTATGAAACTACAAGAGAGACACAAGAGTGGTGGAGGCAAGGCACCATGTTTTCCCCAAAAAAATTTACCCCCAAATTTTTTAATTTTTTTAATTTTACCCCATTGTGAGTGCTTTTACGGAAGACCAAAACCACAAAAGAATGGGTTGATCAAAGGCATACACCACGTCAACAATGAGGTCTATCTAGAAACATGCAAAATGCAAACAAGTAGCAGTAAGATTCAATCTCAAGAACATGCTAAAAATTATCTTCAACTCATTTTATTAAGTATTTGGTTGAGACATTAATCTACGTTTTTTTTTTTTTTCTTTAATATTCTGTAACGTTTGCTTTTTATTTTTGTCCCTTTTTATTTTCTTTTTAGCATTTTGGTTTTTTGGGGGCTTGGGAGGGAGTTGAATAGTGTAGACTATTTTAAAGTGATGGGATCGATAATTCTGCACCCGGCCTCTAAGTTGTACATGCAGGTGGTGAAGTGGTTATTGAATAGTAGAAGACTTTATGTAAACGCCAAGAATTCAGTGGGTACTTCTACTGCTCTGGACATCGCGGTGGATAGGCGAACACAAGTGGACAACCAAGAGATATGATGAGGAAAATGCTATGCCGTGCCGGAGCAAAATGTGCTTCATCTCTTCCTAAGTTTTCTTGGGCAGATTACTTCAGATCTCCTGTCCCAATTAATGAGCGGTTATTCATATATTTCTTTCGTGGGAAAATGCTAATGTCAAACGACATGTGCAATATGCTGTTGGTGGTTTCTGTACTGCTTGTAACAATCGCCTACCAAGTAGTACTCAGCCCCCCCGGAGGATTTTGGCGAGATAACTCCATTCCTAGAACCAATAATCAGTTCAATATCACAGCCGCCACCAGCGCTACTAATGAAGTCAATCAAGTCCCACATCGGGTGGGAACAGTAACCATGGCCAGACACTTTTTCCATCTACTCATGTCTATTAATATTTTAACCTTTTATATACCACTATTCTTAATTGTCATAGTCCTCCCTCCTGATCTTCCTAGTTTTTAGAAAACATAATGCGGAAATATAAAAGAGCAAGAGAGATACAAGATTTAAGGTGGTTCGGTTTAAGACCTACATCCACACACTAAAGCCCTATATGGTACATCTTGTTTTATTGAGTGAATATATTGTACATAAGAGGCCTCCTTATATAGGAGCCAAAGGAGAGAAAGACTTCATGCTTTTCCAATGTGGGACAAGCCTTAGGTGAGGCTTATTTATGTGAGCAAGTGACAAGGGATTTCTCAACACTAAGCAATGTGGGACAAGCCCACATTACTATTCTCTAACATTCCCCCTCAAACTCAAGGTGGGAACTTGTGAAAGCTTGAGTTTGCTTCTTGACCTCAACATTGAAGAAGGTGATTGATGGCGCCGGAATTGGAAACGTCGGTGGCTCTTAAACATCGGCAACTTTTGGCCGGAATGGGCCAACTATGGGCCTTACATGAAAGCCAACTATGGGCGAAAATGGGCATGGGCAAAACCATAAATGCCAAATTACAAATAAAAAGGCCAATGACCAAATATAAAAGCCAACAATGGGCTGAAATGGGCCTGGGTTAAAAACAATACTACAAAGGCCGGGCCTGGGTTTTAAACAATACCACAAAGGCCAAAATATATGAGCCAACTATGGGCTAAAATAGGCATGGTTTTAAAACAATACCACAAATGCCAAATATAAATAATGGGCCAAGGGCCAAAAAATATAATGGGCAACTTGGGCCTCTTTTGGTGGGCATCTTTTGGCCTCTTTCTTTTCTTTTCTTTTTTTTTCTTCTTTTTATTTATTTTTTTTTATTTTAAGGAATATCCTGTTCACAGATTACAGAAACTAGGATAAGGATTGCCTTAATCCCGTAACCAAACAGAATCCCTATAGCAACTAAATCAGGATACAATATTCCTAAACTAGAATAGGAATAACTGCATACTTAAATAAGAGTAAATCAAACCCTTTACCAAACATTCTTCTTCTTCTCCACAAAAAACAAGCCCTTGAAAATCTAGCGTACGTGAGATGAAGCCCGTAGCTCTGGCAACTTCGGAAGCGACATCATGGGGTGGATGAATGGATCGGTGGTTGATGGCGTGATGGGCGAGACTCAGTGAGTCGGTGAAGGCCGGATGGAGGTGGGTCTGCCGTAGATCAACAATGACGAAGCAAGATCCGAGCGGTGGAAGACTAGAGGCCAGATATTGGTGCTGCGGCTGGGTGCGGCAGAGATGGAGTTGGATTGCCGCCGCTTTCTGGACGGTGGACTGCCGTTGGTGATGAAAGTTGGCACTGGGCAGCGAATCTGAGACGGGGACGGCAGAAGAGAAATCAAACAGAGTACTACTGTGATGGGTAATGTGTTTCTGACAGGCGAAAAACGAGTGGTACAACACCCAACAAAATAAAATTCTAGAAATTTTCGAGACTGTGAAACAGAAAAAGAAACTTGTGAGCGAAATTTCTGGAAATTTACTAGTGTGAATGCGTTTGACAAAATGACACAGAGAATTTGTGGGACGAAAAATGAGAGGGTGTTTTGTGAAAAAGGAGTTGGTGATGGATCTACCACATAATGGTAGATTGGGACCTTGCAAGCATCATTCTGGGATTGGTTTCCAGATGTGCTGCAATGAAGGATATATCATATTAGATCTAACAAGAGCAAATGATAAGGGAAAATGAGTGGTACAACACCCAACAAAATAATCTGGAAATTTCTGAGACTAAAACAGAAAAATGAAAGAAAATCAGTGGGTGTAGAATGTGTTTGACGAAATGTCTCAAAGAGACAAGACTAGAAAAATCCAACGAAAACAGCAACAAAACAGCAAAATTTCCAAGATAAAATGGAAAAATGAAATGACTTTGCCGTATGATATGATGGGATGATCATAGACAAAACCATGAGAGGAATAAAAAAGAGAGGAAGATGAGAAAAAGAAGCACGGGCAGAGTGAGCATAAGGTGCTCGACGAACATAAATAACAAGAACCCAAACTAAAATAAATAACAAAATAAACAAAAACAAAACAGATAACCCAGAATCCAATAATTGGCGTTAGCCTATTAGCTCTGATACCATATTAGAAAACATAATGCGAAAATATAAAAGAGCAAGAGAGACACAAGATTTAAGGTGGTTCGGTTTAAGACCTACATCCACACACTAAAGCCCTATATGCTACATCTTGTTTTATTGAGTGAATATATAGTATATGAGAGGCCTCCTTATATAGGAGCCAAAGGAGAGAAAGACTTCATGCTTTTCCAATGTGGGACAAACCTTAGGTGAGGCTTATTTATGTAAGCAAGTGACAAGGGATTTCTCAACACTAAACAATGTGGGACAAGCCCACATTACTATTCTCTAACACTAGTTTCCTGCTCATCATATCCTTTGGACTCCTCTTTCTCTCCTACGGCACCTCTATAGCAATCACAGCTCCGCTTCCAAGTTATTGGCTTCCTTATTTTTTATTTTTCTCTTTCTTTCTAGTGTCCAACATTGCCTTGTTTGTCTTCGTAATTTGGAAGCATGAAACAGTTTACAACGCTTTCTTTGATCCTGAAGAACTGTATTGAGCTATGTACCCTTGAGTTCATGCAATGTAGTTTTATGTTAGAAAATATATTTCCTACGTTGAAAATATATATATATATATATATGGGAATTTATATCATATAGGCATGGGTCGGTAGCCCAAAATTATTAAATGCTTAAGTTTTTTTTTTTGACAAAAATAGGCATGGGTTAGTCGACTTCGGCAATAAAATCCATCCGTTATATTTTGTTAACTTCCGTTACCTTTTTTAAAACGCACCGTTTTTGACACATTAAAATATTAATTTTTTTAATTTAATTTTAAAAATTAAATCTATAATTAAAAAGAAGAAGAAGAAGAAGAAGATNAGAGAAGAACATTAAATAAAAAAAAATAAAAATAAAAAAGGGATAGGAACAGGGTGGCCGTTTGACCAGCCACCCCCTTAGGCCATGAGGGTGGCTCGGCCACCCCCATGGCCTAAGGGGTGGCCAGCCACCCCTAATGGGGTGGTTCGGCCACCCCTGTTATCTTCTTCTTCTTCTTTTTAATTATAGATTTAATTTTTAAAATTAAATTAAAAAAATTAATATTTTAATGTGTCAAAAACAGTGCATTTTAAAAAAGGTAATGGAAGTTAACAAAATATAACGAATGAATTTTATTGCCGAAGTCGACTAACCCATGCCTATTTTTGTCAAAAAAAAAAACTTAAGCATTTAATAATTTTGGACTACCGACCCATGTCTATCTGATATAAATTCCCTATATATATTTACATTGTAATCAAGTTTGATGGTAATTAAATCAATCAAATTTGTTTGTTATACTTATTTATTTCAATTATGAGCATTTGTATTGTAATATTAATCAAGCAATAAGAGCATAATGTAATTCTTTGGGCTTTATATGCGAACATAGGTCATAGACTGAACCGCATAAAATTATTGTGTCTCTTTTATTATTTTGTTTATTTATTTCCACTGTTTATTTATAATTTCTTATTTCATTATGAATTTCTTCAGTTTAAGCTTGATCAATACCATCGCACCTTGCCAAGGAGCTAAATTTCCTAAACATATATAACTTATTCTAGTCAAGAAATGTCATGATATGGATAAAGCATGCGTTAATTGAACTTTAATTTATATATAAGCATAAGTAATTACTATAAGAACATCTAATATTCTCCAAATTAATTAATACAAACTCATTAATAAATTTTTGGAAAAATTATATTATCTCTATCAAGCTATCAACTATCAAGCAACTTATAATGTCATTCTAAACTTTTAATTTTCACAATGTCTTCGCAAACTACTATTGAGTTGTAAATATTGTCCCATTTTCTGCAAAATATGACAAAATACCTCTGATAAAAACAAGTGTGTCCTCATAGAGCCTTTGATTTATCACTGACAACAATGAGACAACTACTATAAAACTTTTAGTAATATAACAATAAACTATAAGTGAATATATAATTAATTTCAGTAAAAACATCTCCTTATATATGGCTTATGCCATGAGTATATTATATTATATGTTTATGCCTCATATAAATGCAAGGGTCGTGCAATCCTTCTGGGATCGGTAAACTATAACTATATTGGGCATTTTTATGTAATTATGAATACACTTGCAGAGGAGGGAGAGAGGGCCACTTCCCCAGTACCCTAACTCCCGAACCAACGCATGCGTGGACAAATATTGGATCATTTGCAGATACGAAATAAAGGGGGAGTTGGTGGGGGCACGACACAAAATATGAAATAATTTTATAATAAAATATATTTCAACTCTATTAAAAAAGTATGTATATATTATTTAAATAACAAAATTTTTCTTTAAATTGGGTTGGAGAAATTTCTTTTAATGTATTATAAAAAAATGACACATGCTCTCCACATGTGAGAAGCACATGCTTTTTTTAATTACAACGACAAAATTGGAATAAATTTTATTCAAAAAACATGTGTTTCTCGGATCTGGCTTACATATTGTTATATATTAAAATAACGACATGTATGTTGCAGTAAAAGCAACAGTTAAGATCCCTAAAAGGTAGCTTAATTAGTTGGGACCACGCTTCATAAAATGGAGGTCACTAGTTCGAATCTACATCCCTCCTCTTATGAGAACATGTAAAAAAACATTTTAAAAAAAAAAGTTTGGAGAAAACTCTGTCATTTTTCTAATGTTTAAGAGACACATATCCTTTTTATAAGTTAAGTTAAAGGAAGTTCTTTCAACCGAGTGAGGAGGAAATCTCCAAAAATCTGACGTGTATTATTATTATAAAAAAAATTACAGAACTCTCTCTCTGTAACTACTCCCACCTCGATCTGTTTCCTTCTCTCCCATTCCTCTTCTCCCATTTTACAACTGTTTTGAGGCATTAACAATAAATTTAGGATAATCGAATCCCTTTAAGGTGGGTTAACCTTCTACCTCTAAGTTTTAGTTTCGAATCCATAAACAAGTTTTAAGGCATTAACACTAAATTTAAAATGACCGAATCTCTTTAGGGTGATACTATCCTTAAAGGGTTAACCTTTCACTCTTAGATTTTAATTTTGAATTCAGAAATAAGTTTTGAAGCATTATAATTCAAATATTAGCTCATAAAAATTTAGCTAATATCACTCAAATATCTCAAAATGCAACCCAAAAAACTTCCTCTTTCTTATAAAAATTTCATTAAACATAAAAAATAATTAAAATAAAACAAAACAAATTTGATCGGCTGCAAAAAAAAAAAAAAAAAACAAGAAACAAAACAAAACGAAACACAAAACACAAAAAAAAAAAGTTTGGCCGACGTTGGCTGCCAAACGCTTTTGACAGCCGCATAGCATGACTCCATTGTCCATGCCAATAATCTCGAATTGGAGAGAAGCAACTGACGATATATATTATAAAAGAGGGACAAAAATGTTAATTTATGTTTTTACAATTTTGCCCCTCCATTTCTATAAGTAAGACACTCCTCTCCATTTACATTTGAATTTGAAATTTAGAGGATCCATTCCATCTCCCTAGATTTGCGGCTGTCTTCCTACAAGCGCCAGTGCGCCACCATGAAGCCTAAGACAGACGTTCATGTCTATAAAAATCTCATTCTTCTGAGACATTACCTGACAGCTTTCATTATAGGCTCGTCCACAACCACAAAATTTAAAAAAAAAAAAAAAATGGAAAAAAAAAGGAACTCATCCCGTGACTAGATTCTACCAGCTGTTTGGTCATCTGAGTGAATCAAATTAGATTGCTCCGCTTGTTCAGGACCCAGAGTAGAGGGATTCATCAGGAAAACAAGTATCTTAGTGCTAAGAATAATGGATCAGAATCTGAGGAATGCTTCTGAGCAAGGAAACATCGAAGCCTTGTACTCGTTGATTGCAATTGACCCGAAAGTTTTGGACAAGATCGATGAGATTCCATTTGTTGAGACCCCTTTACACATAGCTGCAGCAGCAGGACAGACCCAGTTTGCCATGGAGATGATGATGTTAAAGCCATCATTTGCTAGGAAGCTTAGCCCAAATGGGTTCACCCCTGTGCTCCTTGCTATGCATAATAACCAAACCCAATTGGTGCGCGAGCTACTTGCTGTTCATAAGGAACTTGTTTGTGCACAAGGAAGGGGTGGTATGAATCCTTTACATTATGCAGCTCAAACAGGAAACCTTATTCTCTTGGGTACATTTCTAGGAGTCTGCCCCAAGTCTATTGAAGATGTGACAAGTTTAAGCGAGACTGCTATGCACATTGCACTGAAAAACGACATGTTAGATGCTTTTCAGCTCCTGGTTGGATGGCTTCGGCGGGCCGTGTTTAAAAATGCGGCGTTCTGGGAGAAGAGGATGCTGAATTGGCTGGATTTGGATGGTAACTCCGTGTTGCACATTGCAGCATCCAAAAATGAAACCCAGGCAAGTTTTTTCCACTGTGTTCTCTACTAAATATATAACATAGAGTTGGTATAATAATTAATAGAGGTCTATCTTGAATTATGCAAAGAAGTAGCAGCAAAGACTCAACTCAAGAACATGCTACAAATTATCTTCAACTCATTTTATTAAGCATTTGGTAGCGACATTCTACGTTCTTTCTTTCATTAATTTGTAACATTTGCTCTTTCTTTCTTTTTTTCCCTTTCTATTGTTTTTAGCATTTGGGTTTTTTTGGGGGGAGGTGGGGGGTTGGGGGTTGAATATTGTATATTGAGACAACTATCGTCAGTTCAGCTACCAAGGATAATATGGATGCAGTTGAAGGAGATAATGCCAAGCAAACACAAACCGATGGTGAATAACCGTGAGAGATGGAGGAGCTGAAACAGAGAAGGAAGATTGGGTGGCAATGGAACTTGGAGTAAGCAGATGTAGAAGCCATGAGAGTTGGACGTAATGGTGTTGGTGATAGTAGCAAGGGAAGGAAGAAAACTGTAGCGAAGGTGTTTGAAAAAATCACAAAGAGAAGCAGTAGGGAAGAAGAACAGAGGAACGACTGTGTGTTTTTGGGTCATTTATAATCAGATATGTTTACACGCTATCCATAATACACGTAAAGATTACAACCAATTTACAAGAGTTTGAATTGTCATCTGAAATTCGAATTTTGTGTTTGCTTGGCATTATCTCCTTCAACAGCATCCTTGTCATCCTTGGTAGCTGAACTGACGATAGTTGTCTCAATAGTGTATGGACTATTTTACAGTGATGGGATTAATAATTCTGCAATCTTGTACAGGCAGTGAGGTGGTTATTGGATTGTAGAGTCCTTGTAAACCTCAAGAATTTAGAGGGTTTTACTGCTCTAGACATCGTGGAAGAGCAAACACAAGTGGACAACCAAGAGATGAGGAAGATGCTATGCCATGCCGGTTCTCTAAGTACTTCATCTCTTCCCAAGGTTGCATCTTTTGCAGATTACTTAAGATCTCCTATCCCAATTAATGAGAAGTTATACATATGCTTCTTTCGTCAGAGAATGCTAATGTCAAACGACATGCGCAATATGCTGCTAGTGGTTGCTGTATTGCTTGTAACAGTCGCCTACCAAGCAGTACTCAGCCCTCCTGGAGGATTTTGGCAAGATAACTACATCCCTGGAACCAATACTCAGTTGAATATCACAGCCGCAACTGGCGCTAGAAATGGAACCAGTCAACTCGTCCCACACCGGGTGGGAACGGTAACCATGGCCAGGCATTTTTTCCATCTACTGTTGGGTATAAATACTTTAACATTTTATATACCACTACTCTTGATTATCTTGGTTCTCCCTCCTGGTCTTCCTAGTTTCCTGCTCATCATATCGTTCGGACTCCTCTTTCTGTCCTATGGCACATCCATATCAATCACAGCTCCACTTCCAAGTTATTGGCTTCATTATTTTTTGTTTTTCGCTTTCTCTCTTGTGTCTAGCATTACCTTGTATGTAGTCATCACTTGGAAGCACATGGAAGAGTTTTTACGGCTTTTTTAGATGTTGAAGAAGTGCTTGACCCACCTTTTCTTAGGATGTTGGTGCTCATCCTAATCACCCAGACTGCGAATTGCAGAGGTAAGCAGTTGAATAATTCATTCAAGAAAGAAGAATTGGTGTAAACAATTAGGCCAAGCTTTGATCAGTACACATCTGGAATGTGATTGTGATGATTCATCTAGCTAGATATCATTGTCCACTCTTGAAGTATCATTTATTCTTTGGTTAGGAAAACTATATTTATTCTCTCAATCTACTACTTAATTTGTTTTTCAAAGGATATGTTGGGAATTTTCTAGTTAAAATGGTCACAATTGTGCCTTGCATGTGACCACTATACCATTCAAACTGACAGCAATCTCTAATAAAGTAGTCTTTTTGCCGTAGATTGGTAGTTTGATGTATCAAATTGTGACACTTGTTACTTTATAGGCCTTGAAGTTATAATTCCTACTTCTAGCTAGTAAATACAAAAAGACATTTTAGGTTTTTTTTTTTAATTAAATAATTGAACACTAGTGATAAAACAAACACTCAAACAACATGTCACTCATGAGATAAAAACAAGAGATTACCAACAATATACATTAGCTTATGAATGCCCATATGGACTTTAAATTGATCATTGACCACTATTAAGATCATACTTGCTAATCATTTTCCCATAAAATTTTCATCTCATACATCATTTAGCTTATTGCGTCATCCATCTATAGTTGGCAAAGGAAAAAAAAAATATTTGAAAAAATAATAATAATAGAGAAAGAACATATAAAGCAATGAATTCATAACAATTATATATATTCTTTATACCCTTAAATTGATATTTGCATTAACATATGCGAATAGCGAATGATAATAGATGCAAGTGGTTAATATTCGCTTGCATTTGCACCCCTAAGATAAATTGTGTACCCATTTTAAATTTTTGCTCTGTGCATTATTTAAAGTAAAATTCTTTGTTGTTTTATGGAGATGGAAGTTTTTCATAAAAGAGTTTTAAACTTGAAAATTGTTTCATATCATTCGTTCTTATTTATTTATTTTATTGGGTACAAAGTCAATTTTTATAAAGTTTCCAAAATGAGAAGTGTTCTATTTAAAGAAAGTTTTTTTTTTTTAAGGAAAGATTTAGGGTTTCATCAACTGAAATTTAGAAATTACACGATTTGAAACCTAAATCCACGAAAGTTCAAAGAACAAGAGTTTGTGATCGTTTTAGAGGACCCAAGGATAACGAGTAATAGCATAAATGTTTAAAAATTTGCTTTCACATGACATGACCATACAAGCAAAAGTCGTTGACAACCACAAGAAAAGAAAAACTAATCTCATGGCTAAGATTCTGGCACACGTTTCATCTTCCGAGGGAAGCGAATTTAGTTAATAAAGATAGCTCCACTTATTCAGATCAAAACCCAGATGAGATGAGAGGATTTCTTTAGAAAAACTAAGAATAATGTATCAGACTTTGAGGAATGCTTCTGAGCAAAGAAATGTTGACGGCTTGTCTCGTCGATTGCAAGGGACCCGAATGTTTTGGACAAGATCGATGAGATTTCATTTGTTGACACCTCATTACACGTAGTTGCAGCTACAGGACAGACCGAGTTTGCAATGGAGATGATGATGTTAAAGCCATCATTTGCTAGGAAGCTTAACCCAAATGGCTTCACCCCCTTGCTTCTTCGTATGAATAGTAACAACACCCTATTGGCGCGCAAGCTACTCCATGTACATAGGGACCTTGTCTGCGCACAAGGAAGAGGGGGTGTGAATCCTTTTCCTTGTGTCTACGCACAAGGAAGCTTAACACAAGGATCTCATATTCTCTCTTCTATTCGGATCAAGAATGGGAAAGATCATTTCCTGTAACATTTTCCCCTATTATCTAAAAAAAACAAAAGAAAAAAAAAAAAGAAAAAAGAAAAAAGAAAAGAGGTGGTGTGAATCCTTTACACTATGTAGCTCAAAAAGGAAAGCTCCTTCTATTGGTTGAATTTCTAAGAGTCTACCCCAAATCTGTTGTAGATGTGACAAGTCAAAACAAGACTGCTCTGCATGTGGAACTGGAAAATGACATGTTTGATGCTTTTGAGCTCCTGGTTGGATGGCTTCGTTCCACTATATATGTTTTTTACTCAAAAAAAGTAAAATAGAGGCGTATCTTGAAATATTCAGAGTAGCAGGTTTAACTCATTTTACTGAGCATTTTGTTGAGACATTCTTTCTTTCTTTCTCTGAGAAAGTCCATGTGCCCTCCTTGTTACCTAAGGAATGTCTCTATCATAATATTCTCCACAAATTACTAAAAAATTACCAATGTTTCACAAATAATAAAAATACCCTTAATAAAACAAAATAATAATAAACAAATCTAAAACAAATTTTTGAAAATAAAAAATCAGGGTGTCAAAATTTTTAAAAATTTCTTCTTTTTTTTTTTCCAAGATTTTTTTTTTTTGAATTTATTAAAGTATTTTTGTTTTAATGAAAATAATTTAAGATTTTTTTTTTTTTTTTTTTGTGGTCTTAAGATCGAGGACATTATCAATTTTTTAATCATTTAGGAAGACATTAGCGCAATTAAAAATTTAGAAAGACATTATCAATTTGTTTATAATTTGAGTGATTATGTAAATTTTTTTCATGTTTCCTTAATTTGTAACATTTGCCTTATGTTTTTAAGCATTTAAGGTTTTTTTTTTTTTTTTGGGAGAGGGAGTTGAATAGTGTAGAATATTTTAACAGTACATGTTATGGGATCAATAATTGTGCACCTCTAAGTTTTACAGGTGGTGAAATGGTTATTGAATTGTAGAGGGCTTCTTGTAAACACCAAGAATTCAGAGGGTTTTACTGCTTTGGACATGGTGGACAACCAAGGATGAGGAATAGGCTATGCCGTGCCGGAGCAAAAAGTTCTTCATCTCTTCCTAAGGATGTTGAATCTTGGGCAGATTACTTCATATCCCATGTCCCAATTAAGGACAAGTTATTCATACGGTTCCTTGGTGAGAGAATGCTAATGTCAAACGACACGCACAATGTGATGTGATGTTGGTGGTTGCTGTACTGCTTGTAACAGTCGTCTACCAAGCAGCACTCAGCCCCCCCGACAGATTTTGGCAAGAAAACTACATTCCTGGAACCAATAATCAGTTCAGTATCAAAGCCGCCGGCGGTAACGCAAGTGGTGAAGTCAGTCAACCCACACACGGCGGCGGGACAGTAATCATGACCGGACACTTTTTCCACCTACTCGTGGCTATTAATACTTTTAACCTTTTATATACCACTACTCTTAATGGTCTTAGTTCTCCCTCCTGGGCTTCCTACTTTCCTGCTCATCATATCCTTTGGACTCCTCTTTCTGTCCTATGCCATCTCTATATCAATCACAGCTCCGTTTCCAATTCATTGGCTTCATTATTTTTTGTTTTTCTCTTTCTTTCTCCCGTCTGACATTGCCTTGTATTTCTTCATAACTTGGAAGCCTAAAAGACTTTTCAGGGCTTTTTTATGATGTTGGAAAAAGTGATTGGCCCACCTTTTACTATGCATGGGAGCACTCATCCCAGTTGCAGTGCCAAGCAGTTGGTTAATTCGCTCAAGAAAGAAGATTTGATGTGAAAAAAATTAGGCCAAAGCTTTGATCAGTACACATCTGGAAGACTGGTACGTGTTTATGATGATTTATCTACATATCTTTATCCATCTAATTTGTAGTGTTTTCTCAATCTTTCAACTTCATTAAGAGAAATATTACTCAGTATTCTCAAGTGTTCACTTTTAAAATTCTTGTCTATGTGGCACATTCATATTCACTTTTTTTTTTAAAAAAAAAAAAAAAAAATAATGAAAAATGAAAAACAAAAGAACAAAGAAAATATTAGGAGATTAATTAGTGAGAGTAGGTAAGTACGCTGAAAAGACAACAAACAGTTTAAAAGATCCACCGAAAGTCCGACATAACCACCCGAGATGATTAATGGGTAGAAAGATTAAAAGGAGAACAAACTGTTAGAGAGGTCTATTGGAAGTCCGACATAACCAACTTAAATGATTAAGTTAGAATGTCCGACATATCTAACTAATAGTTTGCCCATTTTTGTACGGCTTTTTACGATATTGTTTAAAAACCAATCCCATTTCAACCACCAATCACAGTTGTCAACCGCAATCAAAGGAAAAAAAAATGATCAGATTCAAGCTCTCAGAATCTTCCACCTTAAATTTGAGAGATGTTAAAATATATTCTTAAAAATGATTTTATGAGATGTCATTTAAGCATTCATTGTAATAAAATCAAATTATATTTGAATACATTTAAATCCGATTTGATTGGATCTCTTATACATTTTGTATTTTCTCTACCTTTCTATAAATAGAGACTATTTGTATTGTAAATTCATCAATTGAATAAGAACACATGTAGCCCTTAAGATTTTATCATGTGGACGTAAAATTTCAGTCTCTATTTTATTATTTATTCAGCTATTTTTTATTTAATATATTTCTTTCACCAGCAACTGTCTAAACTTTTGTTGGAAAGCTTCTCTTCAAGCTACAAAACCATGAAATGAACGCATTTAGGAAAGCATTGATTTTCCCACATTCTTGTTTGCCTTTCCTCATTTTCCATAAGCCGTCCATGTCAACGGTACACGTAGTAGATGCACCAAATAATCTTGCGGTTGCCCATCTCCATCGTTCATCTGTTGCTTTGGGCAGACGATTAAGGCAGGTGCAGTGCAGGAAGCGTGGATATAGTGAAAAGTTACTAAATTGATCAAAATATTATGGCCTTCCTTCCTGCCAGTTATTTACAGGAGCAGAATCAATCCTATGCTGCCCATAGAATCTTCTTAATACTCGCATCCACATTCAATCAGCTGGGTGACTCTTGAGCAGCTGCGAAAGAAATTAGAGAGGTGCAGGATAATGCATGATACTTATATTCTTTTAAGGGGAAAAAAGAAAATATATAACAAAGAGCATGTACAAAAGATACTCTCCATCTTGGGGATAAAAGATATATATATATACACACACACAAGGATGTGTGAACGATGGAAAAATGGTTGCTCTATTCAGGTGCAGACTCCACACTTCCTAATTAAAGCAACATAAATTCTCCAACCAAAATCAATCTGTGTGTTAAGAGAAAGAGAGAGAAACAGCAAGACAGAGAGACAGGATATAACCGAGGCTAAGAACTCAACTTGTAAATGTAACAATGCAGTACAAAGATCACTGCATTTCTTAAGGATGAAAAGGGTCATCTAGAAAGTATATAAGGTAAAAAACTACAAAAGTAAGACGAGCTTCAATTTTCCAAACCTGAAAAATGAAATGATAGGGCTCAGGCTCCCAAAGACAAGGCTTCTACTGAAACTTGAAGCAAAGGTACAAGAGTTCTTTAACCCAAAAGCTGAAGCTACATGTTGTCATCGTGTCCTCCCTAGGGAGATTAAAGTACTCCATGGTCAAGAATGATATCTTACTGACCATCTTCAAGATTTGCAGGCAAGGAATTCCAATTTCTATTCAATGTCATCAATCCAGTCACCATATATCCTACTGATTTTGTCTGGACCCTTCCATTTCTGATGAGTTCTCCCTGGCCTCTGAATTACAATAGATGACCGTTGCGATGGAACTCCAATATGATAAACATCAGAATGAGGAACTGAAGTGATTGGTGCTACCAGAATATCTGCCGGAGTTTTTGAAGGTACTCCTCCCAGCTTTGAGTCAGGAGGAGCAGAAGAAGAATCTCTAGTATCCCCCTCCATAAGCCCACCACCATATCGGTGTAATTCTGTGGTAAGAAACATAATTTCCAAGGTCAAGGAATGAACAAATCTTTCCCTGTCCCATCTTAATATACAAAGGAAAAAATGTGTTGACTCTTATGTTTCTCTTTTAGTTCTTTCAAATATGACATCAAGGTAAATACATGCAGCACCAACTTTAGTGAAGAAATAATTATCTCGACAATAAATTAGATATATTTCAATTCAATGGAATAAAATTCCAAGCCAAACAGTTGATAGGTGCTAACATGAGAGCAATTTCTTATGTATAAATGCAAAAGGTCAAGTACTTCACTTGCCCAATATAACGCATAAACCTAACAAATACACCTAATAATGTCTGTCACGTTTCCGCAAAGATGCTTGGGTGGTGGGTGG
The DNA here is from genome assembly GCA_006937295.1 of Carpinus fangiana. Taxonomy (NCBI): domain Eukaryota; kingdom Viridiplantae; phylum Streptophyta; class Magnoliopsida; order Fagales; family Betulaceae; genus Carpinus; species Carpinus fangiana. The sequence goes on from CM017325.1 coordinate 7,695,842, forward strand.
TGAATTATGTGAATTGGTTAGACAATCACAAGCCTTTGATATAACAACAAAGTTAAATAAGAGAGAGGAATTTGCCTCAAAGAGCTTGAGAATTTACATAACATCTTGCTTGGAGGCCACAAATGGCTTTAAAATGACAAACTTCTAGAGGGACTTCCTCCAAACTGTAAGGTTGCATTATCTAAAACAAGACACATGTTTTTGTGTCATGTGACTTAGTTCATCCGTTTCATCTAACCATCTGTTGTCTCTTTCTCTCACATCTCTAAAAAGGAGGAAAATTACTTGGATATCTTGCAGAAACCTAATCCTCTTCACCACCAAAGGATTTATAATTGATAGGCCAAAGCGTCTGATGCCAGTGAAAGCACAATTTTCTCTTTAACTTAATGTTTCTGTTTTCGCTTGACTCGACTTGGAACTTGAAATCAATTTTTTACTAGCTAACTAATTATTGTCTTAACTCCTTAGTCCAAAATAAGAGACAAAAATCATGCAATCGTCATGCCCGATTTTGCAACTTTGAATACTCTGAATACTTGTTCAAAATGTATCAAAGAAATTTCCCTCCTTTTCTTATTTTGTCTTCTTTTTTCACTACTTTTTGAAGAGAAGGGACAAAATAAAAAACAGATCATTAGCAAGTGCCTTAGAAGGGAGAGAGAGACAGAGAGGCCCTCCTTACATGATTAGCTAGCTTGCATAATAACTGACTACAAGAGTTGAATATTACAAGTAAATTTACTTACTACCTGGGATGTTATATTGCATGATCTATTGAAGAAAACATCCTTAAGAGTCCCCCTAGACCTTAACTTAGGTGGCTAAGCCAGGAGGGATAAGGTGGATTCGGGGATGGGTCTTTTGGATCTGTCTAGCTTTCAGGCCTCTCAAAGAGAGAGAGAGAGAGAGAGTTGAAAGAAAGATTGCTCAAATAAAGTAATTAAAGTTTAATGCAGCTTGAAAGGAGATCTTAGGTGTTGCATAGCACCATAGATTTGTGAACACATACATGATTTTAGAATTTCGGACTTCATACAGGATTTTGGGCCTGCCAAGACCCACACTATGAAAGGCATAGACAAAGTGATACATCTGCAAACAATTGTGCCATAAAAAAATGTTTGCGTGCCCGATGTTTTAGGTTGTGGGAAAAAATCAAACAGGCATTTGTCGTTGATACTTAAGCGTGAAAAAAAAAATGCAAACATATGAAACAAAGCAGCAAAAGTTAGACACTCATACAATCCAAATTATAAAACTATCTATAGTTGCTATAGACATGCGCATAAGTTACTCGGTACAAATCAAATGCAATTGAAAGGGTTGTGTTCAAACGTGTATCAGATTTAGGAAGAACAAAACTCAAGTTAAAAGTCTCAAGAAACAAAAATTTAGGTAAAAGTTCCCTACACTTGAAGCATTTTCCAGTCAAGACAACTATTATAATTTGGGAACTGAAATATCCGGAAGTCCATATGATTAAATCAGACCCTGTAATCAATCACAGGGTTATGTTCAATTTTCATAGAAGATGGAACAATTAAATTTTCTTTTTCTTTCTTAAACTGGAGCAAACGTTTCTAACTACATTCTTTCTACATCGCTCAATAGCAAGAAAGAGGTGCTCTAACTATCAAACAACAAACAACAAACTACAAACAAAATCTTAACAAGAATGGAAAAGAGCAAGACCACTCATACCTGCCGCACCATGAGCAAAATGGCATTTGCTCCCAAAAGGGCAATACCCCGTCAACTCCCACTTGTTGCAAATCCTGGTTTTCCAATTAGACGGCTTCACATTCTGCGCCCCGCCCACACTCCCCCCGGCACCCCCAGCACTGGCACTGCCACCGCCACCGCCACCACTGCCACCACTACTACCACCACCACCACTACCACCACCACCACCACCGTACCCACCAGGGCCCAAGCTGATCGCCACACTCTCCCTATTCTTGGACTGCTCGTCGTGAAGAAACGTGCAGTTGTCCCCATAGGGACACCCCTCCTCCGTGTAGAACTTCTTGCAATGCCTTCCCTTATACGACCTCTGGGTCTCCCCAACATAACCGGAAGACCCCAACGACGGAATCTGATACTCCTCCCTCGGCTCCGTCCTCTCCTCCTCGTGCGCTGCCACGATCTCCTGCCAGTTCGGTGGCGGCCGGCGGAGCTCTTCAATGCTGTGAGCGAAGTTACAGTTTGTTATGTACGGGCACGTCCCTGCACGAAACTTGCAACAAAGCTTGGTCTTGAAGAACATTTTTCCGATGGCTTTGGACCGATTCGACGACGTCACGTCCTGAGAATTCCTAGACTTCTTGCTGGGTGGCTCGCTTCCGGAGCGACTCTGGGACTGCCTCTGATCGTAGTTCGAGTTCGTCGACGGCGTGTCGTCTCCGTTGCTGTTGTTGTTGCTCCACGCTCGGTAATCCTCCTCCGTGGCCCACATCGCGTGGTCGCCACCAGACCAGCTGTCCGGGCCACTTCCGGTGATTACTTGTACCACGTTGCCGCCGGAGAAATCCATTGGCAAAGAGGAAGGTACGGGTTTTTTCCTTTCTGAAACCCTAAAGTGCTGACAGAAGTCAGAAATGGCACATAGAGATAGATAGATGACAACCCACAAAGCGAATTTCCAAAATTTGAGTGGAATTGACGGTATTGTAGCTGAATTTCAATGATTTGAGAAATGGGTCTTCGCTATTCAACACATCTAGCACTAAATTACACAGATTTTTTTAGGTATAAGATTTGTCACAGAAAAGGAAAAAAAAAAAAGTAACAAAACTCTTGAAACAGCAACAATGAAGAGAGAGTTGCCAAAATAGAAGTGGGGTTAGATCTACAGCATCAAGATATGAAGAAAAAATAAGGCACCTAGAAGGGAGATTATTTAGGAATGTAGCAGTGGAAACAAAGATGGTGGGCTTAATAAATACAAGAGAAAGATTTTTGAGATTTAGAGATAGATTTGGTTGAGGGAGTGAGAACCGAGAAATTAAAGAGAGTGCCCCAAAAAGAAGGAAGAAAGATTTTCCCAAGCTTCACACATCAATGATGATCATTGTTCTTGGATGAAGTTGAGAGAAGCTTGTCCGTGGACATGGGGTCCATTTAATTTTACTGTTCTTATATTATCTTTTGTCTTCTTCTCTGGCCTATTTATTTAATTAGTGCAAAAATTGTTGACTTGGGCGTTTTAAATGAGGTTGTCAGAATTGCACTGGTCCGTTGCTCTCTTTTTTGTACAAAAATATCATTTCAAAGAAGATGGAACCGACTGCACTGACAAGCAAATGGGCTGTGTAGCTTCTGCTGGCTGGGGCCCGGACCAAATAGATTATAGGCTCTGTTTGGATGCCAGAGTGGGCTGTTTGAAGGAGTTTGAAGGAGATTGAAGGGAAAAGAAAATATCGGCTCAAATCGGTTTGGCCCACTCCCTCCGAAGTGTCTGATGTTTTTAAAAGCCCATGCATATATATTGCCAATTTGCTCTTTTCTTCTTTTTTTTTGACATGTCCACGCAAGGGTAGGGGGAGGAAGAATTCAAACTTGTAACATCCGCTTTATAAGGCGTGATTCATAGCCAATTGAGCTACCACTTGGGGACTGCCAATTTGCTCTTGTTTTATGTTCATTGTCTATTTAAGTAATTCCCACCTTACCCAACAAGGATCCTCACCATTTAACTTGAAAATTTAAAAATAAAATAAAGGGTTAAATACTTAATTAGCCTTTAGGGTTTGAAAACTTTATTTTTCTCTCCCTAGGGTTTGAAAAGTGACCAAATTAGTCCTTGTGGGTTTGAAAAGTGACCAAGTTAGTCCATCTGTCAGTTAACCGTTAGTTGACTAAACGAACTGACACGTGGACCAATTAGAAGTTGACACGTGGCCACATAATTAATTTTTTTAATTTTTTTAAAAATTATAAAAAATAATATAAAAAAACAACCGTAGCCACCCCCCTTGGGCACCAAGGGGTGGCTCGGCCGCCCCCATGGGTCCAAGGGGGTGGCCGAAACCAACCCCAGTGGGTACTGTGATGTGGATTTGGTGGGTACTAGGTGTAGACAATAAAGCAAGGAAACCGAACAAGAACGTCGACGGTTGGGTTAGTTCTTGTGATGTTTAGTAGAGGGAGTTGCTTGAATTGCCTTGAAAACGGATTACAAATTGCCAATTGGAGGAATGTAGAATTTGTGGGTCTTACAAGAATCAGGCTTCCGATGGGACTAACAAGACGAACTGGGTGTGGAAGAAAGTCAGAGAGAGAGCATGCTAATTGTCGAGAATTGGGTTGTGAGCATAACAACACAGTCGTCCTCGTCCAGGGCTGCGCATGGGCATGGCGACGAACCATGGTGGGCCGTGCCAAGAAACCACCAAAGAGGTTGTGCTGAAGAGGAAAGCCTTGGCAGATTTGTGCCAATGCTGGCATGCCGACCTGGGGTGGTTTCAGCCACCCCCTTGGCTCCATGGGGTGGTCGTAACCACCCAAGGTTCTTTTTTCTCTTCTCTTTATTATTATTATTTTTTTGAAAAATATATATTTTTTAAATAAAATATATATATTTTTAAATAAAAAATATATATTTTTAAATAAAAAATTTAATTAGGTGGCCATGTGTCAACTTCTAATTGGTCAACGTGTCAGTCCGTTAAGTCAACTGACGGATTGATTAACTTGGTCAATTTTCAAAATTACAATGACTAATTTGGTCACTTTTCAAACCCTAGGGAGGAAAAAATAAAGTTTTCCAACCCTAGGAACTAATTAAGTATTTAACCCTAAAATAAAAATCAATTCACTGTCATGATTTAATATTATTGCATTTAAGCTACATTATTTAAATTTTTTAATAACATAACAACATATACACTGTTAAATACGACAACACTATATCTCTCGACAAATATCTTATTCATGCCAAAAATAAGTGTAGTCAATGCATTCACTCATTTGATTAGAGCTCTTATTTGAATGGCATAATTTGCCTGGATTAGGATTTCCTCAAACTTCTTTTAAATTTTAGATTCTATTATTATAATCATAGCCATACTTTACATATAACAATTCACAACGTGCGAGTTGTCATACAAAATAAATGCTAAAGTCCTTATCCAACTTGCCTTAGCTGAAACCCCTTGCCCATTTGCGATCAATTGTAGGGTTCAAGAGAAAATTAATGGACATAGAAGTTTTTGGCCAATTATACTAGTTGGCTATCTAGTTTAAGGGTATCAATGCGGGTCATTATTAACCGCCCGCTAACCGCTAACCGTTATAACCGCCTAGTAGTTAGCGGTTAGTGGTTATAGGGTTTACTAACCATAACCGCTAACCGCTTTTTATATACTATATTTTTATAATTATAATAATATTTATACATATAACATACTCAATTGATTATTAATGATTAAATTACATTTTTGTTTTAGATAATTAAATCACAATTTAAGTATTAATATATTATCACTATAATTTATATGATTATATTATATGATCAATTAATCATAAAATCATTTGATTATATAATAACAAATTATACATACATATTCATAAGTCATAAGTTATAAGTATGCAAGTTCATACTAATACAACAATGAACAATTAAGTATTTAGAGACTTAGTTACAATGTATGTTATTAACTTATAAGTCTATATATGTTATAAATTATAATTATACACTATACATATATGCAATTATGGATATTAAATAATATAAATGTAAAAGATCAATAATTAATCATATGATTCAATAACAATTCAAATATTTATTAAAGTTAATAATATTATTAATGTACAATGATAATGTGATTCGTATAATATCAAATTAATTAATTGACATTAGATTAAACAATGTATTACTTATAACCACAATTGAAGTATTAATGTATTATCATTATAATTTATATGATTATATAATAACAAATTATACATATATAATATTTGTATATGATATGTTTGTAACTTTGTAATAATATATAATATGTTATGTAATAATATATATATATATATATGTTAGCAACAAGTAACATAAACTACATAAATAACATAATTATTAATTAGTTTATAGTTACATATTAACTAGCTTTGTAAATACTTATATCATACATTATTATTCTAATATTTTGTAATTTAGTATATATTAAGTAATTATGCATATTGCAATTATGCATATTGTATATATGTATATTTCAAAATTATGCATATTGCATATATGTTGTGTTGAATTTTTTTTTATATGTTGTGTTTTTTATTTTTTATTTTTTAAAGTTAACCGGTTATGATTTAATATTTAAGGATTTTTTTTTAAAGTATAAGTAAAAATAAATTTGGGGTTAAATATTTTTGATTTTTCAATATGGGCTCTTTTTATAGCTATTAGGACAAAAAAGACACTAAAAATACCAAAAAAAAAAAAAAAAAAAAAAAAAAAAAAAAAAAAAAAANGGTTAGTGAAATCTACTAACTGCTAAGGCGGTTACGGTTAACGGTTATTACCACTAAGCGCTAACCGTAGCATTGACACCCCTAATCTAGTTGCGTAGCATGTGATCTTTTATGATTCTATAGAAATGAAGCCTATCATGATGGAAAAATTGTTGATGCTCATTCTATTTCAGCCCATATCAACAAATTTGCTTTGGAGCATTTTCATGCTTGGAAAAATCGGTCTTCTTTCATCAAAGATTCGTGGATCCCTCCTCTTGATGACTGGTTCAAAATAAACTTTGATATGGCTATTCGAGATACTTTTTCTGTTCAAGTAGCAATTTGCAGGGATTCAAATGGCTCTATTATTGGATGATTTCTCAAGTAAGTTCACCTTGTTTGCCTAATTATGGGGAAGCACTTGCAGCTCAATTGGTAGTCTCTTTAGCTGCTTCGCTACATCTCGGCAAATTTTTTCTAGAAGGTGATTCTCAAGTTGTTATTCTGACTCTTCAGCAGCCCAATATTTCTTCAGGATTGGTGGATTTCTTCTATTATTTCAGATATTGTTGACTCTATCCCATCATCTTCCTTTTGGGAAGCTAGGAAGGTCTTTAGAAATGCAAATTTCTTCACCCATATTGCGGCATGTTTGGGCCACGGTCAAAAAATTTTCTGGCTAGATTCCCTATTACCCCTTTCCTTCTCGTTCGGTACCTATTACTAGTGAGAAGGATCCTCTGTTCTCTTTATCGCTTTCCTAGTTGGTTTGTTGTCTTTTTTATGATGTACTCTAAAAAAATAAAATAAAAAATAAAAAACCAATAACAACCACCCAATACGTTAAAGATAGTAGAACATATTCATAATGAGTTACACTATACTTCAGGTCCCACAAGAAAAGGACCGAGGGAGGCCCCATTGGTGGAGTGGAGCATAGTCAACTAGTGACCAAGATTTGACATGTACAATCGAGTCAAATACATTTTTATTTTGGGAAACTTCATTAACCTCCTGAACTTTCGTGATTTTTGCAAACACCATTCCAACCTTAAAAAACTCTCACTTTAGTGTATCAAAGTATATTTTACTTCTACTTTACCCCTTCCGTTAGAATTTTACAGTTAAATCAAACAGTCCAATATTTAAAAAACCTTTATACCCTCAAACTTTGTAAAAATTCTAAATTTACCCTTATTTATAAATAAAAAATTATTATTATAATTATTATATTAAAAAAAAGGACGAAAGCCAAAAATGGGGTTGTAAATACCACCCCATTTTTGGCCAAGGCCACCCCCACGGTCTGGGGGTGGTTTGACCACCCCCATGCCCAAGGGGGTGGTCCAAAACCCCCAAAAGGCAAAAAAAAAAAAAAAAAAGTTTTGGGCTTTTGGGGGTGGTCTGACTACCCCAAAAGCCCAAAACCCATTTTTCCTTTTTTTATTTATTTTTATTTATTTTTTTGGCCTCCTGGGGTGATCGGACCACCCCCTTGGCCATNTTTTTTTTTTTTGGACCTTTTGGGTGTGGCCGGACCACCCTCCTTGGCCATGGGAGTGGTTCGACCACCCCCAGATCGGCTGTGGACCACCCCATTTTGGCTAAGGGGGGTGGCCCTCAATTTTCTTTTCTTTTTTTTTAATATTTTTCTTTTTTTGAAAAACAAAATTTAATGGTCAAAATGACGTCGTTTTGGATTGAGTGGATGTTGTAGTTTTGGAACCCAAAACGTTGTAGTTTTGGAATGAGGGGTAAAATTGGTATTGCGAAGGGTTTCGTTAGGATTTCACAGAAAATCCTAACGGAAGGGTAAAGTGAGAGTAAATTAAAGTTTAATATACCAAAGTAAGAGTTTTTGAAAATTGGGGGATGTCTGTCAAAAGCGTGGAAGTTTAGAAGGGTTAGTGAAGTTTTCCTTTTTTTTTTTTTTTTTTTTAGCTACATTCTCTTTTAAAATACCTAGGACTTAATTTTTATTTATTTATTTTAACTATCATAGAAAAATTGATAGAGAAAAAAGAAGAAAAAAATAATAGAAAAAGAGAAAAAGAGAGAAAATCATAAAATAATTATGTATTAATGCAGAGTGCTTCCTCGCATCGGATGGATACATGTTTTAAGGGTTTTTTTTTTTTTTTTTTTTATTTTTTTTTATTTTTACATGTCTGCACAAGAGCGAAATGAGGATTCGAACAAGTAACCTTTGTTTCATTAGGCGTGGTCCTAATCGATTGTACTACCTCTTGAAGACTTGTTTTAAGGCTTTTGAATAGCCATTTTACATATAATTCTAAAATAAATAAGCTATTGTAAGCTAAATAGAAGAATCATAATCCAAATTTATAAAAGAAAGGTATGCCTTAATCACCATCATCTCACGCTGGTGGCGCATCCGCCACCTGGGATTCACACCCAAAATCCACCATCAATTGGTTCAATTTCTTGTTGCTTATCCTCTGTTGGATGATCCTCATATCATCGTCATTGCTGTAGAGAAATATAAAGCATGAGAAATTTAGCAATTTTTTTTTTTAAAAAAAACATATATGTACAGACTCGCATTTCTTCCCGCAATTTTGCATGTGAAAGACGTGTTTTTAAATAAATTTATAAAAAAAAAAATCTCATTTAATAGTACGGTTTAAAAAGGTTATTTTCTTTTTATTTTCAAACTACACACAAGCAAATGATATCTTAAAAATAAAAATAGATTATATTCAAGAATTTTATCAACCTTTAACTGCGTTTTTATAAATTATTTTTTTATTCAATGCTTTTGAAAATCGCTATTTTTTAAAACTCTAAAAGGAACAGTAATCATTGATTATATAAATAGCATAATTTACGTACCTTTGAGGTAAGATGGGGGCAGAAGGAGTCAACGTTTGGGCTAGCTTAAAAGCATCTTCATGCCGATTAACGACATGGTTGAAGCACAAATACCGTCCGTAGGATGAGATGTCTTCAAAGACACAGATGTGGGCGTCCACCAAAAATTTAAGATCGACGGTCACGAACACCCCATCTTCGTACATCTCAGCCGCTCCTTTGAGATACGGGTTACTGATCGACACATCGGGGCCCATCAGCAGGCCTGCATTGATGGAGACCATGTTGACTCCCCTGTCCATTGTCAAGGCCCATGCTGTCTTTTCCGCCAGTGTCTTCGATAGAGCATGCCACAACTGTCCTCCCCATTTTAGGAGTCAAACATTAAATGTGGGAATCAGAATAAATGTTGAAAAGTCTAACGAGAAGAAAATTAAGTAACCTATAATACTTATTTAATTCATGGAAAATCAAGAAAAAAAAATAATAAGTAAATTTATAATATTTTATTTTACCCTTTTTCTCAATTTGTTTTTTTTGAAAAATAAAAGTCATGAATATTAATTAGGAAAGTGTATTTCCAATTAAATTTTTTTTTTTTTTAGAATAATGTGATTTGACTTTCGCTTCATTAAATGTGGTCATAATCAATTGAACTATCTATTGAGAATAATTAGCTAGGCTTATATTAGTGTATGAGAAAATTAAATTAATACCTTAAATTTACGACAAAAATTAACGTCACTCCAATGTCTCTCATCCAAGTCTGATTCGATCGACTTCCGATCGTCTTTCCAAACAACGGCAGTGATTGAGGACGTGAAAACCACCTTGTCAATTGTCTCCGTTTGTGCACAAGCTTCTAGCACGTTGTGTGCAGCCCTTACCTCCACTTCCAACATAAATTCCTACACACAAAAATAATATTCGAAATCTAATATTAATACCATATAATAATAAATAATAAATAATTATATATATATTAAATTACGCATAGTATTATTGTACGGAAAGAGTTAATATATAGAAGTCAAACGCTCATATGGTTTTTAAATTCAAAATTTACCAGACTTTTTGGTTTATATAATCGGGTCAGATTTTTAATAATTATGGTTCAAAATTATTAAAGTGGTTGCTAGCTAGGCTTCACGCTAAACGCTCTCATATGCCATATATATGGTCAGGTTATCACGTGGTGGGTGGGTCTTGAGTGTTACATCTTTCTTCGTCACCAACAAACGGTCATGAAGGTCGATCGAGAGAGAGAGAGAGAAGAGCAAATTGGAATTGCACTGGCAACGCAGCAAAAAGACGAGCCGGAAAATGACAGACATTAATCATGCAACTGCACTATAAATTACTTGACGTACACGAAGGGTGGCACGAAAGTCCGCATTTAAAGTTAGTTCACGCGTTGAATGATCTCCAATGGTATAGATTACATGTTTCGATCGGAAACTGTCATTTCTCAATCTGATGATGTGAATCTTAGGTAGAAAACAAAATAGTTCATATGCAATCCGTGAAAAAGAGAAAGAACTTACATCATAGGTGGGTTGGTCTTGTGGCGGTTCAAAGCTGTAAAACAAGCCAGAGCAACCTTTCAAAGCATGGATTATGCTCTGATAGTCGAAGGGATCTGAACGGAAAATCTTTAGCTTCTTGCTATGATCACAAGAAAGCCCACTAAATTGCGATTCATCTGAAGATCGATCATCCAAAATATAAGGAAAAAAAAAAACGACAAGGCAGAAGAAGAAGAAGAAGAAGATATGGTGTATAAGCTCACCATGGTGTTGAACCGCGGCGTGGACGGTGTAGCCTCTTTGGAGGAGGCGGAGGACGATGGTGGAGCCTAGGCGGCCGGAGGCGTCCATAACGCATACTGCGTTTGAGGTGTGATGGAAAGAAGCCGGTGCCATTAATAAGTTTGTGTGTTTGTGTGACAGAGAAAAGATAGAAAACTTCGGGCTTTAAAGTGTTTGCCCAAAATACAGAGCTTTGTAGAGAGAGAGATTGGTGAATGTGTACATTAGTAAAGAAGGGTGGCTAGCATTCAAAGAGCGTGGAGAGTAGATGGTTCGCAAGATGCAACAATAAATAAAAGGAGTTCGGTGGGAACGTGTTTCCTAGCTGCACAGCCACACATTAGCGCACCTACTTACAAGAGGCCAATATTTATTAAAGGTTTTTTTTCTTTTTTTTTTCTAATCTTTTAAGAATTTTCTTTCTTGATTTTTCTGCATCCTTTCACGTCTCAAAATTATCATTGAATCTATTAAACAATGTTATAAGATTTCATAGAATTTTATTAGAATCATCCTAAATGTGATGTGACTTTTAAAAGAGGTTTGATACGGACATAACAAAAAACCAACTTATGTCCAACTTCTTTCCTACATGGCATTTAAAAAAAAAAAAAAATTCTCTACTCCGACGACGACAGCTCTTGTGAACTCACTACCCACCTGCTCCAACGACGATGATGACAATAGAAACTACTGGCAAACTCACCGGTGACGGCTGACCCACGGCTAGGTCACGCGTGACCCACGGCTGGATCTGGCAGTGACCCAACCGTGGGTCACCATCTCCAGAGACTTTTCTACCAAACCCAGCCTAAAAAAATCGATTATTATGCCTCAAAAATCGATTTTAATGCCTCAAAAATTGATTTTAATGTCTAAAAACTCATTTATAATGCCTAAAAAATCGATTCTAATATTACAAAACTCGTTTCTAATGTCTCAAAACTTAATTTTGGATTCAAAACTAAAACCTAGAGGGGAAGATTAACCCTTTTTGAGATTTTATTATCCTAAAATCGAAGCTATTTTATCACCCTAAAAGTCGCCAGATTCATTTGAAAAACCAAAGAAAAAATCGGCGAACTCACCGGCTGTGAGTGCTGCAAAACCAGTAGCCGGTTCTTCCTTCTCTTCTATCTCTTCTTTCTCTTTTCTTTCTTCTTTAGTTATGCATTAGGGTGTAGGTTTTTTTTTGTGCATTTTTTTCCCCTTTATGTGAGGTGTCATTCTCATATTGGGTGCTGCAAAACCCACCTTTTGCCATGTAGGAGAGAAGTTGTACATAAGTTGGATTTTTATTGTGCCTTTAACATTTTTCCTTTTAAAATTATCGTTGAATTTGGAGTAAGTTGAGATATAATTTATTGATGATTTTAAAAATAATATCACATTTTGGAAGATTTTAGGAAAACTTATAACATTACTTGAATCTATTAAGCCATATGTGATCTACACACGCTTGAACTCTACAAATTCAATAGTGATTTAAAGTAAAAAAATGAGATAAGAACTGGAATAGAATGTATAATATTGTATATATAGCACGTCTCTATCTTAACAAACAACTTATAATTATAAACAAGTATATGTTTAGTATATTTTTGGGTAAAATCCATATTCTCCCCTCAAACTACCACCTAGTTGACAATGTCCCCTTCAAACTTTCAATTGTGACAATGTCCTCCCAAACTACCAAAATATTGTCAATGTCTCCCTTAAGGCTAGCAAAAAGATTAAAATGCCCATATATATTTCTCAATAAAACAAAAATACTCCTATAAACTCAAAAAAAAAAAAACGAAAAATTTTAATTTAAAAAGAACGATTTAAAAAAACTATTATTTTTTAAACGAAAATTATTTTTTGAAAGAATTTTTTTAAAATGATTTTTTTAACAAAGAGGAGCTAATTAGAGTCCACAAAATGGCATGTAACCACCATATATGAAACCCTTTGAGAGGAGGTCCACATATCAGTGGTTATGTTTACCCTATCAACCCCACTTAGAAGTGTTTTCAGTTTTTTCTTTTCAATGTTGTAAGTAGCAATGTAATCACTTTTTACAGTGGCATGGCTAATTTTTTTCCAGTGCGGTGTGCAAGCCCTCATGAACTTGGTAAAAAGTTCATGCTTCATCATATTAAAAGGATACTCATGTAAAAGTACCATATGAGCAGCACGTTCCCTAACTCTCTTCTCATTGTAAACAAAGTTTAACACTGTCCCAAAACCATCATTGTCATCATTAGGTTCAAAACACAAAGTCTTTTGCTTCTTACGGTTATTTAACTCCACAAACTTCTTACACCCAGTTAAATGCCTACTAAGGGTGGAGGTAGTACTAGATTTCCTACAACAAACAGACCCTTACACCAATGAAAACCATCATTGTCATCATTAGGTTCAAAACACAAAGTCTTTTGCTTCTTACTGTTATTTAACTCCACAAACTTCTTACACCCAGTTAAATGCCTACTAAAGGTGGAGGTAGTACTAGATTTCCTACAGCAAACAGACCCTTACACCAATGACATTGGTTTTTTCTTACACCAGCTACTGTAATTGATTAAAAGTCATTCCAAACTTTTGAAGTCTTCTGCCTTTCCTTCTTTTGGAAGGTGGCAGACCCACCTTCAACTCCACCCCTAGCCCAGCCCCAGACATAGATATAGACACAGACATAGACACAGACACAGACACAGACACAGACCTAGACCCAGCCCCAGCCCCAGCCCCATCCCCAAACTCGGACTCAACAACAACATGTTCATCTGGCGTGCATTCAGTGCTAGCAGCCACACCAGATCCAGGAGTGGGGTCGGCAGTAAGTGTATCATCACCCAAATCAACCTCATTGATTTCATTGATTTCAATTGTATTCTTCATAACTGTTATTAATTTGTAAAATTTAAATTAGAAAAACAAATCATAATCATACACACTTAACAGAATCATACTTATAAACACTTAGCAGAATCATACTCATAAACACTTAACAGAATCATACTCATAAACAATTAACAGAATCATGCTCACAGAATCATGCTTATAAACAATTAACATAATCATGCTCATAAACAATTAACAGAATGATGCTCATAAACAATTAATAGAATCATGCTCATAAACAATTAACAGAATCATACTCATAAAAAATTAAACAAAATCATACTCAAACAAAACAGACAGAACAAGTTTTTTTTTTTAACAAATAACAGAATTATGCTCATAAACAATTAATAGAATCATGCTTATAAACAATTAACAGAATTATGATCATATACAAATAACAGAATCATGCTCATAAACAAATAACAAAATCATGCTCATAAACAATTAACAGAATCATACTCATAAAAAATTAAACAAAATCATACTCAAACAAAACAAACAGAACAAGTATTTTTTTTAACAAATAACAGAATCATGCTCATAGACAAATAAAAAAATCATGCTCGTAAACAATTAACAGAATCATACTCATAAAAAATTAAACAAAATCATACTCAAACAAAACAGACAGAACAAGTTTTTTTTTTTTTTTTTAACAAATAACAGAATCATGCTCATAAACAATTAATAGAATCATGCT
>CM017325.1:7711358-7738677 GCA_006937295.1 Carpinus fangiana
AAAAAAAAAAAACCTGAAACTTCAAAGTTCAAACGATCAACAAATGCAGCACTGTTGTAGCTACTGGCTTGCAATTTGCAAATTAAGTGCTACCAGAGACTCCCTGAAATGATGAAATGAAAGTATTAGTAATGAACATTAGTTAGGGTTTTCGAAGAATAAAAAAAAAAAAAGAAAAAAAAAAGAACTTAACTTAAAAGGGCAGAAGTCGCATAACTCAGAAGCTCTTTAGATTTCAGAAGTCAGAAGGTTTTCTGATTCGAATCTTTAGGGTTTTTAAGCACTAAGCAGCAAGCAGGAGCATACATCATCATCGGTTCATACACTCGAATATATAAGGGGGGGATTAGGGAAGGATCATGGGGGGATTTGGGAATAAACAAAAAGATGGCAAACGAGTACTTGATAGCCCAGTACTCAATTTCCATTTCCATCACAGTCAGATCAAGAGCAATCATCTTTGTCTCTGCCAAATGGACCAAATCACAACAAAAATGTCACAGAACAGTTGAAAAAACACAAATAAATTGAAATAATACAATATAAACAACGTAAATAAGATAAGAAAATTAGGATTAGGCGGCGAGATTGGACGGGATAGGAGAACTCTTCTCTCACAAAACTTGTATGAGTGGTTAGGAAGCCATTGGATGGATATCAGATGATCCATCAACGGCTCGATTGAGGATCTAGGACGAACGGGTTGTAGCCTTGTAGGGAGGGGGTTGGTAAGGGTTGATTGCGTGCACTTAAGTATTCAAACAACTACACTGAGAACTGAGAAGCATTGAATGCTCACTTAGAATCACAGTTCCCATTGCGAATCAGAAATGAAACTAGATCGTTCGAATGAGAATGGAATGGGAAATGAGTAATGGGTTCGAACGAAGAGAGAAGGGATTCATATTTCAATCCCTTCTCTCTTCATTCGATTAAATCGTTTATAGGCTGAGCCACTGTGACTAAGCTATGACTACGAGCTATCTGTGGAATCTGGTTAGCTGCCTGCCTAGTTAGAACCCTAACTGAGATGGAAAGATTAGAGAAGTGACTGGTTAGAACTAGGGCTGGGTGAGCGAGTGGTAGGCTCGTCATGAGTGATTGAGTGAGCGAGGCTGCGAGAACCAAAGAGAGAACTCAGAGAAGGCTGAATCAGTGAATCTGAATCGATTTTGTTTTTTTAGGTTTTTAGGATATCAAATGATCCCCAACCGTTGGATTTGGAAAACGTTTAGAATTGAACGATTGGATTTGATCCAATCTTTAGAGTTTTTTCCTGGTGTGCCGTGTGTCCCACTTATGGTAAATAAGTTTTTGATCCAATACGGCCGTTTCTAATCAAATACCGTGTAACCCTTTCTTATAGGCCGTAGATTATATAGATTAAATTTTTTAATGGATTTGAGTCGTTTGATCAATTAATTCTAGAAAGTTTACTATGATTTGGGGAGCACTAGATTACTCTCCGGTTGGGCGTGGTTTCTAGCTGTCTTCCATTGGGCGCGATCTAACGGTTGAAGTTTAATCGCCAAAAACTGGATGGCCTAAATTAAATTGAAACGTGCCACCTCAATTCTCGTGCATGCGTGTAGAAAATGAGACTGGATAATTATCCAATGCGTGTGTGATTTCGTGAAGCCGGCTCTATGTATACTCCATATTTCATTTCACCGTTTATTCTCAGATTGATTTTAAACCTTATTAAAGATTAGTGAGCTCACGTGTATTTCGAAACACCAGATCATAACCGGTTGGGCGATTGGTTTACAACTGTACACCATTTTCTTAATCCAATGGCTCAAGTTTGATCTTAAAAAAATGGACGGCCCTAAACGATTGTTGAGATACCGAGACTTGTCAGTCTCGATTAGCGCGCACTGCGTGCAAAGACGTGAAGCGTCTTTTGATCCTCCATGGCATAACTCACTGAAACCGGCACCATTTAAATGACATGATTTTTTTTTTACCGTTGATTCTAATGTTATTAATTTCATTGAATTTTAGACCATGTGATTAAACAGCTTATAGTGTGATGCACTGCACTGGATAACTATCATTGTGGGGGTGGTTTACAACTGTCGTCCACTTATACGATCCAACGGCTACGGATTAATCAAATTTCATCGGACAGCTAGAATAAATAAACGTTATATATTTTAATTCAAACTTTATTAATTATATTAATACAGATTAATCAAATTTATTAATTACTTATTAATTCTAATTAATTCTAATTTAATAATTATACTTTCTTAATACGTTTGTTTATTGATTATACTTTATTTATTTAATTATAATTAATTTGTTTCTTCCTTGCTTTTTAATACTTTATTAATATAATTAATTATACTTTATTAATACGGATTAATCAAATTTAATTAATACTTTATTAATTATATGATATGATTATATGATATAATTAATCATAATTTATATGATATGATATAACTAATCATAATTTATACTTTATTAGTTATATGATATAATTAATTCATATTTTATTAATTATACGATATAATCTAATAAATCTATCATACTTTATTAAATTAAGTTATCCCTAGTCCCTACCTTACATATAATTAATTATATGTTATTTATCAACTTATCCTCCCTACCTTACTATTTACTTTATTAACTTATCATACCTTACTTATTTATTATTTAAGTATGTTACTTATCATACTTTATTAACTTATCCCTACCTTACTTATTAACGTATCCCTATCTTACTTATTAATTTATACATACCTTATTTATCTCTACCTTACATATAATTAATTATATGTTATTTATCAACTTATTCAGATAGCCCTACCTTATGAGTTTTTTGAAGGATAGACTTATTTCTTCTCGGACGATTTCCGGCGATTGAAAGAAACGATTTCCGGCAAAACTTTCCGACAATTTCTCTGACTTCAAAAAACCATATGGGGACAGTACATTGGGTAGCCCCTGGGGTGGCCTTTCTTGCTGTCCGATAAACCATCTAGGAGAAGCTAGAGAAACCGGTGTTCTTTGACGTTTCTCACGGAAAGATTTATCTCTTGATTTTTGGGGCACATATGAATATAAAGTTTTCTCTCTAGGTTTCACCTATAGGAGAGAAGGAGCCGTTTCCCTTGTCTTTTTGAAGATTTAGGGAGGAGTTTTTTTATTGGAAGAAGGAGTCTATTTTTCATTGAAACTGCAGCAATGGCAGAAGACATACCAAACCCATGGCCTACCCACCCACTATTGGAAGATGAAGGTGTACAGGTTGACATTCTCAAGGAGGAAGTGCAAACTGTGGCTGCCAGAGGCCAATTCTGTGCAGTGGGTAAATTGATTGAGGACCTGTATGTAAGCAAGGAGGAGTCCATTAAGACTGCACTTTTGAAAGGGTGGAAAATATTGGGATCTGTCTGTTTCAAAGTGTTTGGGCGAAAATCTGTTTCTTATTGAATTTGAAAAAAGCCGGGATAAGGAGAAGGTACTGGCTGGACGCCCTTGGGGGTTTGAAGGTGTCCTGTTCCTGGTGGAGGATTTCATTGGTCGATCTTCGCGGACAAAAATTAATTTTGACAGAGCCTCGTTCTGGGTACAAATGTACCACCTACCACTTGTCTGTATGGGGAGGGAGGTGGGGAAAAAAATTGGGGCTACTGTAGGAATGGTGGAAGAGGTTGATACGGATGGGGGGAGTACCTGAGAGTCAAAATTTCTTTAAACTTGTCCAAGCCCCTGTCCAGGGGACGCATGATCAATTTATAGGGGGAGTCAAATTGGGTTGAGTTCAAATATGAGAAGCTACCTAAGTATTACTTCCAGTGTGGTGTTATCCGGCACGGAAAGGGGGGATGTCAAAAGAAGACTAATCTGTGAAACCAGGAGCCGAACGCTCCTTTTGGCCCAGGACTGCGAGCTCCTTCACCTACTCGTAGGGGAGAACGTCACACAGTGAGACATGAGTCCTGCACTGGAAAGGCAAGATTTGATTACTGGGCGAATGAAGATCGGTCTACATGGCCTTCCCATACCAGAAAGAGACATCATGACCAGAAAAGATCCCAATCGGAGGCCGTGGGGGAGACGGAGGGATCCGGCGAGGGGACTCCATCAAAGACAAATAAGGAAGGTAGCAGACTAAGCGGCGACAAACATGGAGTTGTTTATGAGGCCCCAGCTGGGGAAGATACGACAGATATTGATTTTCCTGGAATAGGAAATAACGGAGATGCTATAGATACTTTGGGCGACAATCAAGAGGGGACAAGGGAGAAGGAATCACGGAGAGCGCAAAAAGGTAAATCTCCTACTGGCATTATGACTGATAAGCTGGAGGGGGTTAGAAAAAATCTCTCTCTAAATGGATTTACTCACGTGGCAAAGGGTAGTATTTTCAAAAAAGAAGGGATGGGCCACCAAGTAAGTCCAGGGGATTCTACTTATACAGGCCCAATCATCTCAGATGTGGCCCGGACAGTTAAAGCAGCGCATGATGCAAATAAAGTTCCTGAGAAAGCCTTGAGTACGTGGAAACGTAAGTATGGAGATGAGGCTATAGATCCTGCAATAAAAAAAATAAAAAAAGAAAAGAAAAAAAAGAAATGGGCCTAAAGGAGAAATCAAATTTGCTGGAAAAGAAAGAAAGCTAAGTGGAAATTTGAAAAATGAAATTGGATTGGGAATGGCGGCGGCTGCGAGACAGCCCCGCCGACCGCAATGACGATTTTAAGTTGGAACTGCCGGGGGCTTGGGAACCCCGTGCAGTTCGAGCCCTAACCCATTTGGTAAGGGAGAAGCGACCCATAATGGTTTTCTTAATGGAAACCGAACTCCGTCATAAAAAAATGGAGTTCATCAGATGTAAACTTGGATTTAAAGGACTTTTTGTGGTGGATTGTGTTGGAAGAAGGGGCGGGTTGGCATTGATGTGGGGTGATGAGTTCATTGTGGACATACAAAACTATAGCCAACATCACATTAATGGTGTAATTCGGACCCAACCAAACTCTTTGCCATAGAAGTTCATGGGTTTTTATGGAAACTCGGATGTGACTAAGCAACATGAGTCTTAGTCGTTACTAAAAATTCTGGCTCAATTTACTCCATTGCCTTGGGTTTGTGTCGAGGACTTCAACGAAATTTTAACCCACCCGAAAAAATGGGGGGGGGGGGGGNGGGGGGGGGAAATACAAGGAATAGAAGCCAGATGAGGGATTTTCAACAAACCATTGAGGAATGTGAGTTAACATATTTGGGCTTTTCAGGACCAAAATTTACATGGTCGAATGGCCGAGAGGACTTGGGCTTTATTAAAGAACGACTTGACAGAGGATTGGCAAATCAGGAATGGAGAGATCTTTTCCCTGAAGCTGTCATAGTGGTGGAGCTTGCTCTAGGATCAGACCATCTCCCTGTCTTCTTACGACTTGCTTGAAAGTTTGGCAAAAAAATGAGACATTTGTTCCGGTATGAAGCTAGCTGGGCATTGGAAGAGGATTTTGGAGAAGTGATTCAATGTGCATGGGACGTTACACAGGGGCCCACAAATTCGTGGGACAACTTAGAAGTAAGGCTGGGTGGGTGCAAAAAAATTCTTGCCCAATGGCAGCTTGCGAAGAAGGATCCCATGGGAAAAATTAATTTTTTGGAAAAAAAAATTAATATCCCTTAAAGCTACAGAAGGAATGATGATGGGTGAAGAAGACAAAAAAATTGAAAAAGAACTCCAAGTTTTATTGGATCAAGAAGACGTTAGGTGGAGTCAAAGGGCAAGGGTGACATGGCTTAAACATGGAGACCGCAACTCTCGATTTTTTCATAAGTGTGCCAATGCCAGAAGGAGAAAAAAATTTATTGGAGAAATAATTGATGATACGGGGCAGCTATGGCAAAAGCCTGAAGAGTTTGAGATGGCCTTTATCAACTATTTCTCTAATTTATTCACTGCAGGGGAGGGTGTGGATATAGAGCCATGCCTTGACTTCCTACATGCAGGGGTGTCCAGAGACATGAATGCTGCTTTGGTACAAGAATTTTCAAAAGATGAAATAAGTGCTGCATTTTTTCAAATGGGTTCGGATAAAGCACCAGGGCCAGACGGTTTCTCAGCTGCATTTTTTCAGAAAAATTGGAGGACTATGGGCGATGAGGTATGTGGGGTAATTTTGGATATTCTGAACTCGGGTGTGATGCCTGCAGTTTTGAATCAAACTTTTATTGCACTTATTCCTAAAGTTAAACATCCGTCGTGTGTGTCGGAATATAGACCTATAAGTTTGTGCAATGTGCTATACAAGTTGATATCTAAGGTGTTGGCAAACAGACTTAAAAAGATCCTCCCTTTTATTATATCCCTTACACAAAGTGCCTTCATTCCGGGCTGTCTGATTTCGGACAATATTCTTGCCGCTTATGAGACGCTTCATACTATGCACACGGGCTTAAGGGGAAAAAAAGGGTATATGTCGGTTAAACTCGATATGAGTAAAGCCTATGATAGGGTGGAGTGGAAATTTCTTGAGGAAGTTATGAAGCGTATGGGGTTTGATGGTAGGTGGATTAATTTGATTATGATGTATGTTACTTTAACAAAGTATGCAATCCTTATAAATGGGACACCATGTGGAAGAATTACACCATCTAGGGGAATCCGTCAGGGTGACCTTATATCCCCTTATTTATTTTTGATTTGTGCTGAGGCTCTGAGTTCGTTACTGACAAAAGCGAATAGGGATGGTCTATTGTCGGGGGTCCCCACTTCTAAGAGGGGTCCGTACGTCAACCATCTTTTTTTCGCCGATGATAGTCTATTATTTTGCAGGGCAATTGTCGCACAATGGAGCAACCTTATGAGTGTGCTAAGGGTGTATGAAGCTGCCTCTAGAAAAAAATTGAACCAACACGAGACATCTATCTTTTTTAGCAAAAACACTCCGATGGTTGACAAAAATAATATCTTGACACTTGCAGGAATACCAGCCATCCAGAGGTATGACTCTTATTTGGGGTTACCTGCCCTAGTGGGTAGATCTAGAACAGCCGCTTTTCGAAGTATCGTTGAACGGGTCTGGAAGAGGCTCCAAGATTGGAAACTTAAATTCCTCTAGAAAGCGGGGAAAGAAGTCCTCTTAAAGGCGGTGGTGCAAGCCATCCCCACCTATTGTATGAGTGTGTTCCGACTTCCAAAGATGTTATGTTCTGAGATTAACTCACTCATGCAAAAGTTTTGGTGGGGCCACAAGGAGAAGGAAAAAAGAATTGCATGGATGAGCTGGAGTCGCATGGGGCTCTAAAAAAATCGTGGAGGTATGGGTTTTTGAGATTTCACATGTTTTAATACAGATCTATTGGCTAAACAGTGTTGGCGATTATGGAAGGAGCCAGAGAGCCTTATTGCAAAAATGATGAAAGCCAAGTATTATCCGGAGTGTTCTATCCTAGAGGCCCAACTAAGGAAAAATCCTTCATTTGCTTGGAGAAGTATTCTAAGCTCATGCAACTTGCTTCGTGAAGACTTAATTTGGAGGGTGGGAAGTGGTGAAAAAATACACATTTGGCAAGATAAATGGCTACCCCGACCTCACACTTTCAAAATACAAACGGCTCCTAATATGCTCACCCCAACCGCTACTGTTAATGAACTTATGGAGGTGGATACGTTGAGATGGGACCATGCCCTGGTCAACCAGATTTTTTCACAAGAGGAGGCACAACTTATCCTTTTTATTCCCTTAAGTGGAACAAGGCAAGATGACGTTCTTATATGGAGAGGTATGGCAAGGGGGTCTTCTCGGTACGGAGTGCCTACCACATGCAAAAAGAAGTGGAGGAGAGAGGCCAAGCTGAACCGTCGTATGGAAGCAGCTGTAGGCGACTGTGGGGAAAAATATGGAAGCTACCAGTTCCTAATGTTGAAAAAGAATTTCTATGGAGGGCTTGCCATGAGATATTACCGACTAAAGCTAATCTATACATGAGGAAGATCATTGATAGTCCAAAGTGCCCAATATGCGAGCTAGAAGACGAAACGGCTGACCATATTTTGTGGACCTACCCATCAGCTGCAGATGCCTGGAGTGCAGGGGACATAATTTTTCAGAAAAGCTCTTTTCATAATCTGCAGTTCATACAGATTATGGAAAGAATTTTTGATACTTGTGACAGTGAGGAAGTAGGTAAGTTTTCTAGTATCGCGAGGAGGCTCTTGCTGAGACGAAATGAAGTACTTCATGGAGGTTTGCTTACACATCCGGTAGCACTGGTCTAAGCTGCGAAGGAAGCTACTGTTGCCTTTCAAGCAGCCTATATGCCTGTTTTTTCAGAGGGTGTCACGGAGAGCTTAAATGGGGGGAGAGCAATTCCAGAAGGCTGGGTCACGGCTAACTGGGATGCTGCCATTAATAAAAAGCATGGACGATAAGGCCTGGGGTGATAGTGAGAGACCAAACCGGCCGAATGATTGGGGCAAAATGTTCAACTCAGGTGGGATGTTTGGACCCAGGAGCTGCTGAAGCGGTAGCTGCCCTTGAAACGGTGCTCCTGTGCCGAAGATTGGAAATTGACAGAATTGTTTTCATGGGAGATGCAAAATTGGTGGTGGAGGCGGTCCTTTCACAAGAGCCGGACTGGAGTAATAAAGGTCATCTTATTGAGGCTATCAAGGAACAGATCCGATCTTTTCATCACTGGAGTATGATACATGTTCCCAGGGGAGTGAACCAGATCGCCCACGTCCTAGCCAGAATGAGGTCCATACAGGGAATTGAGAAGGAGTGGTTTTCTGATCCACCGGACTGTATTAGGGAACTCCTTGTAAATGAGCAATGTGTGAGGGTTATTTGATTTGATTTGTACAACCTTTAAATAAAAAGAGTCCACTTCTAGCCTCAAAAAACCTAATGGGGGCAGCGGTTTGGGTAGCCTTTGTGGTGGCGCTTACCGTTTGCCTGTTATCTGTTAAGGAGAGGTTGGTTCTTGGGCTCTTAGGCTGTTATTGGAGATGTATTTCCCACGATTTCGTTTTCGATTTGAATTAATGAAAGCATTTACTATTTTCTTAAAAAAAAAAAAAAAAGTTATCCCTACCTTCCTATTTACTTAATTACTTTATTAACTTATCATACCTTACTTATCCCTACCCTACATATAATTAATTATATGTTATAAATCAACTTATCCCTACCTTACTATTTACTTTATTAACTTATCATACCTTATTTATTTACTATTTAAGTGTGTTACTTATCATACTTTATTAACTTATCCCTACCTTACATATAATTAATTATATGTTATTTATCAACTTATCCAGTTATCCCTACCTTCCTATTTACTTAATTACTTTATTAACTTATCATACCTTACTTATCCATACCTTACATATAATTAATTATATGTTATAAATCAATGTATCCCTACCTTACTATTTACTTTGTTAACTTATCATACTATGATTATTATTCAACCAATGATTATTATTGATTAATTACATGGTTAATTATTATTATTATTATTTTTTGGTTACATTGTCATGCAGATTGGGTCGGATCGGGTCGAATGATAAAACGATCGAGCTCATGAGCCCTAAACGAGTCGAGCGAGCCGAGCGAGCTTCAAGTTAAATGAGTCAAGCTCACGATCCCTAAACGAGCTCGGGCGAGCCAGGTGAGCTCTAGTTTAAAGAGTCGAGCTCACAAGCCCACGTCGAGCTTAATCGAGCGAGCCGGGTATGTGTCGCTAGCTAATCGAGCGAGTTTCAACAGTAACGAGCGAGCTTCAACAGTGTCGAGCTCGAGC
The DNA here is from genome assembly GCA_006937295.1 of Carpinus fangiana. Taxonomy (NCBI): domain Eukaryota; kingdom Viridiplantae; phylum Streptophyta; class Magnoliopsida; order Fagales; family Betulaceae; genus Carpinus; species Carpinus fangiana. Next base: position 7,721,139 of record CM017325.1, read on the forward strand.
TCGGGTCGAGCTTAGTCGAGCGGGTATCGAGCGAGCTGTCGGGTATATCGGCTCATTTACAGCCCTATTCACGGACGTCTTGCTTCTTCAGCTTCTTCACCCAAGTTTATGTCTCCACTAGCATGTGGAAGGCAAGTCTAGAAATTAAATTTCTATATCTTAATTAGGGTTGTCGGCAAAGAAGTTATGTATGGTTTTTTTTTTTTTTTTTTCTCCGTCTCTGTCTCTGTACTTCCCTCTTGAAAGTTGCCAAGAAAAAGAGGAATTTCAACATAGGAGAAGAGCATAAGAGAAAAAGTAGAAGATAGGAAGAGATGGAGAAAAAAAAACACAACAAGAAAAAAATGAAGAAGAAGAAGAAGAGGGGATAGGCCTAAAAAACTAAACATCTACCAGTAGAAATTTGTTTTCTTTTTAATTAGGTTTTCAGATCAATAATTTGGTAAAATTATGGTTTTTAAAAATATTTTACCTAATGTGTTTAACATAAAATATATGAATAAAAAAAAGCTGAGATGTGAATATTAGTTGGTATAATAATATGACGTGAAAAATCCAAGTGTGCTTTTTAGTTTTTAAAGAAATATGCTACAATGCAATATAATGCCCACATTTGTCCCATATTTAGTACAAGAGATAGAATTGAAATTCAAATTTCAAACATCCATTTTATGTGATTATCTATTTGCCACATCACTCAAAATTGGTCAAATGTGGGCATTATATTGCACTAAAGCATTTCTCATTTTTAAAAGTTATAAATAAAACATGACATGTGTCATAATTTTATTGGATGTGACATGGCACAATAACGGAATCTGTTAAGTCAATGGGTGGAATTTAACTGTAGGGGCTAAATGGTTTTTTTTTTTTTTTTTTTTTCATACCGAAGGGACTTCTAAGTTCGTTTTGATACCACATGGAGTAAATTATAAATCAAGTAAACCACATGGATTAATTTTGTATTTTTTCCTATTATTTAATTGACCTGAGTTTAGAAAACTAAGGACATCATTACATACCTTTTCTCCAAGAGGAGTGCTAGATATTCAAACAAATGTACCTAGAAAAATATTCAAACTAATGTGGCAAGGGTTTTTAAATTAAAAAAATGCAATTCTCTCTCCCTTTTCTGCCACTCACAATCTACCACGTCAGCTTAAACTTTTTTTTAGATTTATTTGTTTGGCTCTCTAGCACTTCTCTTTCTCCAAATGTTACTAATTTTCATTTTAGAAACATGCTAGAAAACCATCTGGCCCAAGTGCTTTTAGGGGTTGAATTTAATTCAAAGCTCCACTTATCTCATCCACAGTAAAATCCCTCAAGAGTTGAGTATTCATTTCTTCTGTAAATCTCTTTGGCAAAGCAAAAAAGACAATCCTCCAACAAAACCAGTCTTCTCAAAAGTGAACAAATTATGATAATAATTGATGAATATCATTTATTGTAAGACTCTAACTAACAGCTGTTTGCAAAAGAGCTCCACAATGTTCACAAGGTATTAAAGTAGCTCATCAAACTACTAAAGTGTGTTAGAAATGCAACATATTTTTTTATATTTCTATAATATCCCTATTCTTTTAAAAACTAAATAATAATAAAGTAATAACATAAAAAACTAAAAAATTAATTTTTTAAAATAAATAAATAAATATACGTTTAAAATCACCGTTGAATATATATATATGGAGGTGTTCTTCTAGTATTCTATTAGTGTTCTTCCAACTGTAATGTGACTTTTAAAATCATCAATGAATTTGAAATTATCATTATTGACTTTTAATCTATTAGTGATTTTAAAAGCCATATCATAGTTGGAAGAATACCAGAAGAACAACTAGCATTATATATATATATATATATATATGTACAAGCGATTTGTAATTTGAGCCAACTATAGTGACTAATATTTTATTTATTCACCCCTTTTTTTTTTCTTTTTTGTTTAAACAATAATTTAGTGTACTTTTTATTTTATTTAGTTTTTAAAAGAATAGGGGTATTATAGAAATATAAAAAAATATGTGGCATTTTTGATATACTTTGATAGTTTGATGAGCTACTTTAATACCTTTTGAACATTATAGGGCTTTATCGCAAACAACTATTAGTTTGAGGGGTTTTTCTTTTATATTTTTCCTATAATTTTATGGGGAAACTTTACAAACGACTCGTTTTAAAATTACTTGTCAAAGTTTAAAAACTCTTAATAGTATTGAATTTTCAATTTCTCTTAATTACCAAATTCCGTTAAATTTTGTCAAAATTTTTAAAATAGAAGGGTGAGATTGTAAATTTTATATAGTTCAATACATTAAATTGAAATTTTTTGAAATTTAAGAATAGAGTTGCAAAAACCATTAAAGTTTGAGTAATGCTAAGTCATCCTAGGGTCTTCATAGAGTCATCCCAAATGTAATGTAACTTTTAAAATTATCAATAGATCAAAAGTCAATAAATCATATCTCAAATTCAATGGTAATTTTAAGAGTCACATCACATTTGAGATGATTCTAAGAAGCCTTATAGCATTATTCAGAGAGTTGACATGTGGAGGAAGCACTCCCCCCAACAAGGATCCCCTCCATTTTGAACAATTTTATCGTCAAAATTTTATTTTGTTGCATCTAACAGTGTATACGATGCCATACCATTTAAAATAATTAAGCTTGGCCTCATGCCCTATTATAGCAAAAATTATTTTATAACCAAACCTTAAACCTCCCAAATCTATAATGAACAACAAACAAAATGTGTCATTAAAAAAATTAAGCATGAACAATAACCTCCATGAGCAAAGCAAATAGCCTCCTCCATGAAAGAATCACACCACTCTTGTTGTACCTCATTCGCTTAATTTTCTTAAAAAATGTTGATATATTTCCTAATAAGATTCTTATTTGATTGCATATATACTACAATATTTTTTTAATTTATTTTTGATAACTAAAGTCTAGAGTAGTTTTTAGTTCATGAAAAACAACCAAAATAATTTGTTTAAGGGGAAAATATGTTTTAGCCCCCTCAACTAACAGTCATTTACGTTTTAGCCCCCTAAACGTTCAAAGGTTGTTAAATGGACCCCTCAACTACCAAACAATTACGTTTTAGCCCCCTCCGTTAGTTTTTACCGTGAAATTGGATGGAAACATCAAAACTACGTCGTTTTGAGATTGCAAGTTGCCAAAATACCCTCAACTAATGGAGGGGGCTAAAACACAACTGTTTGGTAGTTGGGGGGGGCCATTTAACAACTTTTTCTTCCCCTTTGCTTTTCGTTTTTCTCTGCCTGGCTTGGCTAGCCATGGCTTTGTGCTACTGGGCTTACCCGGCAGCCCTACCCTCTCTCTCTCTATCGCACAAAGACACTCAGAAAGTGCATTCACATTCGCCATCTCTCTCTCTCTCTCTCTCTAGAAGCACCTTTCTCTGTAACTCTCTCTCCTTCCACTTTTGAGAGGTGTTTTGGCAAAATAGGCGGAAGCAAGAAAAGCTCTCCTCCGTGGCCATGGCGGATGCGACAAAGCACATGCCAGTCACCGGCGGAACTCTGATCTCAGACCTCAAGAGCCTAGTTTCCGTCCTCAGAACCAGAAGAACCGTTGTTTTTGCATATGGGTTCATGTTTGCTTTTGTTGCTTTCACTATTTTCTTAGCCTTCAGTCCCTCTTCCAACTCCGTCTCTCCTTGGTTCGCCAACATCTTCTCAGGTAGTAGTAGCAGCAGCAGTACTAGTTCATCGAGCGATTCTTACGGATCCCAGTTCTCTAATATCCAGGGCTGCCGGGGTAAGCCCAGTAGCACAAAGCCATGGCTAGCCAACCTAGGCAGAGAAAAACGAAAAGCAAAGGGGAAGAAAAAGTTGTTAAATGGCCCCCCCCCAACTACCAAACAATTGTGTTTTAGCCCCCTCCATTAGTTGAGGGTATTTTGGTAACTTGCAATCTCAAAACGACGTAGTTTTGACGTTTCCATCCAATTTCACGGTAAAAACTAACGGAGGGGGCTAAAACGTAACTGTTTGGTAGTTGGGGGGTCCATTTAACAACCTTTGAACGTTTAGTGGGCTAAAACGTAAATGGTTGTTAGTTGAGGGGGCTAAAACGTATTTTTCCCTTTGTTTAAATATCATTTTCGGTCTATGTATGATTTTTCATATTAATTTATAAATATTTTGCTTTAAAAAATCTTGGTGAAAGAAACCATTAAGAAAACCGAACAATAAACGTGTTCAAAAAACATAATAAATGTGTTATACTTTATCACAACAAAATGATTGCAACACAAATCATTGGTTCATGTATTTATAAATATCTTATAGTTTTATACTTTTATGATATGTATGATGAAAGATTTATGCAAAATGTTACTTATAGAGTTTTACAATGCAAATTTTTTACTTATAACTTTGATTTATTGGAGGAAATTAAATATATATGTAAGACATTTTCAACAAGATCCTGTTCCCAACCAACCAAACTCGGCTTTTTTCATGGTAAGTATAAATTCCTCATTCAAGTTGCTTATGCCATTGTTGTTATTCAACAAGATGCTTCTGCCATTGTTGTTTTTCTTCTAGCTAGCAAATTCGAATTGATTCTCTTCTAGCAAACTCGGATTCTCTCAGATTGCCAAGCAACAAACTGATATTATAGTTGCAACAAACAAATCATGCAATTTAAAGGGAAGACCGATAACAAAGATAATCAATCTTACCCTTTAATTTCAATTCAAATCTAAGGTTGATCGTGTATGATATAAATGTAAACACTGTCACATGAAGAGATAAACTATTTGCTGTTTAGTGTTTAGGATAAATAGAATCGAATTTGCTCCAATAAAAATCAGTACATGTTAATCATAAAGGTTCTCATATTTTTAAATTTCATTGATCTTGCTTTATTTTGGGATCAATATGCATTACTACAAAAATGGCGGGTCTGGTTCATTCAATATGTAACATGTGATTGCCGAATTTCTCTCGGTTATAAAATTGCGACGCGTTTCATTTCATTTTTAGTAGACTGAATTGACATTTTTGCATTAAGAATTAAGAATTTAAATTACGTGGAATTTTATTGAGTTAAAGAGACGTGATAAATTTTTTTATCACCTATAGATTATTATGAAGAATCTTGTAACAGATAGACATGGAATATGAGGTTAAACTTCCTAATTAACAATCTCATCAATTATACAGTTTGGATGCTTCACAATGACTTCGATCATAATTCACTTAAAAAAACGTGTCCGATTCAAATGGCCTAACCGATGAAGAGCTTGCATTAATGCTAAACCTACACCTGATTTACAACTCTTTTACCGCTTGTTGACAAGTGTCACTATGCGATTAGAAGGTTATGTTTAAATTTTTTTTAGTGACTAATAAGGTTCCAATCACATCCTCACGTTATAGATTTAGCATGTATTACTCAAACCATGATAATCTACTAAATAACATTTATAATGGTGCTTATCACATGTTGAGCAAGTTGTAAAAGAATTGTATACCACTAATAAATCTAGCATTACTCACACCAAGAAGAATAATGCTAAACCTACAACTAGTCTACAACTCTTTTACAACTTGTTAACACGTGTCTGCAAGTGATTGGAGGTGTTAATTTATTATTATTATTATTATTTTAAAAGAGATGTGATACAACCACAATATAGACCCAACAAAGATCCAACTTATTTCATGCGTGCCATTTAAAAAATAAAAATAAAAAGAACAAAATTGAATTTAAAACACCAAGCCTTGTTCTTATTTTTATTTATTTTATTTATTTTTTTATTTTTTAAATGACACATAGGAGAGAAGTTAGGTCATTGTTGGGTCTATGTTGTGACTTTTAGGCTCTGTTCAGTAATCGTGTTTCGCATAGATACTGTGCGGGTTTTGACTTCCCATACTATTTGACCAAACAAGTATGCCATTTTTAAATTTTTGGTCAAGCAAAAAAAGACAATTTTATCCTCACATTTGTTGTTATCCTTGTTCTTGGTCCAGACAACCACTCGACGTCTTCAACCCCCTACTCTTTTTCTTCAGCGGTGAAGTTATGGAAAAAGAGTGAGATATGGAAAAGGGAGGAGATATTTGGGTCAAAAAATGAAGGGGAAGATAACCTATTTGTTTGTCTGTTTGCGTGTCCATGTGAGAGTGATGAGCGGTCTTCAAATAGTAAACGTGATTTTGGGGGTTGGCTAAGCTTCCTCTCTCTCTTTTCTCTCTCACTCGTCTGTCGGTGTGGTTCCGTGGGGGCATTTGCCAGTGTGGTTCCGTGGTGGCCGAAGGATACTGGGGTAGAGAAAGAGATGGGTCACTGCCTAAAATGTGTTCGGTGAAACAGGTCGGTGGAGAAGCGTCTACCGGTGTGGTTCCATGGGGGCTTCTGCCGATGTGGTTCCATGGTGACCGGAGGAGACTGGGGTAGAGAAAGAGATGGGTAGCTGCCTAAACGCGTTCGATGAAGAAGTTTGCAAGAGAAACATAAAAGTTATGTAAGGGGTATTTTCGTAATTTAGCATAATGGGTCTTTGTTTGTTTGTTGATTTTTTAAGAAAAATACAAAAAATGAACAGTATCCACACCAAATTGAACAGAATCTACCCTAACCCAACGTGTTTGCCAAACACCCTCCTATACAACTAGCATATAATTGTGATGATGTATCAGTGAAAATCTAACCATTAATTTTATTTTTTTCATTATATGTCCTTATTCATCCAAATTTTATTTTAATGCCATACGACTTTAATCAGATGCTAACACTAACACATGTCAGTAAGATATAAAAGAGTATTAGACCATAGGTCGATCTACCATTACTAAACCAAGAATTTAAAGAGGTTGGTGCCCAGAGAACTTGGAATTCCAAAGTCTTGCTATTTTAAGATTTATGATTCTGATTTTCGAATCTAAGTTGTTAAGGGACCCACTCAAGTGCCTTCTTGAAACAAAATTTTGAAAGTTTACTGCGAAAATTTATACTTAGAACCTTGATTTATTGGAGGAAATCAAATATAGAGAAATGCTAGGGGTTCTCCTAATGTGTTCTCCTAGTGTTCTTCCAATCTTATGTGAAAAATAATTTAAGAAAAAATAAAATTGTAGTAGCCCTCACCACCAGTTTTTTTGCCAATCGGTTTAGAGATTAATTTCTCTCAACCGGTTTAATTTTATTTTTCATTTTAGGTTAATTCTCTCTCTCTCTCTCTCTCTCTCTCTCTCTCTCTCCCTCTAGCCGTCTCTCTCTCTATGTCGCTGGAACGACAATATTGTCGTTCCGGTGACGGTGATATTGTCGTTTCGGCGAGATAGAGAGAGATGACTAGAGGGAGAGGGAGAGAGAGAGAGAGAGAGAGAGAGAGAGAGAGAATTAATCTAAAATGAAAAATAAAATTAAACCGGTTGAGAGAAATTAATCTCTAAACCGGTTGGCAAAAAAACCGGTGATAGAGGCCACTACAATTTTATTTTTTATTAAATCATTTTTCACGTAGGACTGTGAGAACACACTAGGAGAACCCCTAGCATTTTCCTTAAATATATATGTAACACATTTTCAACAAGATCCTACTCCCTACCGACCAGCTTTGTTCTTGGTAAGTATAAATTCCTTATTCAAGTTGCAAACTTTTAATCAAATAGATTTGAATTTAGAACTCTTTACATATAATTATATGCAGACAAAAGAAAAGACTCACATCTATCTCTATTAACAAATGTGCATTAAATTGAGCTTATTTATTTTTTAAGATCATAGAAAAAATAAAAAACTAAACACCATCACATTGCATTTAAAACTTGTCTTTGGAAGAAATTCTCAAATCCGAAACATTGAGCTTTTTTATGCTAACATCCTAACATTTATAAACACTTCTAATTAACTAGAAAGCTATCAACACAAACTAGATAAACAATAGGGCAATGTCACAATTAAAAAATACTACAATTCTTTTGAATAAAACCATTTGCAGCCAGTCAAGAGTAGAATTTGAAATCTTTAGCTTGAAGAATGATCTGCCTCAGTGCACCAATGGGGGATAACAGCATCAATATGATGCCAACTATAATGCAAAACTGAAAGTGCAAAAATCAAAATCAGATTAGATAACTTAATAATAAAAATAAAATCTGAAAAATACATTAAAAAAAAAAAAAATTCATGTTAACATACCCAATTTGCTAACCAAGAAAAGCTAAACCTCTTAGGTTTACAGATGGATAACCACATGATGCAAGGCAGCTGCAAAATAATAGAATTAGAAACTCACAAAGCTTTTATCAAATTTCTGGCTTTAAGAAAAAGAATAAAAAAAAAAATTATGTCATACAAAGTATGTTGTGGGAGCAAATGCAAATCCTCCAAAGAAACTGAGAAGCCCTCCAAAGAAAGGAAAAGTAATTCCTATGAACATGGTAAGTACTGCAACAAAGAAGATACAAGGTTTTTTCATGTGGTTAAGGTGTTCAAATGGAAAGAATGGATTGAAACTAAGAGTCCATTTGTAGCTTTTTTTTTAATATATATATATATATATATATTCAAATTTGAAGCTATTTTTTAAATTGCATATCCAAACAGACCCTAACGCCACAGTCAAGAAAAAATGGAAAATAAAAATAAAAATAAAACTTACCAACATATGCATTGCGTATTATGAAACGAAGGAACCTAGTTGGCTTGAAATTCATCTTCCGTACCAAAAATGATTCCAGCAAGTCAAAAACTGGAATGGCATAAACCTACATTGCACAAACATATGGAATATTATTTAAAAGAAATAAATGAAAATTGTTAAAGAGATAACAGAGAATCAAAGAATGTCATTTGTAAAATTTGTCTGCACAATTGTTTGTGCATAAAATTCTTATCTGCCATTGATTTTCTATAGCCAAAAAGTTAAATATACAAGAAGCGGTGGTGGATGAATTATGCATAGCAGCAGTAATTTTTATATTGAATCTTACCTGGTAACTTCCAATGACATGAACAACCACAAACATGTTTGCAGCTGCAACAAGCCAGACGGGCTTTTGAAGTGACATGAGGATATTATCCTCAACATCATTTCCAAACACCCAATAACCAACCAGGGAAACCGGGAAATAGCACAAGGCAACGACGATATATGCGACAATTACGCCTTTCCACATGGATTTCTTGGAGGGCTTTTCGGGTGTGGAAGGTATGGTTGCTTGGATCTCCAAGACCACATTGTGCCCAGCATATGCAAAAGCTACATCTCCCAAGGCTGAAAAGAAGCTGAACATATTTCCTGTAGGTGTTGATTCCTTGGGACCATAGTTCACATCTGGTTGAACTCCCTTGTGAGCTGAAGCTGCCCAAGCAATGGTAGAGTAACTGTTTGAACAATTACTCACAGATTGTCAATAAAAAATATAGATAAAACAGAAAATGAAATGCTACTAAGATTCTTTAATGAGTCGCTTTCTTTAAGAAATTAAAGCAAATATTTCTAGCATACATTAGAACTTATAAATTTTCTGTAATTTGTTTGCGTTTTGCACAAAACAAAACAATCATTAACCACTAATCGATACACCGAAAATGTTTATAAAATTACAAAAATAACCAGCATTAGAAAATTTCAGTTTCTCAGTTAGAATTTAACACTAAATTTGAGACATGATGGTTGTCATTTCAAACTTTTAAAAAATAGTAACCCTAAATTAATACTTTTTAAAGTTTAAGGGTATAATTGAAAAGGTGATGTAAGATGTAGTCAGTAAAGTTTTCCCAAATATAATTGATAAAGGCCTTCTTCTTTTACTTTTCATTTCATACAAATAATGTGCAGAAAAATAAAAGTATGCATGACATATATTGTATCTGATGTGTGGTATGTTCTTTCTGCTGTGCTACTTCAGATCAAATTCTTCTCAAATAAAAGTTGGTTAAATTACTCTTTTGGTGAATTCTAACTTCATCCTTGAACGTAAAGACAAGTGACATAAACAAATATGATGGATGGACAAGTATATTTGATAGATTGATAAAGAAATTGTCGACAAAAGAAAAGGAAATGATACCTCAAGGACATGACGGCGGCGGCCAAAGAGACGCCGGTGATAGAATTGAAACTGGGAAGGTGGGAGAGAACAAAATGAACGGATGCAAAGATCATGATAAAGTAGGTGGTTTTGATAGACTTGCAGTCAGTGCACAAAAGATCATGGATCTTCTTCAGGGACTTCCCACCTGTGATCATGTACACTATGTTCACGCCAACTTCTACCATCAACTGTTGGGGCACCACTATCCAAAGCCCAAGCTTTTCTCCAAAAGCATGCTGACCCAACTCATGGTACCTGTCAAACCTCTTCCCTGGCACAATTTCATGCATTTCCACCATTTGCCACAGGGTATACAGAGTGATGACCCATGACAAAACCAATATAGCAACACCAGGACCCCTTAAACACACACAAACCCATATTAGTACACTTACTCATATCATGTTATATGTCTAATCAGTGGCGGAGCTAGGTGATTATCATTGTAGGGGCGAACAAAAAATATGATAAACACAATTTAAAAAAGATTGGTCGAAGAATGAATCGATACTTTCAACTCTATAGGCTATAAAAGACAACTAACGTTAATAAACAATAAAACAAAATATTCTAAATAGAAATAATCATGCAATAAATTATGTATGGTTGAAATGCTCAATTTTGATTCTTTATTTATGAATACTTTATTGTTTATCATGAAAATAGTTAAAATAAATTAAGAATAGCAAATAAATGTAGAATAAAGAAAAAATACCATTAAAAACACTATTAAAACACATACACACACAAAAAATGGATTCAATTTTTTCAATTTTCAGCTTCTCTTCCATTTGGCTACTATGCAAGAGAAAAGTTTAAAAAGAAAACACGGACACAACTATGCATAAAATAAAATAAAAAAAGTATTTAAAAAAAATGGCACAGTTCTCATGAAATCTGAAAGCTAAAATTAAAAACAAGAAATAGAATTTTTTGCTTCTGTTATTGTGACATGAATGATTTAAGACCCATGAGACAAAACCAATACAGCAACACGAGAACCCCTAAAACACATACATCCATCTCATTATAATTATCATGTTATATGTCTAATAAGAGCTAATATGATGCATACTCGCCCACAAGGGTTAGTTTGAATGATTGACTCGTTTGGTTAACATCATGAGATTGACTGTTCGGTTCATTGATTGTTGAGCTAGAATGGTACTTTTCAGCAAATGAAATTGTTGCATCAATGCATACCAGACAAAAATGGATATCATTATTAAATTACAATCTAAAAAACGTAAACAAATGAACACAGAAACATACGCAAGCATGCTCCCACACGCAATTTCTCGACCATTTCAACCTCGTAGAAACTGTCATTATAGAAACATAAAACATGGCTTCGAGTATCAAACTAATCCGTCTGTTTTTAGACACCCAAAAATAATCTCATCAAATGCATGCAGAAAAACAACTATTAAGTTCGATCTGGCACAATCGTCACAGTAAACCACTATCTCTAGTAACTTCAACAAAAAACCCCCCAGGTCCAACCAAAAACAACTCAAGAATCCCGCAGATCCATAACAACCGAAAAAACACAACAATTAGATCCAACACTACTGTTTCAATCAAAATGATTAATTAATATTTTAAAACTCGGTAAAAAAAAGAAGAATATTTAACTGAAAATTGGGAGTAAATTGCAAAGTCTTGCTTTGATATCATATATTAAATCATCAAAGCTTAAACCAATAACAATAATCAATTTAATCATTCTATCATTCACCTGTAGTGTTCGAATAACTATGTATTCTCCTAAATATGACTTAAGAATTCTATAGATTCAAAACCTAATTCTAAAATAAAGAAGCATCGATCCTACCAAAACTTGGTCCCGAGTTCGAGTTCTTCTATATGGAGATACTGATTGAATGACATAGTTTAGTCATTATTGTGTCATGAATGATTTAAGACCTAAAACACACACAAACCTATCTCAGTACACATGTTATATGTCTAATAAGAGCTAATATATATGGTGCAAACTCGCCTGCAAAGGTTAGTTCGAATGGTCCACTCGTTTGGTTAATACCATCTGATTGGCTGTTCGACTCGATACATGGTTTTTGAGGGCGGAATTGTATATCTGACCTACTATATTTTAACCAAAAGACAAGAATAACATACCATCCAAGTTGAGACATGGCATACGGGAGACCCAGGACTCCAGCGCCAACCATGGCAGTGACATTGTGGAAAGCAGAGTACCACCACTTTGCATTCCTGGATTTGGTGATGGGAAGCCAGTCATCCAGATCTTTCACCTCTTTCACCACCTTCTTAGATGCTTCTGCCATTGTCGTTTTTCTTCTAGCTAGCAAATTCAAATTGATTCTGTTCTAGCAAACTCGGATTCTCTCAGATTGCCAAGCAACAAACTGATACTATAGTTGCAACAAACAAATTGTTCAATTTAAAGGGAATACCGATAACAAAGATAATCAATCTTACCCTTTAATTTCAATTTAAATCTAACGTTGATCGAGTTTGATATAAATGGAAACACTGTCACATGAAGAGATAAACTATTTGCTATTTAGTGTTTAGGATAAATAGAATCTGAATTTGCTCCAATAAAAATCAGTATATGTTAATCATAAAGATTCTCATATTTTTAAAATTAACTGATCCTGCTTTATTTTGGGATCAATATTAATTGCCGAGTTTATCTCGATTATAAAATTGTGACATGTGTTTCATTTCATTCTCAGTAGACTGAATTGACATTTTTGTATTAAGAATTAAGAATTTAAATTACATGGAATTTTATTGAGTTAAAGAGACGTGACAAATTTTTTTTATCACCTATAGATTATTTATGAAGAATCCTGTAACAGATAGACATGGAATATGAGGTTAAACTTCCTAATTAACAATCTCATCAATTATACAGTTTGGATACTTCACAATGACTTTGATTATAATTCACTTAAAATAAACGTGTCGTATTCAAATGGCCTAACCGATGAAGAGCTTGCATTAATGCTAAACTTAAACTTGATTTACAACTCTTTTACCGCTTGTTGACAAGTGTCACTGTGTGATTAGAAGGTTGTGTTTAAATATTTTTTAGTGACTAATAAGGTTCCAATCACATCCTCACGTTATAGATTTAGCATGTATTACTCAAACCATAATAATCTACTAAATAATATTTATCGTGGTGCTTACCACATGTTGAGCAAGTTGTAAAAGAATTGTATACCACTAATAAATCTAGCATTACTCACGCCAAGAAGAATAATGTTAGACCTACAATTGATCTACAACTCTTTTACAACTTGTTAACACGTGTCTGCAAGTGATTGGAAGTGTTAATTTTTTTTTTTTTTTTTTAAAAAAAAAAGAGATGTGNTGTATTAAGAATTAAGAATTTAAATTACATGGAATTTTATTGAGTTAAAGAGACGTGATAAAATTTTTTTATCACCTATAGATTATTTATGAAGAATCCTGTAACAGATAGACATGGAATATGAGGTTAAACTTCCTAATTAACAATCTCATCAATTATACAGTTTGGATGCTTCACAATGACTTTGATTATAATTAATTCACTTAAAATAAACGTGTCCTATTCAAATGGCCTAACCGATGAAGAGCTTGCATTAATGCTAAACTTAAACTTGATTTACAACTCTTTTACCGCTTGTTGACAAGTGTCACTGTGTGATTAGAAAGTTGTGTTTAAATATATTTTAGTGACTAATAAGGTTCCAATCACATCCTCACGTTATAGATTTAGCATGTATTACTCAAACCATAATAATCTACTAAATAATATTTATCGTGGTGCTTACCACATGTTGAGCAAGTTGTAAAAGAATTGTATACCACTAATAAATCTAGCATTACTCACGCCAAGAAGAATAATGTTAGACCTACAATTGATCTACAACTCTTTTACAACTTGTTAACACGTGTCTGCAAGTGATTGGAAGTGTTAATTTTTTTTTTTTTTTTTTAAAAAAAAAAGAGATGTGGTACAGCCACAACATAGACTCAACAAAGACCCAATTTATCTCATACGTGTCATTTAAAAAATAAAAAGAACAAAATTGAATTCAAAACACTAAGCCTTGTTCTTTTTTTTTTATTATTTTATTTGGTAAATGACACGTAAGAGAGAAGTTAGGTTTTTGTTGACTCTATATTGTGACTACTATACAACTAGCATATAATTGTGATGGCATATCAGTGAAAATCTAACTATTAATTTTATTTTATTTTATTTTCATTATATGTCCTTATTCGTCCAAATTTTATTTTTAATGCCATGCGACTTTAATTAGATGCTAACACTAACACGTGTTAGTAACATATAAAAGAGTATTAAACCATGGGTCGATCTACCATTACTCAACCAAGAATTTAAAGAGGTTGGTGCCCAAAGAACTCGGAATTCCAAAGTCTCGCTATTGTTAAGATTTATGCTTCTGACTTTCGAATCTGAGTTGTTGAGGGACCCACTCAAGCGCCTTCTTGAAACAAAATTCTAAAAGTTTACTACGAAAAATCAGGCGATTGTAAGACTAGGTTGAGCAATTGGGTTGTTGAGCTAAATAACACTTTTATTTAAAATAGTTTTTTAAATTTGTAAAATATTTCTTACATTGGAGAAGCAAAAGAAAAGGTAGAATAAATATTTTATTAAATAAGCTAAAAAAAAAGCTACATATAACGGCACTATTCAAAGAGCTATTTTTCTAAATTTTCTTTCCACATCTTTTTTTCTCCCAATATCTCTCCCAAAATTTTCTTTCAACCTTTTTTTTATTGTTTCTCTCACCTGTTTTCCCTTTTTCGAAAATTTTCTTCTACTATTTCTCTTCAACATCTCATTTTTTCCAAAATTTTCTCCTATTATTTCTATTTTCACATCACTTTTTTCGTAAAAGTCTAAAAATAGGATATTTAGGAAAAATACAATCCTTATAAAAAATAAAATAAATAAATAAATAAATGATATAAATAAAAATATAACTAATCGGATGGAGGCCCTTAAAAGTCATTAGCTAAACTAGATAAAGTGAATTTTGAGAAGCTGTTTTACATAAAAAATTAGCCCCTCCATTGAGAATGCTCTAACCCCAAACCGACCCGAACATATTTAAATGTAATAAGAGATATGTAAAAGTAGTGTTTGAGATTAGCCTAAATTACAAATAAATCCTTATAATATAAAAAGTATTACAAAGATCCTTGAGGTGGACCAAAATAACAATTTAGTCATTGCAGTCAAATTCCGTCAAATCAATTAATAGATTCTGTTAATGTGTCACATCAACACCAATAAAATGACGACACTTGTCATTCTTAGTAATAATAATAACAAATATTAAAAAAAAAAAAAGAAGAGAGAAATACTTATAAGGTCAATAAATTCTTCATATTTGACCCATATTTCCTTACAATCAACCATTGAATTTGTAGACTTATGTAAATCCTACATAATTAACATAAGTCAATGGTGAACTTCACAAATCTAATGGTTAATTGTAAAGGAATACAGGTCAAATATGAGAAACTTATTGACCCCTAGCATTTCTCTAAAAAATATAAGAGATATGCAATGGGTCAATAAGTTTATCATATTTTACTCATATTCTCTTATAAATTCAGTAGATTAACTATTAGATTTGTGGGATCGACATTGACCCCACATAAATATATAAATTTAATAGTTGATTGTAAGAAAATATGAGCCAAATATAAAAAAAAAAAATAAATAAATAAAAAATTGACCTCTATTACTTTGCAAAATATAAATATATAAAATTGGCCCCTCTTTTAAGGGCAACTACCCTCTAAAAAGAGTGACACTAATTATTTTTTTAATATATATATTTTTAATTAAGAGTGACACGCAATTATTTTTTTAATATATTATTTGTTTTTATTATGAGTGACACGTGTCATCATTTTAGTGATGCTAACATAACACACTAACAAAAGAGATATGCTGCAATACAATATAATACTCATATTTTGCCTATATTTAGTGAGAGAGACGATTGAAATTTAAATTTCAAATTTCAATCCTCCCTTTCATGTGATTGTTCATCTGTCATGTCCTTAAAAATGGGTTAAATGTGGGCATTATATTGCACTGAAGCATTTCTCCTAACAAAATTCATTAATTGTTTTGACGAAATTTGATTACATAGACTAAATTGTTAGTTTGGCTTATTTCCAAGAACTCTAAATTATTTTTTATATCATAGGAAGCGATTTGCTGATTTTGCATTTATCTCTATAAGAAACTGTATTTTATATATTAAACATACTTAATAACCTAACCCTAGATTAGTTAGTTCTCTTCGTAGAAAGACCAAACAAAACCAACAGGTTGCTGCATTCAAAGATTATCTAGTCATAGCCGATTTTGACATTGGGACCTAATGACGGTACGACATACTATATCAGTGTTACCATGGCAGTTGCTCCATCATGCACTGCTCTAAGATTAATGTCTACAGCTACTTTTGGAAAAAATAAAACCAGCATCTATACAAACAATCTAATGTAGTCGAAAATGTGGGAAAATAAACCTTGAGAAGGGGATCATAGCTGAAAAAAACATGTGATTACAAAACAGAAGACTGCCTGAATTAATTATCTGTTGCTGCTGCTTCCGTCTTTCGAAGAGAAAATCTTCGTCGTTTCAAAGCTTGAGATAATCGTCCATGTCAAAACTTAACCCCCGCAATTCACCCAAACAAGATTGGCTATTGTAGCTAAAAGGTTCTTCATATTCACTCCCTGAATCTTCTCTTATGTTCATTGGCAAGCCAACAATATATCCGGGGCTCCAACTCCCACGATTGCTGGCAGCGCGATTATTTTGATTTTGTGCACCACATGTTTCTTATAATATGAATTTCGAAGAAATATGTCACAATGGAAGAGAAAAATATAAATGAAAATACAAATAAAAAAATATTTTATTTTTATTATCACATCATCAAGTTGTATGAAAATTATATATCAATCAACGAAATAGCATTACTCAATCACGAAGAATGCCTTCACCTAGTTCTCCCCACCCCATCCCCAAATTGAAACCAGCATATAATCAGAGATTACCTGAGCTGCATCCAACAATGTAGTTGAAGTTATAGGTGGTGTAGAGTTATGACTTGTTCTTTCACAAGTCTTACCGTGGGCCCCCAAACCATTATGGCATCCCATTTTGCTGATTTGTGTTTCTCTCTTCCGCATGCCCATATCTCTCATTTATTAGTCTTTCTAGAAGCTTTGAAAAAGGCCCTTGTTGGTTGAAGCTACTCCATCCGGTTATTAAAGGAGAAGAAGGCAGAAGTTAAAGCATGAGAGAAATAGAAGAAAAGAGCGCAGAGAAGCTCCGTGTGAGAAGAAGAGAGACTTGTGTTGCAATGGATACACCCATTTTTCTAGTAGTTTGATCTCATGTTTGGA
>CM017325.1:7741420-7784409 GCA_006937295.1 Carpinus fangiana
TGTTGGAGGAGACATCCAGAGGAGATTTGAGTTGAAGACTTGATGAAATTCAAGTCAAGGTGGAGATTTGTAGAGTTATGACTTGTTCTTTCACAAGTCTTACCGTGGGCCCCCAAACCATTATGGCATCCCATTTTGCTGATTTGTGTTTCTCTCTTCCGCATGCCCATATCTCTCATTTATTAGTCTTTCTAGAAGCTTTGAAAAAGGCCCTTGTTGGTTGAAGCTACTCCATCCGGTTATTAAAGGAGAAGAAGGCAGAAGTTAAAGCATGAGAGAAATAGAAGAAAAGAGCGCAGAGAAGCTCCGTGTGAGAAGAAGAGAGACTTGTGTTGCAATGGATACACCCATTTTTCTAGAAGTTTGATCTCATGTTTGGAGTGCTTTTAAGCTTAGAGAATTTTAGAGAATATTTTCTCTTGTGTATTTAATTCTCTATTGTTATTTGTGAGATTGAGTGTATTGGGGCTTTTGGGTTTGAGTGGTTTTATTTGTACTTCACATTTTGATAGTGAATTTCTCCTGGATCGTCTCCGCCAGTGGATGTAGGCATATTTTGTCGAACCACTTAAATCTTGATGTCTTTGCGTGGCTGTGTTGTTTTTCTATTTTGCATTTTCTATTTCTTTGTTGATCTTGAATTTACATTTGTCACAACAGGTGGCTCTGCCGTACTCTTGCATGATTGCGGAGTAACATCATTACAAGCTTCCCAGTCCACCCAAGGCGGTACAACCCAATCCATTTCGACAGGAAGAGAATTAAATGCCACTGGACTCCGAAAAGTTTCTGACTTTACAATTCCTCCAAAAGATGAGCTTGTAGGGGAGCATGAAGGGGAAGTGTGACAAAGATTCAGTTGTGTGGATATAAAAGTAGTTTTGTAGGGAAAGCATCCATTTTTTAAACAATATAATTAATTAACTTGTAGTATTTTTGTTTAATGATTGGATTACACAACCTTATTTTTTATGACTTATACGGATAAAGTTTTTATTCAAATTGGGTTGGAGAAATTTCCTTTAATCTAATGTATAAAAATGACATGTATCTATTTTTTTAATAACATGTGAGATGCACATTAGTTTTTAATGAAATTTATTTCAACTTTGTCATTCTTATACACCCGCTCTCACTTTTTTATACCAATTTTTATATAATTTTTAAACTTATTATTAAATTAAAATCGAACAAAGATATCTTCCAAATTTTAATGGTAACTTTAAAAACTACGACAAAAAAATGGATATAAGAAAGTTGGCGCTCAAATTACATGCGGACATGTTTAAGTAAGGGTCAATTTGGAAGTACGTTTTTAAAGAAATAATCTACATTTTAAAACCAAATCTCAATTTCGTAGTGTTTGGGATTACGATTTTAAAAATGCAAATTTTAAAATCATGAAAAAATGCTTATTTAAAAAAGTACGAATTTAAATCAAAATTATGATTTCGCTTAAAAAAATATTTGGGGCAATATTTACCTATTTGGCCATTAAACCGCAATTATATGCTAATGTTATCAAAACACTCAATTGATAAATATATATATTTTAACATGTTTTGTCAAACACCTGTACAATTTTAAAGAGTAGTGATTCTAAAAATGGAATTTTTAAAATCGTAGTTGTAAAAGAGTATTAGACCATCAATAGATCTAGCACATACAAATAGGTTATTTAGATAGACGAAAGGTTTTAGAATATGCAGATGCATGAGACAAGTGTTTGTAAGTGCAATCTCTTGGCATGGTTATGGTTTTGAGTAGTGATGGAGGGATATGATGTCCAATATTGGTCATTACCCTCTGATACAAATCAGAACCTCGTCTGAAACTGTCTGGACGAGCCTCAACCTGAGAGCCTCATCTGCATCACCCTCCCAAAAATAGATGTCATCCAACATAATTTGAATTTGCTCAAAAAATTTGTGACATTCCTAAAACCTCTTTACTCTTAAAGGATCCTGCTTTATTTTGGGATCAATACGAATCATATAAAAATGGTTTTATTATTATAGGGCCTAAAGTAAGGAATTTATTTTGGGAGTTGCAGTTTGTTGATTGGGATCAATAGAAACTCAATTTGAGATTGTTGTGAAACTCAACCTCATAATCTATTTAATGAACGGTATGAAACCATGTATTCTTCGGAAGAGGATCTCTCTGGTCCTTTTGGACAAGAGAGGCATCCAGTTAATAGTGAGGATGGCCTTAGGAGAAATCCTAAGGCCATCAAACTGCTACGTATCCTACCCATAAAATATAATAAAATATTATTTTTTAGTTTAAAAATAAATAAAAATTAAATTAATATAATAATATATTTTTTCAGATTTTTTGTATGGCCCTTGGGTGGCCGGACCACCCATGGTGGCCCTTTAGGGGTGGGGTGGTCCCGCCCCCCCCCCCCCCCCCCGGGCCTCAAGGGCCAAAAAGGGAAGAAAATTGCCATGAATGAGATAACAGAGCCATGAATGACAATTGCCCTCTGATTCTTGTTGCTAATAGATTGAACTAGAAATGCAAGAATCCCAGCAAACAAGGAACCCATACAGATTGGTTCCTGCAAATATATGCACAAAACTACTACCATCAGTTGGGCGATACAGAGAAACAGGGGCAGATTAAACTGGGGATCTTTTCCACTGCAAAAAATAAAGGATATTTTCCTGCAAATATATGCACAAATGACAAAACCATCCCATTCTATTGTCTTCTGGGTTCGAGAGATCTAACGGAGCAGTTGGATTTCAATTTGAGGAGGTATTTTGCCAGCATTAGCACAACGGAGCACTGATGGACCCCCAACCGGCCACTGGGGGTGGCCGAACGGTGGCCCTTGGGGTGGTTCGGCCACCCCGGCCATACAAAAAATCTGAAAAATTTTATTATTATATTAATTTAATTTTTATTTATTTTTAAAATAAAAAATAATATTTTATTATATTTTAATAACAAGGAGACGTGGCATGATGATGACCCTAGGATTTTTCCTAGGGCCATCTTGACCATTAACTGGAGGCCTCTCCAATTCTTTTGAACCGGAGAGGATCCGGATCCGGATCTGTATGCTTCCCATATGCTAAGTCTCCCTCCTCTCTCGAATATTTGGCTCATGATTTTCCTGCATTGAAATTGTCCTACAAATACTTGATTTCCTCAAATAAATCAAATTTATAAGTAAAAAAGTCGTGTTGTAAAACTTTGTAAATAGAATTTTGTATAAAACTTCACCATGCATATCTATTAAACTACAAGATATTTATACGTATATGAACCAACTATTATTTGCAAGAAATTGTGTTGCAATCATTTTGTTGCGATCAAGTAGAACACATCTATTATTTTTCTGAAGACATTTATTGTTTCGGTTAAATCATGTCATACACATTTTGAATGATTGTAAAAACTTGTGAAACGTACATAAATATTTAACTAAAAATTGGAAGTAAATTATGAAGTTAAGGTTTAAACTTGCTTTGATATTATATTAAATCATTAATCGTTCTAAAAATTTAAATTAATAACAATAATTAATTATCCTTAATAAATAGCTGAATCGGTCATGAATAACCCTTTATAAAAAGGAAGTTATATAGTTGGAATTCCCCCTAACATTACTCTACTCTTAAAGTTCACAAAAGGTTAAAAAAGTTTTTCCCAAAAATCGAACCTCCCACGAACCCAAGCTAAGCTCAATTTTGGTAGCAAACCTGATTTTGAGCGTATGAAGGGGGGAGAAAAAAACAGATATAGGCAGTGGAAAGATAAATCTGGCCAATGAAGACCGAGCCGGCGAGCCCGCCCGGGCTCGTGATATCCTCAACCGAAGGCATCAGGGTATTTCTGTCCACGGCATCCGAAGATCCGCACCTCTCGCCGGAGCTCCGACAGATCGCTTCGGATCTCTCCTCGCAAGGTAATGTGCCGTACAAGTTACTCCGAGCTCTCTGGTTCGCGTCCCGGACCTCTACCCGACCCGCCTTGATCCAGCTGTTCTCCGGGTCCGAGTTCGTCTTTACCAGCCCCAAACCTAGAGAGAAGGTAACTGTCTAACTGATATTCGATTAAGCTTGTTTGGCTGCTCGGAAATTCTCGTGCTATCTGGCTTTAAACGGTATTACACGAGAAGAAAAAAAAAAAAGTTATAGGATTTCGAATTTTGGTTTTTGTTGTAGTTTATATATTTTCTAAGCATGATTTTCTGTTTGGTTGCTGAGAAAACTGAGAAAGAAAAAGAATTGTTGAATGAATGAGTTCTTCTGCTTGTTTCCATACTTGTTCAAAGTATGAGTTGGAGGGAGAGAAATGATGGATCTTTAAGACCATGAACGGACAGTAGAGGAACTTAAGAATCTTTTTTCTTTAAGGCTCTCTTTCTTTTTTCTGCTGACTTGGACTTCAACATTTCTAGCTTTCGTGTTTTTCTTGATATTTTTCTTCTACTTGCTAGCAGGTTTTCTTGTAAACTTCTTATACTTTAAAACAAAAAAAAAAGAGTTAGGAGTTTGGTTGCTGACAAAAATGAGAAAAAGAAAACATTATGGTCTTAGTTCAGTATGATCGGGTATTATTATTTAGTTCAATCTAGAAAGTTTTTACATGAAAAACTTGAAATTCAAAAGACCTTTGGACTCGCTTCTTTTCGCACATTTTTTTTAAAGAAGAATAATATAATGTGATTTTGTGTGTCAATTTTTTTTTTATCTGATTTGGGTTTTGTTTTGAATTTTAGAGCGAAGAATTGAAGGCAAGGCTGAGAAAGCTTGAGGAATTAGCGGAGAGGAATGCATATCAAGAGCTTGTTAAGGACATTACACCGAAGAAGGATGCCACTGAGCCTTTCTCTTCTTACAAGGATCAACTAGGCTTCGGTGAGTTTTCTTTTTCTTTTCTTGTGGATTAACTTTGTGCTGGTGAGCAATTTATATATACTCAACTGTAGATTTGAATGGAGAAAAACATTGAGTTTTAAATTGGATTGAATTTTAAACTGTGAATACTAAGTTTTGTTGAAGTCCTGACGTTATATTGGCAAATTTGGTTCAAAATTTTTTTTAACTCGGTCTCCGTTACCATATAGGAATATATGAATTAAGTTAACATTTTATGGTAACCTTTTTTGTTTTTGTTTTTGTAAAAATGTGATAATGGAGTCTGCTATCTTAGCCAGTATTATATATAGACACCAAATGCTAGAAACATATACTAATTGTTGGAAAAATCTTTGTATACTGTTTGGGACAATGTATTTGAAGTGAATAGGAGCAGAACTAGTGATAGGTTAACTTACCAAAAAAAAAAAAAGTTTAATCCTGCACAATCTATTACAATCTCAAAAAAGTTCTTTTCAACTTTTCTTTCTATGATGTCAGGGCAAAAGAACAAATTAATTATTTGTTTTATCCACTTATATAAAATCTTGGATATGGCCAATAATTCTGCACATTCTGTTCTGAAAGCAAATTCAGTATTGCCATCCTTATATGTCATAGATCTGACCTCCTTGATTTGACTCAATCACCTCTTTGTAATCATTCAAATTTTTTTTTTCTTTCTATATCAATTCCTTTTGAATGAAGTCTTGTCAAAATTAATCCTAGCTTCCTTCTTCATTGTGTTGAAGATATAATATATCAAATGATGACAAAACAGTTCACAGAACATCTTTACCTACAAAATTATTAAGATGAATACACAAAAACTTAATACAAACTGATTCTACATCTGCGGACTTTTATTACGCACCAGTGGGGTGTGTCCTCATCAACAATATTGGTTGCACACTATTGTTGAAAGAAGGACCTTTATCAAACACTTGATATGCGTCCTAATTTTGAATGCTTTCCTGATTACATGGCAGAACATTTACCACCATGAAAACTTCATCTTCAATAATATATCTATTGGCTTGAAGGGCAAGTGCTTTCAAATTATTATCAGGGTAAAACTCTTTCTTCAATATTTTTTTCCGGGGGAAATATTCAGTTGTGATGGAGAACTATTGTGACTCAGCTTCAAGATGCTCTCTTTGCATATAGTTTTGGTTCTTAATAAAATATTGATCATAATCCACACCTAAAAATTATGTCTTCAATAGATGCTTCGTCTTTGTCTATGATCTTATACTTGCATTCCTTTGTCATATCCTTGAAATCTATGTTTGCTCCCACCAAGTAGAAGCTCTTCCTCTCAATTTGTGTGCAACCACATTCAACTTTTTATCCTCAGAAATCTTCATAAATTCAACAAATATCTCAACCTCATTCAGCAAATCTAGGAAATCTCTGACATTAAGATGACTATTAAAGTTTGGTAAACCAATCTTCATTGATAATATCTAGATTCTCAATCATCATGACCTTGATAATTGTTTCCACCAAATCTTTGGAAGATGCCTTTGGCAAAATCTTCATCATCACTACAATTCTCTTCATAGGATGGCTACCTATTTGGAGGCATATGAATATGATTACGAACAAGTTGAACGCAAGTCCTATCATCATTACAAATACTGTTCTTTCCACGGTTCTCATCTGGATTCTCCATTAATCTAGCAAGAGTTTCTTGGATATCATGCAATGCTAGCTGAGTATCATGTTGGAAATCAATGAATTTGTCCCTTGTAGGAGCCTCTCTCTATTGAGCGTCGCTTCTAGGGATGTTGCCATCACTGCATGGGTTAACCATCAAGTCAAGAAATATTAAGACTTTGATACCAACTAACATAGCGGAAGATAGAGAAGAGAATATTATGTCTTTCTCTTGAATATGTGAATGCAGAAGGAATAAGAACAAAGAAAAAAATCTCTCCTTTTTTAAAAGAAAAATATTAAGAATCACTTGATATTAAACTCAATGATCTCTAATGAAGTAAGGTTCAATACAAGCTTTATATTGGCTACAAAATCATAATCCTAAGGTTACTAGAAGTTATTAAACGAAAGGAAATAAAACAAATCTTAAGAGTTTTCTAATTTGAATTATGATCTTTTTTTCTCTCTTTCTTCAGTACAAAAAATTATAATTTCTAATTTGAGTTGTAAACAAAAAATCTAACAAAACCAAATAAAAGCTATCTTGCTTAACCTATTTAAGATCATTAATCCTAGTTTAGTTTTGGTTTGTATTTTTTCTATAGCTATGAATTTTAAGATATTTTCTGTTGTAAAAATCACAAGTTCATTCGGATGGTCTGTTATAAACTTGTACAGGTTTACATGTTGTGGTTATGATGTTTACCAGCTATTTGGTTGGATATGCTGCATTCAGAGCGTTATTTAACCACAGTCCTGCCATGGTACCTTCTGAATGACCATCTTTTACCATATCTCTGGCTCTGTTAGCTATTAGTCCTCCATCAATCTTTTATAATAAGTTACTACTTCAAGCATTATCTTCTTTTTTCCTAGCACAGTACTGAAATCATGTCTGCCTTAAATCTTTTTTGGCAGAATGCTGCTGGAGGCATTCTTGGACTGGTTGGTGGCATGCTTGTAGAGACACTTCTTTTTATAATTAGGACTTCCAATCAAGATCATAGATCATCATCTTCTGCTTCCAAACTAAAGAAGAATCAATAGATTTGGTCTTAAGAGATTGGGCTTTTCTTCTATTGTGTAGTGTATTCGATCTCATTTATAAAGATATTTTGATAATATTGTTGAACAGGTCACTTACATATTGTCAGGGCATGTAGCTCTTTATTTGCAAGGGTATTCAAGCTGTGCAGAGAAATCAGCAAAGTATATAGTTGCATTGATCTTGGCATCTCCCTGAGTCTATTTCTGGTGTGTTGTCTTCTTTCATTCCTCATTCCTTGAGCTTGTAGTTGAATGTATAGGCAGTTTCTCTATTATTTTGACTTCTGGTATATGCCCCTATGCCTTTGTATTTTCTCTCTCTTTAGTAGGTGAATTTGCTTACTCAAAAAAAAAAAAAAATAGAAAAAAGAAAACAGGTGAAGAGTAGGCCAAGCCTTATATGTGCTAAGTTCAGTCTATTCTAGTGAATCTTTGCATTTGATGAACCTAGCTTTGATTAGGAAACATGAAAATATGTAAGTCGAAACTGTGACCAGTTGTATGAAACCCGTTACTAAAAATAAATAAAGAAGAAGAAAAGGATAGAGTAGGGCTGAATAGGGGTGGGTTATGATGTAGGGTTACTGAAGCCCGATCCTGAGGTTTGAAGAGGTTGCTGCATACTTGCCTTATGTGAGGTTATGTCGTAAACAATCCACTTTTTTTTAGTAATGTTGTCCTGTTGTAAGAAAATTTGGTTGAATATCACATCTCGTCTGTTTTCCCTTATATTTTGAAGATCCAAATGGCGAATAAGGAAGAATTGTTAACTTTACTAGGAAATGGAAATTAACGTAGAAACATGCTTAAAAAGGATAGAAACAGGCAAAGAAAATGTTGACTAATGGTTTAATTGTGTCCTTGAAAGAAGAAAAATACATTTGTAGCTTATTTTTATGAATTTGGAGTGTTCTTTCTAATATCATGGCCCCCAGCCCCCCATCAGGAATTGGTTACCCGCTTAGGTTTAAATATAAGCAACTAAGATCATTGGGGATTGCTCCATCCAATAGATTGCAATAACTCAGATCTAAATTGTTAAAAGAGCTTAAACCTAAGAATGAATTAGGGAGCAAAAAACTGATGGGATCTGAGGCTTATCTTGGCCACAAACCTAATCCTTTCCTTTTCCATAAAAGAACTTCCAAATAAGGTTTATCCTCGAGGGATTGACTCAAGTAGTAAGGGCTTTAGACTTAGTGGTATTTCTATTAAATTTAAGATTTGAACCCCTTTGGGTGCAAAGAATTATTTGGGGCTAGCTCTCCGATGAAACCGAAGTATTACCCAATCTGTATGGAGGGAATGCTTTGCACAGGTTTGAGATTTACCCAACAGATGTGGATACATGAAGTGACCATGCCTTAAAAGGGTTCTTCATATTAAAATAAATAAATAAATAAATAATCAAACAGGGGAATGGTGGATTCCCATCGTTCCATTTCTCCCAAAATGTCATCCTCCAAGCAAGGGTTTAGGGACAACTAGAAACTCCTTCACCTCTCCCATATGTATATATCGGCCTAAAAAAATTAGGATTGACTCCCGTTAAAATTAGATTTAGCTCTCATTCATATTTTGACATTTTCCAATAAATTTTTTTGGCTCCGTCCCTAAAAGGGTCCTAAGATGGTTTATTAGGTGAGATAGACCAATAACCTTCCATTTTTGTGGAGGCAAAATTTACCCGAGTATGTGTTATAATGTCCAAAGAGAACTAGCTAGCCATCCCGCTATATTAATGTCATGCTCATTGTGACTGTGTGAAGTGACAAGGATTAGGATGTGCTAAGTAAAAAATAATGGTAGTTGGTAATCCCAATTATTGAAATAGGCATGGTTTGACATGGACATTTCTATGTTTATAAAATTTGTTTATTTCTTGATAACGACAAAGTTGTATCATATGAGAGTTGATATCTGCTGAGATTTTTTTATCACTAAGAATAGCTTTTGCTGATTTTCTGAAGATAAGATAACTATTTTGAAAGAAGATAAGATATTTAAGTGAAATATCTTGGATTATAGTGATACTAAAGTTATAAAGTCAAATCAAATTTTCATGTCTTTTCATTTAGAGACTACAACTAGAATTATTTTAAGAATATATTTCCATTTAATAAGAGATTGCTTTGCCATTCAGACTCATCATATAGAGAGCTTTGCTGTATAATCTGCCCTTGATTTAAATAACCAAAATTTAGTCCTTGAAAGGGACTCGTTTATTCTCAGCCTGCAGCATAGCTATGGATTCGGATTGGAGGATGCCCCCATTGTTTCAAATATTCTTGGTCCTCTCAGCTCCTTTACTGGTTAATCAGTCACCAAGATAGATATAAGTAGGCTTGGGCAAATTAATCGCGTACCGACTTTCAACCGCCTACCGACCAATAGCCGATCGACTTCTACCGACACCGTCTAACCAATGGGTGGTAGGTAGAACAAAAAAAAATTTCCGACAAATTCGGTTCGGTAGGTAAAATAAAATTCTTTAACCGAACCAATTTTATCAACCGCCTATAGACTGACTTCACCATAAATTTTCAATTTTTACACATACCGACTTTACCAAACCAACTTTACTAACCATCATTTGGTGTCGGAAAAAAAACGTGGCAAAAAAAGTCGGTGAATGAACTGACTTTGGAGCAGAAGAAAAATTTTCAATCGACACCGACCGACGCCTAACCCTAAATATAAGTATGAATATATGTGCTCACAACATTGTTTAATGGGTCGTTATGACCAGTTCTACTTGTAACTTTCTCAGCATTATGCTCCCACACTTAAATTTCCTCTCTCCACAGCGAGAAGGACCTCCTTTGTATTTTCTCTAAGGGATATTCTAGCCTGTTGGTCTACTTCCTAGTTTTAGTTTTATTAGTTTTTAATTTTTTTAATCTTTTATTTCCTAGTTGTAGTTTGTTTTGTCTGTAATTTGCCTCGACTGTTTGCCTTTGGTATGTTTCTGTTGTTTGCTTCTATCTCATCAATCATAAAAGAAAAAACAAATCATCATANATGAACTGACTTTGGAGCAGAAGAAAAATTTTCAATCGACACCGACCGACGCCTAACCCTAAATATAAGTATGAATATATGTGCTCACAACATTGTTTAATGGGTCGTTATGACCAGTTCTACTTGTAACTTTCTCAGCATTATGCTCCCACACTTAAATTTCCACTCTCCACAGCGAGAAGGACCCCCTTTGTATTTTCTCTAAGGGATATTCTAGCCTGCTGGTCTACTTCCTAGTTTTAGTTTTATTAGTTTTTAATTTTTTTAATCTTTTATTTCCTAGTTGTAGTTTGTTTGGTCTGTAATTTGCCTCGACTGTTTGCCTTTGGTATGTTTCTGTTGTTTGCTTCTATCTCATCAATCAAAAAAGAAAAAACAAATCATCATAAAGAGACAAAAAAAAATTAATCATGATGTAGACATAAAAAAATATGAGTAATTTTACTTAAACATATGAAATGTCGCGTCTTTCATAAACCCTCATTCAATGTTTAAAATGTCTTAATTTGGTGTATTGAATTTTTATTTTATTCTAATTATCCTCGTCTATTAGGATTTTTTTATTAAATCCTAAGGAAGATGTGTGAAATTTTAGGAGTATATAAGTCTTTTTACCATTTTTATCGTTTCATTTAACTCCAATATCTAATGGAAGGGGATAACTGAAATGAAATGAAAATTTAATACATTAAAGTAAGAGACTTAAATATCGAATGTGACAAAGTTTTTCTCCAAACTGAGTTAGAGAAATCTCCTCCAACCTAATTTATAAAAGTGACATGTGTCACTTTTTTTAATAACATGTGAGATGCATATGAGTTTTTAATAAAATTTATTTCAACTTTGTCCCTACTATTAAAAAATATGTACATCTCACATGTTCAAATAACACATATCACTTTTAAAGATTAGGTTGGAGGAGATTTTTCCAATCCAGTTTGAAGGAAAATTTTGTCCGAATGAAAGAGGGTAAAAGATGTGATATTTTAGAAGTGAAGATACCTGAAAAAAAAAAATGACGTGGAAATTTTATTTTATTTTTTCTCAAGAGTGTTGAAAGATTTCTTTAAACTTGGTGCTCTGCAGCTATACGCTTGTTTTACATGGTGGGTTGCCGCTTTGTCACATTAGCCCCAACATAAATTACCAAAAAAGAAAGATGATAAAGTGGATGCTTTCCTTATTCTTTTTCTTTTCTTCTTTTCTTTTGTTACTACAATTTTAAGGGAAAATATGGTACAATTTCCTTGTGCTTTAGTGTCTTTTGACTTTGAGACTTTAGTTTACAATTTGATTAAATTTTAGACATGAGTTTAGGTATTTGTAAATCGAGACCTCCATTTAACTTTTTATCAATTGGATAACAAAAATAATGTGAAAAATATAATTATGCCCCCCAAATAAAACCTTTTTTTTTTTTTAAAAAAAAAAAAAAGGACCCTGCTGAGTGCTGGCCTCCATGGACACCCATGGTCATGGGTCTTTATGGGCAAAGACCCACAATCGTGGGTCTCCTCAACCATGGTGGAGACTCATAGCCGTGGAGGTGGTGATTCTCTGTCAATGGAAACCCGTGCTTGAGTGTCTTCTCGGCCATGAGCTTTTGAGTGGTATTTTGTTGTCAGTTGAATAGAAAGTGTTGTATTTTGTTAGGATTATTATTTTTTTTAATATAAAAGATCGTGTGAATTTCAATTATGAAATAGTGGAATTTTGCTGGAAAATATAATTTTTATATTTACAAATCGCTTTTTTAAAAAAGGCTTCATTTTAAATTCCATTTTGTTCATTTTTTAAACAAAAAAAGTCTAAATCATTTTTTTTTTTACCAAATGAACCAATTCTTACTTCTCACCTTTTATATATTAAAAACTTAATAATGTAATCCAAACATGGTCTAACTGTGCGTTGAGTTACTTGCGTTTGATTGGTGCGTTTTCATGTTAAAAAATTTGCTATTTAGAGATTTTTTTAATGGTTACGCTGTGGAGAACTCTCTGTACAATAATGAGATTCTTGTAAAACGAAAATAGGGTCAGAAACTATTCGATGTTTAAGCTAACATTTTTATTTGTGGATAAAAAATATAATAAAAATTTGCCTTCAGTTATTCATGAACCGGTGTGTTGAATGAAATATGTGAGAAATGGGAGGGAGTGAGGATATAGAGAGAGAGAGAGAGAGAGAGAGATGAGAGAGTGAGAAATGCAAGAAAGAGAGACATACGTGTGTGTGAGAATACCTCTTCTCTTTCTTTCGTCATTTTTATATAAATATCCAACATATGTCACTCAATAAATATATAATGGCATATTATGCATAAAAAAGAATGGAGCCACTAGGGGAGATTTTCTCCCCCAACAAGTTCTACATCCAACGTATATTAGATCAGTCTAAACTATATAAATGAGCGAGAAATCCGAATAATGCCAAATGGTTTTTGTATTACTAATTATATAAAACAAGCTGCAAGGTTAAAAAAAAAAAAAAAAATTTATTTTAAGTGGTATAAGAATACACGATGGTATGTCCCCTTTCCAGAGAATCTCGTCACTACACGTAACAGCTACCTTGGCCAATTTATGGGCATTCTGGGCACGTGGTCGATCTTCCAATCTTGGATTCGTTCCAGAAGCAGTTTGGTGTCGTTTAATAGCGGTCCATATATCTTCACCAGGCAGTGTCAGAAGAGTTCAAAGCTTGGACCACCTCTATGCTCTAGGCAATCACCTTCGAAACAGACATTTCCAGGCTCCATTTTTAATACAGAATTCCACCATCTTCCAAGCCGCCATCGCTTCTAATAATATGTATAGCCTATTCCGTGCATAATAACAATGTTATTTTTTATACTTATTTTATTTTAATCGATATAACATATTTTAAGTTTTTTTTTTGTTTTTTTTAAAGAATGTTCGGACTTCGGAGGCACTTCATCACCCACGTGTCATTCGAAAAAGTTATGCCACATGGCTTGAAGTAAGAAATTGACACGTGAAATCACACGGGCCCTCATTCGACGTGGACTCCATTGAATAGTCCTCGAGTAGCTTCACGTGGGGCAGGTAGCCCACGTCCCAAAGTTAGCAAAATGTGCTACTGTACCGTCAATACACTGTACTGTGGGAAACAGAAGGACATGGACCTTAATCTGAGGAGACCTTGCTGCTTCTCTACACTTGACTTCACCCATCTACAATGGCTGCCTTTTTATTATAAAATATTTTTTTAAATAAAATAAGAATCATTTGATAATTTCTTTGAGTATATGATATTTTTTTAAAAGTGAGTATTAAGAGATAACTTTTAAAAGGGCCAGTGGTACGGTAGGTGGACCTCAGTATAATATGGGCCGTTGGTCCACACTTAATTGTTTTTCTACATAAATGAGATTCGAATGAGGGGATGGACCTTCCCCTTATCTAAAAATAAAATAAAATAAATTCAGGGTGATGGAGACGAAATTGTCTTGTTTCTCTGTGATACAGTTGAGTTGATTAGCAAAGTGAGGGATTTGACAGAACAAGACAGAAGAGTACTCTGTACTCCAACTTGGAGCACTGAAACGCGAAACCACATGCACCACCGCCCCTTAAATTTTGATTGCGGCCCCGGCCCTGGTTTTGGGAACGTGGTTTTTATCATTTCTTCCTCCATATTTCATGGCCTCTAATCATATACACATGACCTCTAATAATAAGCCGCAAATAAATGGACTCTTTCTAATTTTTTTCTTTTTCAAAAGAGTAATTATACTAATTGTTTGTTTTGTTCTTGCTAATTTGGAATCTCCTAAAGCATCCCCCGACCAATTTTAGAAATATAAAACTTTGTACATCTTACAAACTAAAAATCAAAACAATGACTTTGACTTACTAATCTTAGTTGTGTTTCATATAGTTTCCAATTGGCAATATTTAAAATGAATGTTATGATAGGTATTCTTTTAATGTTATTTTTGGTGTTCTTTTGATTGTAATGCGGTTTTTAAAATTACTATTAAATTTGATATTATTATTATTGACTTTTAATCTA
Source organism: Carpinus fangiana (assembly GCA_006937295.1). NCBI lineage: Eukaryota > Viridiplantae > Streptophyta > Magnoliopsida > Fagales > Betulaceae > Carpinus > Carpinus fangiana. The sequence continues at coordinate 7,756,060 of CM017325.1, forward strand.
TTAGTGATTTTAAAAGTTAAATCACAGTTGGATAGATATCAGGAGAACACCTAACTTTTCTCTTATATAAATTTGTAATACAACTATACTGACACAAATTTTCGACAAATTCACTTCTAAAAGTGATATGTATTTTTTAGCTGCATTATTAATAGTTTAAAGGACATAAGTCATTATTAGAAGCGAATTTATAAGAATTTCCTACAAACTAGGAAATTTCTTGCTAAGCTTTAAAAAGACTTTTTTTTTTATTTTTTAATCAAAATTTGAAAAAACTATGATCTAGACAATAGCAACGTAAGAGACAAAGAATCATGATCTTCCACAATTCCTAGATCATTGTCTAATTCACAATTTCTTAAATTTTAACTATAGTTTTTAAATAAAATAGCTAAATTTTTTATCATATTAATATTTAAAATATTTTGTCATAATTTATAAGTGAAATGTCAGAAAATTTTAATAATTTAATTCATTGAAAAGATTATAGAGAATTATTTGAAATGAAAAATAGTAGTAAACGAGTTGGAAGACCGACCTAGCAAGTGAAATCCACGCGTCATGGTGTGACCAAGCCCATCACGCTCTGCTCGTGACTCTTCGATTTTTTTTACGTCTCTTCAGTCTAGGCCTTTTGGCTTTTTCTCTCCCCTAAAAAGGTATCCAGCACCGACCCCACCGGGCGTGCCTACTCCTCAGCCACCATCACGTGGCATCATCTTCACTGGCCCACAAATCAATCCGTCGGCAAATCCAACGGTGAACTATCACGTATATATATATCAAACCCCATCCCACCAGCCTTCAAAAAGCTTTCCCTGCGAACTAAAAATCAAAAGGCGAAACGAAAAGCTCATACACCTACAGATCGGCCATGAGAGTTGTTCTTCTGAGAACCGGTTCGGTCCCTGTTCAGTCCCATCTTGCAGTTCCTGGCTCGCCTCGAGTCTCCCTCTCCCGGCACAACTCCTTCTCCGGCGTCTTCTCCGGAGTGAGGAGCTCTCTCGGTTCCCCGAGGATCTCCCTGCATTTGGACACCAATCGCTGGAGAGACTCTTCTGAAGGGAAGCGGATCCGGAGAGTGTTATCTGAAAGCGACGTAACCGGGGGCTCCAAACTGAGCGGATCCGGATCCCTGTCGTTTCCGGCGAGAATACCGGAAGAGGAGTACGTCTCGGAAAGCGAAGACGACGGATTCGTATCGTTATCAAAAGGCGCGGGAATATGGCCGGAGAGCGGGATTCCACTGGAGGACCTGGGATTCTCCAGCGGAGGAAGGAAACCAAGCGGCGACGGCGATGACAGAACTGGAAACGGTGACGATATGAGCAAGATCGGCGCGTACTATCTAGAAATGCTGAAATCAAACCCTGGCGATCCGCTTTTGCTTGGAAACTACGGCAAATTCTTGCACGAGGTAGTAGTTGGAAAGATCTTGTGCTACAATTTCACACAAAACAATGAAATAATATAATAACATAAATCTGATCATGGTGAGTTTATTGACTGTAAATTTGGAATTGATAGGTGGAGAAGGATTTAGCGAGAGCTGAAGAGTATTATGGAAGGGCGATATTAGCGAGTCCAGGAAACGGAGAATTGTTGTCTTCGTACGGAAAGCTAATCTGGGAGTCGCATAGAGATGGAGAGAGAGCCAAGTCTTACTTCGATCAGGCCGTTTACGCCTCCCCTGATGACTGGTATTTTTTTTCCCTCCTAAAAGACACCATCTTCTTTGTTCTTCAATTTTTATTTTTTTATCACATATTTTGATTATCCAATTCTTGTAATTCATTATTTTGATCTGTTTTAAGAGAAAATTATTAGCCAAAATCAGTCTCCTAAAATTAATTGAATATAAATGATTAAATATTAAAATAAGAAATACTAATTAATTGAATATTAATGATTTAATATTTAAATGAGAAATGTTACGTGTTATTCTTGTCTTAATAGATATTATTTTTAAAAATGAGAGAAATAAGGGTCAAAAGAATTTTATAGAAGGAAAATTATCCTGATTTTAGGTGTATATTATTTTCTAAAATCAGGTGAGAAAAATAAGGGTCAATTTTTATTTTCTATTTTAGAAAATAATATTCACGAGAACAACTAATATTTTCTTTTTAAAAAAAATAATAGATTGAGAACACCTAATATTTTTATATTTAAATAGTTAAACTTTTCTTGGCTTGATATGCAAAATATTTAACGTAAATAAGAGGGGTGATATAGTCTCCAGGTTAAAATAAAATAAAAAAAAATTCAACAAAAATAAAAATCAATGAGACATAATGAAAATTAATTAATTTAATTAACATTTTGATAGTAATAATAATTGTTAAAACAATAATTAAATAATTTATTAAATTGGTATATCATTAAAAATTAAAGATGTTTATAGAACTGTGTCCAGTTATAACAATATAAGCATATTCTACTTATTTATTTATTTTTAATTTTTTTAAAAGATATAAGATGGAAGTTTTAATTGATTATTTAAATATGTAGCATGGTGATGGGGTCGTATGCCAGCTTTATGTGGGAAGTGGAGGAGGAGGAGGAGGAGGAGGAGGACGGGAATGAAAAGAGCACAGGAATAGCTGGAGCGTCACCGGCTCTAGTTGCGGCTTTTTAGGAGAGAGGAAGCTCACCTTTGAAGATCTTCGCCGTAGTTCATTTTGTGTAATAATATGCTACAACAACTACTAAGTACTAACCTCGATAACGTAAAGAATAAAGAGCTTGAATAAAACTATATGAGGTATGGACCCAGCTGAAAGCTACTACGGGAAGGGCTCAGGAAGACAAGAGAGAGTGACAGGGTGAATGTGTTCTTTTTGTTTGGTGTTGTAGATGAGATCTAACTTATTACTTTATATATTATCTTCTGTAATGTACATAAATGTGTATACATTATGCAATCTTGCCCACTTCAATTCCACTACTAGTTTGTAGGAGTGCAGCCGCTGACGAATGGATTAGGCATGCGTTTACATGAACTAAACACAAGTTAAATTCTTTAACATTAACCCTTTAATTTTGTATTGAATTCGTATTAAATTTGTGGGTTATGTAAAAAATTATTCATTATGTCACGTGTTAGGTTTGAGATGTGTCGATGCATGGGTATAAGATCATATAGATTAAAAATTCATGAAATATGTATGAAGTTTGTGTCTAAATAGTACCATTCTGTGAGACAAGGCAACAAGAAATATAAAAAATTCACTGTGTCCTTCTAGGTCCCTTGTTTAAGTTCTTTTGCATGGATTAAGAGCCGAAGAAAGGTTTTATTAAACTTTGGGCCTCATTACTTGAACATTTTGTTGCAGAGTAATATACTTTAATGGACTTGCTTAACACTGTACTAAATAAGAATTTATATGTCTGGTTTCCTAGAGAGAGAGTTCTCCCCTTGGAAGGCTATCCCATCCTTCTGCCGTCCTCTTAAGGAGGAGGGAACATTGCACATCAATATGTCCACATAGATATGAGAACAGATGGTTGGCGAGATTTGTGAATTCCATGTTCCCATGTCCTGCCCTAATTTTCATAATGAAGCTTCCATGACAAGGAGCTAAGAATTCCTTCATGTGTTTGGTAATAATTGCATTGCCCCAGACGTGACACATGTGATTATATAAGCCCTGATTCCTCCAATTTGTGGTGAAAAAAGCAGCTTGAAAATACTTTTGGCTGATACATTTTTCTGGCCCGTCATATACATTTAACTTAAAAGATGAAAAAAATTAAAGTAGTCAATAGTTAGAGATTTTTTGATAATTTGCAAGCCAAGCACAAATAACATATATATTGGTAATAATTACATGTAAATAGAGGATTCATAGGCGTGTATATGTATATGGTTAAAGGTTATTATCGTCTTCATGCACCCGAAACATAACCTTTCACCTTCTCTTTTGCGGGATTCAAAATATTGCGAGTACCAATCAATATTTTGGTTATGCTACTCATCGTCTTGGAAGCCGACTTTCCCTTGTCTTCTATTTTGTTGCTCCGGGAACTAGACATAGACATGCCTTGTTGGTCAAGCAAGGGAGATTTGGGACGTGTGACGGGGATCTGCAGATTACTGGCCGGTTAGCTATTATAATCACAATCATTCAATAATGAGATTCATTTGTTCTATAAAATATTTATATATCTTAATTTTCTTCGTTTTTGTTAAGCTTGGTGTTCAAAAATCTCACACTATATTAGGGTCCAGGGATAAGCCCCAAAATGGCAATAATGTTTCTTTCGTTTTTATTTTATTTTTCCTTTTTTCTCTAATACTAACTTTGATGGACCAAATCAAACCCATTGGGCCTGCAGAAGAGGCCCATTTTAGAGGGCAACTTGCCTAAACCCAAATAGGCTTTTCAACTCATCTCAACAGCTGCACCCAACAAAGCCAACAGCTGTATAGAGCACAATTCTTCCCCTAATAGTAATGGGAGGAAAGTGACTGTCAAATCAACAAGATTTCTTAGGGGTGTTTAAAAAAACCGAGAAACCAGAATCGGAACCAGAAAACTGAGAAACCGTTTTTAGGAGTTTTATTGACTTAGGCATTGGAGGTATCTCCTGCGGCCGGCTCACTCCAACATGCCTCTAAACCTCTATTGTGTGAGTTTTTGAAAGAAAAGTGTACGTGGAAGTAGCTGAGCAGATTTCAACCCTATCAAATTTCATTTTCTTTTAGTACTGTTTGACTTTCCTCCTTCCTAAACTAATTGATATATAAATCTTACCTTCTTTAGTCCAGGCTTTGATGGAGGATCTTTCTGATTGTAGAAACTTTGCAATGGTGCTGTTTTACGGGTGGAAGTCTTTCGAAGTTTGTTGATCTCCATCTCCAATTTCTCTCCTTTCTTCTGCTTCTGTGTATATATATATAGATGACGATCTTAATATATATTCTAGACTTCTAGTACTGCTAAGGAAAAAGAAGTTAAAAGAAAAGAGTACATGACATGCATTAATTTTATTGACTTGTAAATACTTGCTTTCGACCTCCTTCACTGGTATCATTTCCTTAGTTTTCGAAGTTCGAACCCTCCTATCATTTGGAAAGGCAATGAGGAAACATGCATGTATATCGCTTGTATAAATAGTAAAAAGAGAATACATTCGTTCAAGATATGTAAAACTCATATTTTACAGCATCCAATAAAATGGTAACACCTAAGGTCAGGATGTGGTGTAAAACCCATATTTTACGGCATCCAATAAATACGTTGGGCATGAAAACACCAGACCTCATGAACCAAAGAAAACCTAGCGAAAGATAATTGAAAAGGAGATGGGAAGAAAGGGTTGTTTGTCGAGGTTTGATGTGCAAGAAAGGGTGACAGGAAGAGAAGGGGCTGGAGCAGCCTGCCCATTTTGCGGAGGGCCGGTGCTCGCCTGGGACTACGATTCTCATCTACTCTTTTGTTTTTTTCCAATTTCCCACAAAAACAAGAGAAAGTTCTATTGCACTATTTGCTCCAGGCGCTTACTTCCTGCTCATTAATTTCCCCCTAGGAGAGATTTTGTTCTCTCCTTCCTCCCCTCTTCCCCTCCGCCTAGTGCGGCCATTTCTCACCCTCCCCTCCGTTGCCATTTCTTCTTTTTTTCTTTCTCTTTTTCCCTTGAGCTCCGGTATTGTTCAGCCGCCTTTGGTCCTCCCCGCCCTGCCTAGTCGGCCCCCTCTGGCCTTTTTCCACCCCTTGCAGTCACGCCTTTCTCGGTTCTACGGTGGTGCTTAGATCCAGTTTTCTCTAAGCCTGATCTGTAGACCTTCGTTCCTCCACAGCTCCGACGCGCCCCACCAGGGTCTTCCCCATCGTCCCAGCTACCCATCGACGTCTTCACCGCCCTGTTCTAGCCACCACGCGCCGCCACGTGGTCAACACACGTCTGCACGTGGATCTCACGCTCCTGCGCATGCATCTCACGCGCCACCGTGCCCGCCTCAAGCTGCTGCCAGAAGCTCTTCCGCCAACCTCCTTCTACCCTGTCATCTGTTACAGCCGCTACTCAATGGGCTTTTTTACTGCTCTTTTTATTTTCCTTGTATTGTTTATTTTCTGTATTTCTGTTCTTTTATATTTATTTTGCTGTTTCTCTTGTTTTTTGTGGGCTTTTATCTCCCAGCCATGATGTTTTATCTACTGGTTCTTTTGTCATAAGATTCGGTGTATTAATGTGTATTTTATTTGGTTTTTTTTAATAATGTGTCAAGCTCTCATTAAAAGTGAGCTTTACATACTATCCTAATAGCATGGGCTCTTTATTAAAAATTAAAAATTAAAAATTAAAAATTAAAAGGTTAGGTTGTTAATCGTCGTATATAAATAATTATCACTAATAATAATGTTAGATATTAAAAACTCACAAAAAGGACGAAAAATAATTTTTGGCAAAAATCTACAGAATTGCTGCAGTTGCTACCTTTGCTGTGAGTGCGCTCGAGTGTACTGCAGTTACGCTCGATTGCACTCGAGTCAGTGTACGAATGAAGATGCCACATAAACATTAATCATCTCTTATTTCTTTTTTTTTTAAAAAAAAAATAAAATAATTTTTTTAAAAAAAAAACTAAGTAACTAAAAGAAAATAAAACTAAAATTTAAAAACTCAAAAAGGACGAAAAATAAATTTTTGGCAAAAATGTACAAAATTGCTACAGTTGCTGCCTTTGTTGTGAGTGTGTTCGAGTGTACTGCAATTGCGCTCGATCGCACTCGAGCTAGTGTATGAATGAAGATGTGCCAGTTGACGAGCGTAGGTGCGCTTGACTTGTTGGCTTGGCTGCGAGTGCGCTCGATCGTAGCGGGGCTGCTATCAATCGCACTAGCAGGGGCATGCGAAGGTCTTCTCAAAGTTTGCTTTATTCCAACACTTTGTAATTTTCCCTTTAAAGATGTAGTTTCTTTTCAACAACCTACAAAACACTTAAAACACAAAACATTAGATAACGACACAGCTAAAGGATTAACTAATATAAATTAAGGGATCCAAATATGCAATATTTGGCTTTTATCATCAGCTCTTGAAAAGACAAAAAAAAAGAAAAAAAGAAAAAAAAGGGATCCAAGTATTTTTGGCCCGATTCAACGGGTTAAAACCGGTTCGTTTCAAATTGAGTCAGACCATCCTCATTTGGTCCATGGGTTTCGGGTTATGACCTATTTAAACCGACCCATTTATCCAACCCGATCCAAATTCGGTTTCAAACCGGGTCATTGGGTTAGAATCTTCAACCAAGTAGAATATCGGTTTTCTAAACCGAGTCATCGGGTTCAAATCGGATCCATCCAAGGCTTCCAAAACCAGTTTCTAAACCGGTCCAAACCGGTTTTCATTCGGCCAATATCCATTCGGGTTTAAAATCGATCCAAAACCATCAACCCGGTCTAGTGGGTTAAACCCAGATCCACCAATCTGGCAATCCAATCTGTCAACTCGACCAAGCAGGTCTCATTTCGGTTCGGTTTAACAACCCGGAGCGGCCCGATATTTGTTCCAAGCCGGTCCAATGCAGTCAACCCAGTTCAATGGGTTAGACTCGGCTTACTCAGATCCAAAATAAATTAGATCCTACCCAGTTCAGCCGAATAGGCCAACCAGGTTAATTCGTACAACCCGGTTCAAATAGTTAACCCAGTTTAGTGGGTTAGTGTAACGCCTCCAAAATTAGCCTCGGCTAATCCGGTGGAGTCATTGGTAATTAATCCATTTAAGACAACTTATGACTAAACGGGGAAATTACCTTTCTATAACCATTAGAGTAAATGCAAGGAAAAGTAAATAAATCTGAGAAACTAATAATCATCAAGTGAGAACATAGAGCTACTAAGCTAAAGGATAACGACACAGCTAAAGGATTAGATAACGACACAGCTAAAGGATTAACTAATATAAATTAAGGGATCCAAATATGCAATATTTGGCTTTTATCATCAGCTCTTGAAAAGACAAAAAAAAAGAAAAAAAGAAAAAAAAGGGATCCAAGTATTTTTGGCCCGATTCAACGGGTTAAAACCGGTTCGTTTCAAATTGAGTCAGACCATCCTCATTTGGTCCATGGGTTTCGGGTTATGACCTATTTAAACCGACCCATTTATCCAACCCGATCCAAATTCGGTTTCAAACCGGGTCATTGGGTTAGAATCTTCAACCAAGTAGAATATCGGTTTTCTAAACCGAGTCATCGGGTTCAAATCGGATCCATCCAAGGCTTCCAAAACCAGTTTCTAAACCGGTCCAAACCGGTTTTCATTCGGCCAATATCCATTCGGGTTTAAAATCGATCCAAAACCATCAACCCGGTCTAGTGGGTTAAACCCAGATCCACCAATCTGGCAATCCAATCTGTCAACTCGACCAAGCAGGTCTCATTTCGGTTCGGTTTAACAACCCGGAGCGGCCCGATATTTGTTCCAAGCCGGTCCAATGCAGTCAACCCAGTTCAATGGGTTAGACTCGGCTTACTCAGATCCAAAATAAATTAGATCCTACCCAGTTCAGCCGAATAGGCCAACCAGGTTAATTCGTACAACCCGGTTCAAATAGTTAACCCAGTTTAGTGGGTTAGTGTAACGCCTCCAAAATTAGCCTCGGCTAATCCGGTGGAGTCATTGGTAATTAATCCATTTAAGACAACTTATGACTAAACGGGGAAATTACCTTTCTATAACCATTAGAGTAAATGCAAGGAAAAGTAAATAAATCTGAGAAACTAATAATCATCAAGTGAGAACATAGAGCTACTAAGCAATAAAGACAAACATGTACTCATAAGCAAGTCCTACCCAACGGGTAGCAGCAACCATTGTCACTCCCAGAGTAATGAATCAGATTACCTAAAAAATAATAATCACGTAAGTCTGACAACTTAGTAAGTAAACCTTACAACATGGGTATGATATGAGCCAAATTAATGAAAGTAAACGTACATTTTGAGTAAGAATAAGAAGAGGCATCACCTCAGCTAATACACCTTTTTAGTAAGGTTTAGGTTTTCGTAAAAGATCGTGGTGTACTACCGGCGATAACTGTCCAATGTTTTAATGCAGGAAAAAGGCTAATGCATTATAAGTCATAACTCTCATATATGGTCTACCTGAGATATTACACATTCTCAGCAGGGTTGGCGCTATCCTGAGAGACTTATAGTACAATGCCAGTGTCACAGCCATTGCATAACATACCGCACGATCAAGTCCGATCTCGGGTGGCCCACATCGGTAATTACGTCTGTCTTATAGTGACTAGACCATTGGGAATGGCTGCACCGTGGCCACGAAACCACTGGATCCAAAGCCCTCATATAACAAACACACATTTGACCATTGTATGAAGCTTATATAGTAAGCTTATGGCCGTTTATACCGCACGTACCGGCGTATCATGTTATATGATGCATCTTAACAATTATTTAATAATACAATTATCAAGTAATTTACAGAAAGTAGGCATGCTCATATCATAGTTGTGGTCAGTCAATTGACATATCCCATGTTTTAAGTGTAACGACCTAGATTTTAAAACTCTTATTTAAATAATGTTTAAAAGATTAAAAAAAACTAATAAATAAATTAGACCAATGATATATGGATTAATGATATTAAATAACTATTTGGTGTTAGAGGTATATATTACATTGATTGTTGACTTCTTTTTTAGTATCACTTTAATTCTCAAATTTGGCTTCATTAATATGTTTATGGGCACAATTAAACCCATTTTAGTGAATAAATTAGTTATATTAGTGTTTGGTTAAGTCAAAAATCAATTTGAAGCTTTTTAGTTTTTGGCCTAAAAAGTAATGTTTTGATTTTCACGTTGTCTAATAAAGATTAAAACTAGGGCAAAATTCACTTTACCCCCTCTGATGTTTCAGGGGTTTTTCAATTTAAACCCCAAAGTTTAAAAAGTGGCAGTTCATCCCCCCAAAGTTTCAAAAACTTACAAAAAGGACCTTCTGTCAACCTTACCCGTCAACTTGGATGGAATATCTCACACGTGCACCTCACGTGCGTGTTTAACCCAAATTTTTCCAATTTTGCCCCTCTCCTCAGTGTCCCTTACTCTCACCCACGCTGGTCCTCCCCCACGCTGGTCCACGCACGTTTTTAACACCAACAAACCCACAAACCCACACGGTGAAGCACAACAACGACCCACTATTGTCGAACTCGTCCCAGCCCTGCGACAGCAACGGCAGCGAACCTGTGGAGATTTCTTCGCCATTTCCCTTCGCCATTTCTCATCTTCGACGCACAGGCGACAGACTGTGGCTTTTTTGGTCAAGCACGACAACGACCCACTATTGTCTCGTGGTCCCAGCCCTGCGACAGCAACGGCAGCGAACCTGTGGAGATTTCTTCGCCATTTCTCATCTTCGACTCACAGGCGACAGATTGTGGCTTTTTTATGAGGTCTCGCCATTTCCCATCTAATAATTTAGGGTTTTCTGTAAAATGAGGTGTTTTGTGTAAAATTGGCGTTGTTGTAGGAATATCGTGTATGGTTCTTGTATGACTGGGGGACCAGAAAAGTTTTCCTCTCAAATTCTCTTTCTCGGACTACAAAAGTTTTTTTTTTTTTTTTTTTTTTTAGCTTTAATTGTTGTTAATTCACTTAAATATTTGATGGGTTTGAATTCATTAATTTATTTGGCATTCTTTCATTTATTTAGCCTCCAATAAACTCATTAGGGTGAACATTTGTAGCTTGGTTGGCTGTTGCTATTTTATGTGGTCTGAGGTAGTAGTTAATTGTGATTCTGTACTTATTTTGCCAAAAAAATATTAGCGTGTGTTTTAGATTACCACTTTAGTTCGATTATATGATGGTAGTATGGCTGCTTTGAAATGTGAGTAGAGTAATGATATGTATTACTATATCATGTAGAATGGATACCTCAAACCAAGGTGCGAGCTTTATTGGTTCAGCTTATAGCAGTACTTCATCTACCACGCAGCGTATTTGCTTCTGCGAACGGCCCACTGTTGTGAAAACAGCCCACACTGAGAGAAACTTTGGACGGAGGTTTGTCAGTTGCGAAAATTGGAAGGCAAGTATCACCATATGTTTGCTGCATTTTTGTTTGGTTTATTTAATTAATTTAGGTTGGTAATTGTGTGTTGTAATGTGTTTTGTTTAGGGTTTATTTGAATTTAGGTTGGTAATTGTATGTACCCATGTGTTTTGCAGATTAACCAAGACTGCGGTTACTTTGAATGGCTTGATCCGAAAATGTGCTCCTTTGGTCAGAAGGTGGTACATCGTTTGTACCAAAAGCATGAATATTTGGAGGCTCAAGCTAAACGATGTGAAACATTGGTTGAAGTTGAAGTTGGGAAGGTGAGAGCAGAAATGGAGAGTCAAGCTCAGCGTATGAAGGAACAACTTTTGGATGAGATATCCCAATATCGTAAACAAATCGAGATCAGGGACATAAAGATGCATGCAATGAAGACGAATTACCAAACAATAATTGTGTGTTCATGGATTGTATTGATGTTTGCACTATGNAAATAATGAACGTAAATAAGAGTGGTGATATAGTCTCCAGGTTAAAATAAATAAAATTCAACAAAAATAAAAATCAATGAGAAATAATAAAAATTAATTATTTAGTTAACATTTTGATAGTAATAAAAATTGTTAAAACAATAATTAAATAATTTATTAAACTGGTATATCATTAAAAATTAAAGATGTTAACAGAACTGTGTCCAGTTATAAGAATATAAGCGTATTCTACTTATTTATTTATTTTTAATTTTTTTTAAAAGATATAAGATGGAAGTTTAATTGATTATTTAAATATGTAGCATGGTGATGGGGTCGTATGCCAGCTTTATGTGGGAAGTGGAGGAGGAGGAGGAGGACGGGAACGAAAAGAGCACAGGAATAGCTGGAGCGTCACCGGCTCTAGTTGCGGCTTTTTAGGAGGGAGGAAGCACACCTTTGAAGATCTTCGCCGTAGTTCATTTTGTGTAATAATATGCTACAACTACCAAGTACTAACCTCAATAACGTAAAGAATAAAGAGCTTGAATAAAACTATATGAGGTATGGACCTAGCTGAAAGCTGAAAGCTACTACGGGAAGGGCTCAAGAAGACAAGAGAGAGTGACAGGGTGAATGTGTTCTTTTTGTTTGGTGTTGTAGATGAGATCTAACTTATTACTTTATTTATTATCTTCTGTAATGTACATAAATGTGTATACATTATGCAATCTTGCCCACTTCAATTCCACTACTAGTTTGTAGGAGTGCAGCCGCTGACGAGTGGATTAGGCATGCGTTTACACAAACTAAACACGAGTTCAATTCTTTAACATCAACCATTTAATTTTGTATTGAATTCGTATTAGTTTCGCGGGTTATGTCAAAAATTATTCATTATGTCGCGTGTTAGGTTTGAGATGTGAGCTATAGAAAGGTTTCATTAAACTTCGGGCCTCATTACTTTAACATTTTGTTGCAGAGTTTAGTGCCATCTAACTATAACTAATATACTTTAATGGACTTGCTCAACACTATACTCAACAAAAATTTATGTCTGGTTTCCTAGAGAGAGAGTTCTCCCCTTGGAAGGTTATCCCTTCCTTCTGCCGTCCTCTTAAGGAGGAGGGAACATTGCACATCAATATGTCCACATAGATATGAGAGGAGATGGTTGTCGAGATTTGTGAATTCCATGTTCCCATGTCCTCCCCTAATTTTCATAATGAAGCTTAATTCCATGACAAGGAGCTAAGAATTCCTTCCAAGTGTTTGGTAATAGTTGCATTGCACCAGATGTGATACATGTTATTATATAAGCCCTGATTCCTCCAATTTGTGATGAAAAAAGCAGCTTGAAAATACTCTTGGCTGATAAATCTTTCTGGCCCGTCATATATATTTAACTTCAAAGATGAAAAAAATTAAAGTAGTCAATAGTTACAGATTTTTTGATAATTTGCAAGCCAAGCAGAAATAACATATATATTGGTAAGAATTACATGTAAATAGTGGATTCATAGGCGCATATATATATATATATATATATATATATAAAGGTTATTATCGTCTTCATGCACCCGAAACATTACTTTTCACCTTTTCTTTTGCGGGATTCAAAATCTTGCGAGTACCGATCAGCATTCTGGTTATGCTACTCATCGTCTTGGAAGCCGACTTTCCCTTGTCTTCTATTTTGTTGCTCCGGGAACTAGACATAGACATGCCTTGTTGGTCAAGCAAGGGAGATTTGGAACGTGTGACGGGGATCTGCAGATTATTGGCCTGTTAGCTATTATAATCACATTCATTCAATAATGAGATTCATTTGTTCTATAAAATATTTATATATCTTAATTTTCTTCGTTTTTGTTAAGCTTGGTGTTCAAAAATCTAACACTATATTAGGGTCCAGGGATAAGCTCCAAAATGGCAATAATGTTTCTTTCGTTTTTATTTTATTTTTCCTTTTTTCTCTAATACTAACTTTGATGGACCAAATCAAACCCATTGGGCCTGCAGAAGAGGCCCATTTTAGAGGGCAACTTGCCTAAACCCAAATAAGCTTTTCAACCCATCTCAACAGCTGCACCCAACAAAGCCAGCAGCTGTATAGAGCACAATTCTTCCCCTAATAGTAATGGGACGAAAGTGACTGTCAAATCAACAAGATTTCTTAGGGGTGTTTAAAAAAACCGAGAAACTGGAACCGAAACCAGAACCGGAAAACTAAGAAACTGTTTTTAGGAATTTTATTGACTTAGGCATTGGAGGTATCTCCTGTTGGCTCACTCCGACATGCCTCTAAACCTCTATTGTGTGAGTTTTTGAAAGAGAAGTGTACGTGAAAGTAGCTGAGCGGATTTCAACCCTATCAAATTTCATTTTCTTTTAGTACTGTTTGAATTTCCTTGTTCCTAAACTTATTGATATATAAATCTTACCGTCTTTAGTCCAGGCATTGATGGAGGATCTTTCTGATTGTAGAAACTTTGCAATGGTGCTGTTTTACGGGTGTAAGTCTTTCGAAGTCTGTTGATCTCCATCTCCAATTCCTCTTCTTTCTTCTGATTTTGTGTGTATATATATATAGATGACGATCTTAATATATATATTCTAGTACTGCTAAGAAAAAAGAAGTTAAAAGAAAGGACCTCCTTCACTTGTATCATTTCCTTTAGTTTTCGAAGTTCGAACCCTCCTATCATTTGGAAAGGCAATGAGGAAACATGCATGTATATCGCTTGTATAAATAGTAAAAAGAGAATACATTCGTTCAAGCTGTGTATTACTCATATTTTACAGCATCCAATAAATACGTTGGGCATGAAAACACCAGATCTCATGAACTAAAGAAAACCTAGCGAAAGATAATTGAAAAGGAGATGGGAAGAAAGGGTTGTTTGTCAGTGTTTGATGTGCAAGAAAGGGTGATAGGAAGAGAAGGGGCTGGAGCAGCCTGCCCATATTGCGGAGGCCCGGTGCTCGCCTGGGACTATACGATTCTCATCTATTCTTTTGGTTTTTTCCAATTTCCCACAAAATCAAGAGAAAGTTCTATTGCACTATTTGCTTCAGGCGCTTACTTCCTGCTCATTAATCTCCCCCTAGGAGATATTTTGTTCTCTCCTTCCTCCCCCTCTTCCCCTCCGCCTAGTGCGGCCATTTCTCACCCCCCTCTGTCGCCGTTTCTTCTTCTTTTTTTTCTTTCTTTCTCTTTTTCCCTTGAGCTCCGGTGTTGTTGTTCAACCACCTTTGGTCCTCCCAGCCTTACTTAGTCGGCCCCCTCTAGCCTTTTTCCACCCCCTGCAGTTGCACCGTTCTCGATTCTACGGTAGTGCTTAGAACCGATTTTCTCCAAGCCCGATCTGTAGACCTTCGTTCCTCCACAGCTCCTGCGTGCCCCACCAGGGTCTTCCCCATCATCCCAGCTACCCATCCACGTCTTCACCACCCTGTTCTAGCCACCACGTGCCGCCATGTGGTCAGCACGTGCCCGCGCGTGGATCTCACTCTACTGTGAGTGCATCTCACTCTCCTGCGTGTGCATCTCACGCACCGCCATGCCCGCCTTGAGCTGCTCAGTCAACCTCCTTCCGCCCTATCATTTGTTATAGCCGCTACTCAGTGAGCTTTTTTACTGCTCTTTTTAGTTTCCTTGTATTGTTTATTTTTTTGTATTTCTGTTCTTTTATATTTATTTTACTGTTTCTTTTGTTTTTTGTGGGCTTTTATCTCCCTGCCATGATGTTTGATCAACTAGTTTTTGTGTCATGAGATTTTCGGTGTATTAATGTGTATTTTATTTCGTGTTTTTTAATTATGTGTCAAGCTCTCATTAAAAGTGAGATTTACATACTATCCTAATATAGCATGGGCTCTTTATTAAAAATTAAAAGGTTAGTAATGCTATATTATATTTGTATCTTAGAATTATTTAATAATATTATTGACATGACATTTCAAATCAACAATTGAAAGTTATTTTTATTTAACAAAAAATAATTTAAAGACTAATTGGAGGTGGTGTGTGTGGTACGGGTCCATAACCCAGTGAATATATATTATAATTATTATTAAATAAGATAATGATGTATTATTTTTCTTATTAAGAAAATAAGGGGGTTCGCTCTTAAAGCAATATCTCTAGTAAATGATATAATAGTCTATATAAATCTAAGAGTGAACAATAAAATATATTAGAGGTTTAATATTTAACTTTATTAGTTATTTTGGAAGGTTTAGAATTTCTCAAACTACCCTAAAATTAAGAGGCTAAGAATTCGTTGAATTATCCTATCAAATCCTATCAAAACATATAGGCTATAGCTCTCATTTATTATTATTCATCACTCGTTAAGGAGCCTGTAACAGTGTGTTAGCCTTGTTGGATAAATCTATAGTATTTAGTATTTCTCTATTAATACTTCCAATAAATTCAAACATCCTAAAATTCTGTAAAAAAAAAAAGAAAAAAAAAAAGCATAATATGTAAAATCAAAATCAAATAATTGGCACGTGTCAACAAAACCATTTCTCAACCAAGTCTCGGAAAACGATTTTTCACACACACACACCAAAAAAAAAAAAAAAAAAAAGTTGTCATCATTAGAACTCACCTCTATCTCTTTATCAGCACGTTTGGTAGTTGTAGCGTTAAGCTTGGTACTACTTGTTATATTAGCACGGGTAGAATTGGCACGTGTCAGTTTAGAGGTTTCTCCAGCACTAGCTAAGGATTGAACCCTGTACCATTGGAATGATAAGTTAGAAGAAAAATACATGTTAAATAAAATTTAGTAAAAACTTTACTTATTATCACTAATCTTTCATTACTTTTACAATCATAATCTTAATTTTTAGAAAGTGTCAATTTATTAATATTATACTTCAGAAATTTGCAATATCAATTCTTTCACTCAAATTCAGCGTTAAATCTTAACAATAACAGATGAAGTGAAATTCTCAAAATACTGTCTTCTAAATTTAAGGTATTTTTTTAATTTTATAAACATTTTTGGAGTATTTTGGGATTTCACTCATCAACCATTTGATTTATGATTGAATTTGAACGGGAAAATTGACATTAAAAACTTCTTAAATAGTAACCGTAAATTAACATGTTTTAAAGTTTAAGGATATGATTTCAAAATTAATGAAAGTTTTTCCTAAAATTTAGTTAAGTTACAATTAATAGTGTTATATTTACGTAATCAATAGCTACATAATTGATATATATATATATATATATATATATATGGATGATCAATTACAAAATATTATGGACTTACTTGTGATTTATACTGAAAGATTTGGATAGTTTGGGTTGTGGGGCCTTGAAATCAATTGAACCCCGTTTTTCTTTTGACATTCTGTCCTCATTTGCAGCAGAAAAATCCATAGAACTTCGTCTTTCCTTAGACATCCTTTTATCAGTTGCAAAAGAAAATGGTTGAGGGACCGTGTGCTTTTCCTTGGAATTTCTTTTTGAATCTTCTTTCGATTTCTTTGATGAATCTGTTTGCCTCTCTCCATCTTTTCCACATAAACCCCCCAACACTTATTTCTACCTTACTTTCATGCCTTTCTTTCTCTGTATCCTCGGATAACTGGTTCTTTTCAAGCACAGGAATGTCTTTCTCTGCTTGATCAGCTCCCACTTGTTTGTCAGGCTTTCCTTCTTCATCTTGGCAATTGTACTTGGAGCACTTTGGAATATAACATTTTCTATTGTAATTAGAGTTTTAGGCCGGCAGTTAATTAAATTTGCAATTTGGATACCCAATTCTCAAGCTCGTCCGATGTGTGAGAGAGAGAGAGAGAGAGAGAGTTTCGTTTTTAATCCAAAAGTAATTAAAGTAAACTATGCAGTAAGAGTAGTCTTTCTTCTCTAACCCCTCAAATCAAGAGTGGAGAGGCACCGCTTTAGCTACACGAATTGATACTAATTGTAATCATTGACAAGATTTTGATTCCAACCAACTTTGTTTTTTCATTTTGTGCTCAATTAGCTAGAGTCCATAAGAGTAGACTGAACTGTATTCAGAGTAGAAATTAGCTCCCTCCCCCTTATGACATTGTCCAAGGAATAATATCGGATTAAAAATGTTAAAACAATTTTTCGTGCGTCAAAATATCAATTGTCCGTTCTTCTCAAATAAGCAATTATATCAAAGAGGGGTGAAAAGATTCTTTCACGAATGAACAACATACAATCAAATTTAAGTGAATAATTAAAAGAACTCCTTCCTTGTATGGCCACTTGGAATTGCTTCAACATCGTTGTATGGCTCCTATCAAATTATGCCATACTCTTCTCCTTTACACAGTACAACCAAATGTGACAAGGCAGGGGATAGATCCGTAGCATATTTTTGTTTCCACATCATCGATATACCTAAAGCTTTTTTCTTAGGCATATGAAAAACATCAATGATAGCGTAGTGAAGATAATCATCAATTACACAATATAACAAGCAGAACCTCTGTTTCTCCAGATGAACGATAGCAGAATCTCCGTAGCTGTCAACATCATTAAAAAAACCCAGACCAAAATGAGATGCCTCAAGCAACATATCCAACTCTAAATTGTAGGCAATCAATTTCGTGTCATCAACACAGTATAAAGTATTACCAACAGTTACAACATTTTCTTGCCACCCCTCATGACACAGTAAGGATAAACCAGGCAGAAGCATTTTCCAAGATCTACTCTCTACAATCAAATATATATATATAAAATCACTTTCAGTTTCACACTATTTCACCCAGAAGATATACTTCTTTCTTGGAACAATTTTTCATCATCAGCTTCCAATCATTACTGCTTTGTTTAGAGCAAAAACTAGCTGGAAATATGGGTCGACCTTTTGGTTGCATAACTGCCTTATATTTTCTGCTAATATTCAATCTTACTATATCAACTGGTATGTATATTCGATTTATTACATACATAGAGTTGGAACTATTTTCCATGTTTGATCCATTAACGTTGTTTAGTCTTGAGACAGAAGCAGGAATTGTCGTCGGAATAAATTATGGGATGCTGGGGAACAACCTCCCGCCACCAATCCAGGTTGTTGCACTCCTCAAATCCAGAAGTATAACACGGCTTCGCCTTTTCTTCCCCAATCATGACGCCCTTCAAGCTTTAAAGAACTCAGGAATTGAAGTTATCCTTGGAACACTAAACCAGGATCTCCAAATGCTTGGGAGCGACCTTTCATTCGCCAAAAACTGGGTTAACACCAATGTCATTCCATATTCCAAAACGGTTCGTTTTCGGTGCATATCGGCCGGCGACGAAGTCATCCCCGGCGACTTAGCAGCTTATGTTTTTCCGGCCATGAAGAATCTAAAAGCAGCATTAGATGCTGCTGAAGTAGCCTATAATATCCCAGTAAGTACTTGTGCGTCAACCGCGATTCTCGGGCTTTCATACCCGCCTTCAATGGGGGAATTTTCGAAAGATGTGATTTCAGTGATGTGATCAATAGCAGGTTTCTTGGCAGCAAATGGAAGCCCTCTGCTTGTGAATGTGTATCCTTACTTTGCATTCGTAAATAATCAGCAACAGATTCCCTTATCCTACGCGCTATTTGAGAGCACCAAAGTGGTGGTGAGAGATGGAGGGCTTAAGTACAGGAACCTCTTCGACGCCATGACCGATGCTGTTTACTCGGCGCTGGAGAAGGTGGGCGGTGGCTCTTTCCGACTGTTGTGTCGGAGACTGGATGGCCATCGAAAGACGAAAACGGCGGCGTTGCAACCATCGGTATTGCCAGAATGTATAATAAGAACCTGATCCCGCATGTATCAGGGGCATCTGCCATCTGGTACACCAAAGAGGCCCGGGATTAATCGCACAGAGGCTTATATTTTTGCCATTTTTAATGAGAATCTCAAGCCTCCGGGGACTGAGCACAACTTTGGCTTGTTCTACCCCAATATGACAGAGGTGTACCCTATTGATTTTAAGTGAATATCGGCCTTATTCAGGGCTTTGATTTAGTCTCATCCAGAATCATGATCTTTCCTTATTTTTTCTAATGCATCTGCTGCTCTGCACCTAGAGACGTTGTTAAATTGGAATATAAAAGAGAGTGCGTTTTTAAAGAAATAATCTGTGTTTTTAAACCAAATTGTAATTTTTGAGTGTTTGAGATTGCAATTTTAAAAAGGCAAATTTTAAAATCTCAGAAAATTTTACAATTTCTATAAGCTAATTAGAAAGTGTTTATTTGAAAAAGTGCGAATTTAAATCAAAATCACTATTTTGCTTGAAAAAATATTTGCCTATTTGGCCATGAAACCGCAATTATATGCTAATGTTATCCAAACACTGAACTGATAAAAAAGTATCGTTTAACACATTTTACCAAACACTTGTGCGATTTTTAAAAGTAGTAATTTTAAAAACATAATTTTTAAAAACGCAAATTTTAAAATCGCACTCCTAAACGAGCCCTAAATGAAGCACCAAGGATAAAACTAGACTTCTGCAATCAAAGCCTTATGTGAGAGCCATACTAATTAATTTTTCCTTTTAATTCAGTGGCGGATGCAAAGGAGCGGAGCAGGGGCAAATGCCCCCCCAAATTTTTTTTTTAGTTTTTTTATCCTTGCCTAATACGAATTTTTCTTCTCCTGCCCTTCTTAATACAAATTCCTATATCCGTCACTATTTTTGTGATTCCAAATTTATCAGATTTCCCTACATGTGAAGGAGAGTTCTCTAGACGGATAATTCATTATGTTCTTTCCATTCGAATTTTAGTTACTGAGGGACAAAGAGAGATGCCGATCTTAGCTTAGTATATATGTTTTAATGCTCATAAGTAGACTAAAAAAATTTCAATAGTTTAAGAGAGTAGGTTGTGGGCCCATTGCTCTAAACAGTGTAGGGTGCAAGTCCATTTAGCATGTGTACCGCACAATAAATTACTACTTCGATTGCTAATAATTTAAAAAATAAATGTGAAAGAATCCTAATGAAGGCTGCTTGCTCAAGCAGGTGACGGTCCAAGACTAGTTCGAACATGTGAGCTCTATAGAGAGTCTTTCATATTTATCATCCGATTACTAGTCATTCAAATAATAAAATTACTGAAAAATCTATATCTCCTTTTTAAAATGAGAAATGCTTCTTTGCAATCAAGAGTCCATATTTTTCCCATAAATGCTGAGGTGGCTGGTCCACTTATCATTATTTTATTATTTTTTAAAATAAATTTAAATAAAAAATAAAAATAAAGAAAAGTTAGAAAAAAAACTAAAAAAAATACAAGGGGTGGCCGGCCACCCCNGTTAAATTGGAATATAAAAGAGAGTGCGTTTTTAAAGAAATAATCTATGTTTTTAAACCAAATTGTAATTTTTGAGTGTTTGAGATTGCAATTTTAAAAAGGCAAATTTTAAAATCTCAGAAAATTTTACAATTTCTATAAGCTAACTAAAAAGTGTTTATTTGAAAAAGTGCGAATTTAAATTAAAATCACTATTTTGCTTAAAAAAATATTTGCCTATTTGGCCATGAAACTGCAATTATATGCTAATATTATCCAAATACTGAATTGATAAAAAAGTATTGTTTAACACATTTTACCAAACACTTGTGCGATTTTAAAAAGTAGTAATTTTAAAAACATAATTTTTAAAAACGTAAATTTTAAAATCGCACTCCCAAACGAGCCCTAAATGAAGCACCAAGGATAAAACTAGACTTCTGCGATCAAAACCTTATGTGAGAGCCATACTAATTAAATTTTCCTTTTAATTCAGTGGCGGATGCAAAGGAGCGGAGCAGGGGCAAATGCCCCCCCCAATTTTTTTTTTAGTACGAATTTTTCTTCTCCTGCCCTTCTTAATACAAATGCTTATATCCGTCACTATTTTTGTGATTCCAAATTTGTCAGATTTCCCTACATGTGAAGGAGAGTTCTCTAGACGGATAATTCGTTATGTTCTTGCCATTCGAATTTTAGTTATTGAGGGACAAAGAGAGATGCCAATCTTAGCTTAGTATATATATGTTTTAATGCTCATAAGTAGACTCAAAAAATTTCAATAGTTTAAGAGAGTAGGTTGTGGGCCCATCGCTCTAAACAGTGTAGGGTGCAAGTCCATTTAGCATGTGAACCGCACAATAAATTACTATTTCAATTGCTAACAATTTAAAAAGTAAATGTGAAAGAGTCCTTATGAAGTTTGCCTGCTCAAGCAGGTGACGGTCTAAGACTTGTTCGGACATGTGGGCTCTATAAAGAGTCTTTCATATTTATCATCCGATTACTAGTCATTCAAATGATAAAATTACTGAAAAATCTCTATCTCCTTTTTTAAATTTAGACAACCTAATTCAAAGGAGTTTCGTTCTAAATAAACTTTCCAGTAGGGTTTGGCATGCACCAACCGCAAGAAAGGGATGGCACCATGCATCCCAATGTACCAAAATTTTCATTCTTCATGTGTATTTCTCAATTTGCTTGGTAAAAAAAAAAAAACAAACAAACAAACAAAAACCAAAAAAACAAAACAAAACATCCATTCCTGTTACTTGTCGGACTCGGTAACCTGGTATTGGTACGGTTCCGCTAGTCCAATTCCTGTGACAGCTTTTATGACCGACTTCCATTCCTGGGCAGACAAGGAAATCCAGATTCACAGAGAATACTCCTTTTTTTTTTAACTGAACTTATATAAATTCCTCTTCCAAACAAAAAAGGGTTTAGTCGCTATATAATCACCATAGACAACTAGACAAGAGAACCCACAAACTATTTCTAGTAAATAGAGCCAAGAATCATACGAACGATGGATCCTCTATATATTGATCCTAATTATACCGAAGATAGTTTGGACCTTCATATAGCAATCGGTTGTTTTATATTTATATTTTTTCTTAGCTGGTTTCTTGACACTTACATTTTCCCAATATTAATTGCATTCTTCCTTCCTGTTGCTGGGCCAAGAATCGACGGCCATGAAATAGATCAATTTATGCCGCCTGTTATGGTGCAAATTAGCAGCAGCAGTGACAACGACCGTGAATATGGCGGCGGCCGAAACTGTGTGATTTGCTTGGAAGAATTCAAGGATGGGGAGTGGTGCCGACTCTTTCCTCACTGCAACCACAAGTTTCATGTGCCGTGCATTGATGCTTGGCTGGAGTGCCCAAATCTTAGCTGCCCACTTTGCCGTAATTCCCTAGAAGATGATCTTGCAATAATATTGGCTAATGTTACGGAGATCGATGATCTTGTTTGAAAGATCGGTTGATTTTGTAAACTTTTATTTTTATGATGTGTTTTTCTCTGTGATCTTGTTTAAAGTAGCAGAAGAATATCCATGTTGCTTAATGATATGGTAAAGGATGAGTTGGATTCTAGGTTTGCTAATTTGGTGCCTAAAACACTTTGATGTAATTTGAATCAAGTTTAGACAAGTAATTTTGTGCTTAGGAGTTTTCATAATACTTCAGAGGCAAAATTATATTTAGTCCTTAGATTTTAATTTTTTTTATTTGAATTTAGTCATTGCGTTTTTAATTTCAAAAAAAAAAAAAAAAAGGTTTTTAAATTTTGTCTAAGTTTAAATAGATTTTTCTATTACTTTATCGTCAAAGGCAAAATTAACAAGTAACTGTTTACTCACAGAGCCAAAGTCTTTTATTACACGTCCATGGACACACCCTTTAGGCCATAACGCATTGTGTTAAGAAAGGTTTCTTTGTTTCCCTAGCATGCTGCCTTCATGCAACTCTTCTCTTAGATTTTCTTTGGTTGAACCACACAAATCGTTTTTCTTTATAAAAAGCCTTCAGCCACCGGCCATAAATTCGAGATTACAAGAGGAAATTCGATAAAAGAATTGCCCAGAGAAATTCTGAAACTACTACAGTAGAAACAAACGGATCGTTTGTTTTGTATAAACGTAGTATTCGTTACATAGATCTTGTAAGTACATCTTATTTGTAATCAAATTCTTTTATAGTTTGTGAAATTTCTTAGGTTTGACATCTCCGAAATAATTTTACTCTTAAAGGGTCCTTTAGAGGTGGGGCACTACAAATTCAATTGTTAATTTTAGATGGATGAAAGAATACAAAATGACATTTCTCATGTAAATTAAAGACCAATATGCTTCTCCAAGGGTTCGTCCCACTGAAAAATTGGAACTTTAAATTAATAGGACACATGGCACTATATATTAAAACTAAAAGAGATGACGCAAAGAAAGCCACAGCCAATTTTCGAGTACTTTCAGCCAAAGGATTAGAAAAGGAAAAAATTTTGCAGTAGATGAAGAACAAATTACGTGTGAATTTCAAGAGCTCCTAGACAGTATAAAAGTCCATGAATATTCATCTTCAAAAGCAATATTTTTTTTTCCTTTTTTTTCTTTAAGCTTTATATTTTATTTTTCCCCATAAAAAGGAAAAATTATTTAAACGTATACTCTCTCTTTAACAAGGACGGAGGGAGGGGCACTAGCAAGTCTGGCATAGGCCATGGCCCCTCAATTCCTCAAAAAAATAAATTAATTAATTAATTAATTAAGGTCAAAAAACAAAAATTATAAGGTACCAGTCCTTAACAGCAGAGACGAAAGAAGGGGAGGGCTGGTATAGGCCAGGGCCCTCCCCCAAATCTTCAAGAAAAAAATTTTATATGTAAAAAAATAATAATAATAAAGGAAAATTTTATTTTTAGTCAATGGGCCCCTTTCCAAAAAATATTCTGGCCCCTTAGTTTCAGTCACTCACCAAGGCAATTTACATTGCCGGAAGGAGCAAGACTCACGAAGAAGAAGATGATTTAGAATTTTAGTTTCAGTCTTTCTGAGATTTAAAATTTTAGAAAATTAGGTTAACTGGTTAAAACTTACGAAGAAGACGATTGAAACGGGGCGTTTAAAATCATGAAGAAGACAATTAAAAGTTAAATGCACTGTTTCATTAAAGAACCTTTATACGCAACGTTTTCACTAAAGCGTAAGACTTGAGAGTACCATGAGGTGCCGCGTGTAAGTTGTGGATTTTGTCTTTTTTCGAAAGTTTAAAAAGTAGGCTGGTAAACAATTTGCTTCCTCCTCATAAAAAAATTTACTTCATGTTCACCATTTCACTAAAGCTTGAGGCGTGTCAGTGTGAGGTACATGATTATTTAAAAATATATATATATATTGGTTTTCAAGGGTTATCACTCACCATCCCACATAATTTATTATAAATAAAGGCGTGAGGAAATAGGATGCAAACACATTACTTAGAAATCAATTTAAAGAGAAAACATTTTGAAAAATCTAATATTTCCCAAAAGGTTTAAAGCCTGTTGCGATTTCACAATTAGCAAAGTTTGATACAAGTGCCACAACAATTTCAGTCTTTCATATTTGCGATTTGCAAATTGAGTCCGTCAAATTCTTCATCTTTAAACTATTTAACAATTACTTTTTTTTAAAAAAAAAAAAATCCCAATAACCAAAGAAAAACTTATATTTTCTTTTTACTTGGGCCCCGTCCCATAAAACTTTCTGGCTCCGTCCCTGCTTAACAGCAAAATTAATTTTTTGGCTCCTGACACTTGCCCATAATAATTTCTAGCTCCGTCCATACTTCTTAGTTTTTGTGTGTGAATTCATTTTTGAAAACCAATTGGGCTAATTAATTGAATTAGATTCCAAAACATAAATCGAAAGGAAAAAATACAAATTCAAACAAGGAAAATGTAAGACGAATTCATTTCATGTGTCGAATGAGTAAAATCAATAAATAGGGTACACATCTGTCATATTGGGGTAGAACAAGCCAAAGTTCTGCTCAGTCCCCGGAGGCTTGAGATTCTCGTTAAAAATGGCAAAAATATAAGCCTCTGTGCTATTCCCGGGCCTCTTTGGTGTACCAGATGCCCCTGATACATGTGCGATCAGGTTCTTATTATACGTTCTGGCATTACCGATGGTTGCAACGCCGCCGTTCTCGTCTTTGGATGGCCATCCAGTCTCCGACACAACAATCGGAACAGAGCCGCCGCCCACCTTCTCCAGCGCCGAGTAAACAGCATCAGTCATGGCGTCGAAGAGGTTCCTATACTTAAGCTTTCCATCTCTCACCACCACTTTGGTGCTCTCGAATAGCGCGTAGGATAAGGGAATCTGTTGCTGATTATTTACGTATGCAAAGTAAGGATACACATTCACAAGCAGAGGGCTTCCATTTGCTGCCAAGAAACCTGCTATTGATCTCATCACTGAAATCACATCTTTCGAAAATTCCCCCATTGAAGGCGGGTATGAAAGCCCGAGAATCGCGGTTGACGCACAAGTAGTCACTGGGATATTATAGGCTACTTCAGCAGCATCTAATGCTGCTTTTAGATTCTTCATGGCCGGAAAAACATAGGCTGCCAAGTCGCCGGGGATGACTTCGTTGCCGGCCGATATGCACCGAAAACGAATCGTTCTGGAATATGGAATGACATTGGTGTTGACCCAGTTTTTGGCGAATGAAAGGTCGCTCCCAAGCAATTGGAGATCCTGGTTTAGTGTTCCAAGGATGACTTCAATTCCCGAATTCTGTAAAGCTCGAAGGGCGTCATGAATGGGGTGGAAAAGGCGAAGCCGTGTTATACTCCTGGATTTGAGGAGTGCAACAACCTGGATTGGTGGCGGGAGGTTGTTCCCCAGCATCCCATAATTTACTCCGACAATTCCAGCTTCTGCAAGTGTCAAAAATAAACAACGTTAATGGATCAAACATAGAAAATTGTTCCAACTCTAGCTGTATATGTAATAAATCGAATATACATACATACCAGTTGATACAGTAAGATTGAAGATTAGCAGAAAATATAAAGCAGTTATGCAGCAAAAAGGTCGACCCATATTTCCAGCTAGTTTTTGCTCTAAACGAAACAGTGATTGTTGGAAGCTGATGATGAAATATTGTTCCGAAGAAAACGTATATATAGTGGGGGGGAAATAGTGTGAAAGTGATTTGATAATTATATGTAGGTATGAGCATCTTTCATGATACAAGACACACAAAGAAACCCGGCCAACTTGGGTCAAAGAATTCATCCAACCTTTTTAAAGCTAACTAAACCCAATAACACAAGACACACAAAGAAACCCAAGAAAAGACGCAGTGTTTGAGAGAGTGAGATTATAAAGAGCCTAAATAAAAATAAATAAATAAGAAAAAGGAAGCTGAACTTTCATGGGTTTTGACGTGATTTCTAAAGTAAAAAATTTTCAATTTTCCTATTCAAACTTTTAATTTGTTGGAATTTATTCACTCCGTTAAAATTAGGCGTTAAATCCTAACAAAAATTAGAAAAATATCAATGTACCCTCAATTTTTTTTTAATTTTTTAAATGACACGTAAAAATAACAAATACCCAACTTCTCTCTTACGTGTCATTTAAAAAATAAAATAAAATAAATAACATAATTGAATTCAAAACACCAAGCCTTTTTTTTAAAAAAAAAAAATTGACATGTAAAAGAAAAATTAAGTCTTTATTAAATCTATGTTGTGACTTTAACATTATTTTTTATTTTTTTTTGGGGCTCTATATTGTAAAAAATAAAAATAAAAAGGAGTTGAGACAAATAATAAAATTCAGGATATTGCTTGGAGCAAGGACCTAGGACGGCTCTAGAGTCCTAGTCGACATCGTGCCAACCAAAAAAAAAGAGGGAAATTATTAAAGAGAAATAAAATATATATATATTTATATATATTAGGATTATCCTTTGATCAATAATCTATATTAATGACTCCACTATATATCAAAATCTATTTCATCCAAACATGAATTAAAATAATAATAATAATTTAGTTTTTGAAATATGAAATTAACTTTTAGACAACCTTCCAAATGTGGTTTCCGAATTTTGTTTCTAGTTTTTCAAACTCTATATTCAAATATAATTTCCAATATATATATATTAGAATTTTCGAGAAAATAAAAAAAATAATAAATAATAAATAATAAAAACGAATGCAACAAAATAGACTGCAAACACGCAAAGCTTTCCCAAATTGGAAATTTCTGAAGTCATCTCTAAAGTTTATCAGTAATGTGATCTTGATTTTAAGAAAAACGATGTAATTATATATATATATATTGAGGGATAAAGAGAGATGTCATTCTTAATGAAAATGTGAGTTTTTTTTTTTTTTTTGACGTGTCCACACAAGAAGGGGGAGGGGGATTCGAACTAATGACCTCCGCTTCATTAGGCGTGGTCTCAACCGATTGAGCTACCTCTTGGGGACAATGAAAATGTGAGTTATTTAGAAACTAAACATAAAAAATTATTACGGTTCTAAGTGAGGCTACAGGCTCCTTCAATAGGTGAGACCACAACAACTATGGATGGGGCCTGTAGCCTCTTGCCACCTAAGATTTTTAAGAGCAAAAAATAGTCTTTTAATTGTACTATAACATATCTCTTTCTAAAATTAGAATTTCATAGAAATTCTAACACCCTAAAGTGGGTTGGGAGGTCCACTGTTCTAACCAGTCTAGACTCACTACAAAAAAAAAAATCAATTTTTGACATTTGAATATGTGTCAAAAAAGCCACGTCAAAATTTTTTGAAGTGGCAAAGATTAAAACGTCAAAAAACCTAATAATAAACTTTTTTGACGTGGCACTATTTGCTACATCAAAAAATTTTGACGTGGTGAACAGTTCCACGTCAGAATTTTCTGACGTGGCACTGTTCACCACGTCAGAAAATGTTTTTTTTTTTTTTTCTTTTCTTCTAAGCAATAAATAAATAAATTCAAATTTATTCTCTAAAGTTTTCTTGCTATTCATATATATAT
>CM017325.1:7785666-7848868 GCA_006937295.1 Carpinus fangiana
AAAAAAAAAAAAAAAAAAAAATTGACGTGGCACTGTTCACCACATCATAAATTTTTTTGAGGTTTGAATTTTAAAACGTCAAAAAAATTTTGGAAAAAGAAATAATAAAAAACTTTTTTGATGTGGTACTGTTTACCACGTCAGAAAATTTTTTGAGGTTTGAATTTTAAAACGTCAAAAAAATTCTCGGGAAAAAAAAAAGAAAAAAAAACTTTTTTGACGTGGCACTGTTCACCACGTCAGAAAAGTTTTTGACGTTTGAAATTTCAAACGTCAAAAAAATTTCTGAAAAAAATAAAATAAAAAAAACTTTTCTGACGTGGTACTGTTCACCACGTCATAAATTTTTTTGACGCTCCAAATAGTGACACGTCAAAATTTTTTGACGTGTTACTGTTCACCACGTCAGGAAAAAAACTTTTTTGACAAGCGATTTTTTGAGGTTTGAAAAAGGTCAAAAAGTCGCGTCAGAAACGTTTTTGACGTTTCAATAGGCCCAAAACTTCAGAAAAGTTGCTTAAAAAATGTGTGTGATTTTTGTAGTGAAGTCCATCTAGCATATGAATCCCACCAATATTTTAGCCATTCAAAAAGTATCACCCATTTTGCAATTATGCCTTCAAACTTTAAAAAGTGACATGGAGGCTTCATGTACTACCATTATGTGTCAAATTAGACAAATTTTCGTTTCTCTTCTCAAAATACCCTTAAAGTTATTAATAAATAAAATTAAAAATAACAATTTGAAAAAAATAAATAAGGGGTTACAATGAAAAGGGTCACCCTTTTATTTATTTTCTATTTAATTTTTTTCTCAAAATGGTTAGTTTTTAATAAATCAAAGGGTATTTTGGGAAGAAAAATGTAAAAGTGTATAATTTGACACGTAGTAGTAATATGGGAGGCTATAATGTAATTTTTAAAGTTCGGAGGTATAAGTGGAAAATAAGTGATAATTCGAGAGACTAAAGTGCATTTTTCTCCTTTTAAAATCACCATTATTAAATGTGAATTATTTTTTTTTAAGTTATTAAATGTGAATTAAATCACCATTAAATTTTGATTTAAAGATAAAATAGTATTCCTACCATTTCTCGAATCCCACCAACCCTCTCTCTCTCTCAAATTCGGACAACCTAGTTTGAATAGATGTTCACTCCTAATCTAAACAAAGTTTCTATCCGAATTGACTTCTATTAATTTCTTTTCTCTACGTGTGTTGTGTTTTCCCACTATATAATCAGCGTACGTAGACAAGAGAACCCACAAACTTTTTTCTACTAAAAAGAGCCAAGAATTATAGGAACGATGGATCATCAATCTCTTGATCATCCTCCCAATACGTGGATTTACAAGGGTTGGCGGCTTGATCTAGCAATCGTTTTTCTTTGTTCTCTAGCGTTTTTTTTCTGGTTTCTTGAGAGGGTCATATTCCTAATATTAATTGTATTATTCGATCGTCCTGCTCGTCGGCCGCCAAGAATCAAGCGCCATCAAATTGATCAACTTATGCCGGCTGTTATGGTGAAAATTAGCAGCGGCGACGACGACGAAGATGAATATGGCGGCGGCGGCAGTAATGAGTGTGCGATTTGCTTGGAAGAATTCAAGGATGGGGAATGGTGCCGAGTGTTTCCTCACTGCAGCCACGAGTTCCATGTGCTGTGCATCGATGCTTGGCTGGCGCGCCGGAATCTTACTTGCCCCGTTTGCCGTAGTTCCCTAGACGATCATCATGATGCAATAACGGCTAATGATTATGGAGATAATCTTGTTTGAAAGATGGATTGTGAATTTTTGGTAGGGAATTAATTAGTAATTTAGTTTCTTTCTTTTTTTCCAAATTTATTAATCTTACATGTCAACAATGTTAAATATGTTTTTTCTTTTTCTTTTTTCTTTTTTCTTTTTTTAAATGGTAAGATAAGCAAAAGTGCAAAAGCCTTTTAAACAAGAAGTGCAATGAAAGGTTAAATAAAGTGGCTTTTTTTTTTTTTTTTTGGCATGTCCACACAAGAGGGAGGAGGGGTAATTCGAACTAGTGACCTCCGCTTCATGAGGCATGGTCCCAACCTATTGAGCTACCTCTTGGGAACAAATAAAGTAGTATTTATTTGTTCCTCATGAAGCGGAATTAGGATTCTCTCTATTTTAAAATTTCTCCATTTATTTCATTTAGTGAATTTTGAAGGATAGTATTATCCAAAAGTTTTAATGAGAGTAGTGCATTAAATGCATTACCCTTCAAAATGCATTAAATTGAAGAAATAAAGGGATTTTTAAATGGAGATGATCTTTTTTTCATGAAGCGGAGGTTATTAGTTCGAATCTATCATCTCCCTTCCTTTGTGTGAACATGTAATAAAAAAGTGACTATTTATTTATTTTTTATAAAAAAATATATCTTTGCACAACACCTAACAAAGCTCCCTTATTGGTGAATTAGGTTATGTTCATTGGTAGACGAGTATCATTGGCATTAGCAATGGTTAGCCCCTCCTTTAGGGCTTAATTGTTTGCCGAAGGACTCAAAATACAAGTCTAATACTATTCCTCTCAAAATCAACCTCAAATATTCTTACTTTTTTACATCACATAAATTACTTTTTATTATTACTAAAATAAAATAATCGCTACAAACAATTTTTTTTTTTTTTTTTTCACTTTTTCATACAAAATATTTCTTTTTTTCTCACATCAATCAAATTTACTATAGTTTCAGGCAACTTGTTTCTTTAATACCAATGGCAAACATAGCCTTAAGGAGATCACCGACGGACGATCCCTATCTCAACAAAGGTCAGAGGACCACTGACAATGGTCTATATCGATAAAAAAAAGGGGAAACTTCACTTATCCCCCCCAAGAACTTTTGCGGTTTTTGCAGAAACCTCCCCAATATTCAAAAACTCTCATTTAGGTATATCAAGCTTTGGTTTTCTCTCACTTTGCCCCTTCCGTACAGAAAATCCTTCGCAATGCCAATTTTACTCTTGACTCCAAAACTATACCGTTCCCAAAACGATGCGATTTTAATTTTGGAGTCAGGGGTAAAATTGACATTGCGTTAGGATTTTCTGTACGGAAGAGGCAAAGTGAGAGAAAACCAAACTTTGATACACCTAAGTGAGAGGTTTTGAACGTTGGGCGGTATTTGCAAAAATGGCTAAAGTTCATGGGAGTAAGTGAAGTTTTCTCATTAAAAAAAAAAAAAAACAAGATCAATAGCCACTACCTATATTGCGATGACCCTTCCTTTGTAGATTTAAAAAAAAAAAAAAAAAAACCTTCTTACACATCAAATTAACAAATTTTTCAAACCAAAACTAAAAAATACTCTCAATTTTTTTTTTTTTTGAAAAAAAAAATACCCAATCTATAATTTTTATTATTAGGGGTAAATGTAAAATTGG
This sequence comes from Carpinus fangiana, assembly GCA_006937295.1. Classification (NCBI taxonomy): domain Eukaryota; kingdom Viridiplantae; phylum Streptophyta; class Magnoliopsida; order Fagales; family Betulaceae; genus Carpinus; species Carpinus fangiana. The sequence goes on from CM017325.1 coordinate 7,789,080, forward strand.
TTCTTGTGGTTTGCCTAATTTACAAATAACTCATTGTGGTGTAAAAAAAATTTATAGGTCCTTAAGGTAGGTCAAAATAACATTTTCCTCCTAAACTCATTTTTCATTAAGTAATGTAACAGAAATTGTTTCATTCTCACCTTACACCCAATAAAAATAAGACACATGTTCTTTTTTATTTCTGCTTTAAAAAATAAAAAAAAATTGACAAGTAAGCTTTTCCACATCATTTTGAGGCTCCAGCACACACTCCACATCAAATTAAATAAACCTAATCCCTCTATATCTCCACCTGTGCCGTTGTCGTCTTCATCTTCCTCACCAATTTACTGTTCATCTCCAGGCGAGTTGTTGGCTTTCATAGCAGTATAGCACAATTGAAATTGCTGCTAGAGAATCGCTGAAAAGGTCACGATGGTAAGTCGCCTTGCTTTGAAGCTTTTTTACTTCCAGCTTTAAGATTTTGGGCATCTTCAATCTGTGAGTTACTTTGATATTTTTGAGCATCTGCATTTATAGAGTAGTGGGTTTTTGGGCTATCTTTCTATGAAAATTTGAATTTGTTTTTGGGCATTGAAGCATCTTCCAACATCTATTTAACACAAACCAGAATGCACTTGCCATAGAACAAAAACAAAAAAACCAGACACAGAGAGAGAGAGGGAGAGATTGTTTCCGACATCTAGAAGCCATCAACAAAATACAAAGATTGTGCACTATGCCCAACCTTAACTCAAATAAGAAATTCCATAGAAAGCACTGCCCAAAAACACAATACTCCAAAAATGCAGATGCCCAAATGTCAGAGTAGCCCACAGATCAAAGATGCCCAAAATCTTAAAATCGAAAGTAAAAAAGCTCAAAAATAAGGTGGCTTACTGTCGTGACGTTTCTTGCGGTTTTCTGGCGGCGATTTCAATCTTGTTACAAAACCCATCAACTTGCCTGAATATGGATAGTGAACTGGTTAGGAAGATGAAGATGTACGGTGGGGATCGATATAGGGCTTAGGTTTATTTACTGTAAAATTGTCATGGAGATTGTGTGCTGGCACCTCAAGATAACATGGAAAAGGTTATTGTCACTTTTAAAATTAATAATTAAAAAAAAAAAAAACACCTGTCACATTTTTATTAGGTGTGATGTGGCAATGAGACGATTTTTGTTAAGTTATTTAATGAAAAATGGTTTCAAGGAGCACTACAAAAAACTTATTTTTTAGTAAATATCCATTAGTAATGTTTTAAGGCCCAAAAAACGTTACTAAAGTTTAGTGACGTGTTACTGTTCACACATCTTCAATTTTAGCACATTACCAAATTGGTGACGTGTCAAGAATCGCTACATCACCACTTTGGTGACATTTCACTTTTGACACATCACATGTTCACACGTCATCAAATTGGTGGCATGTGAACAGTAACACGTCACTAATTTTTTTAAAAAGAAATGTTTTTTTTAATTATTTTGAAATATTATGGGGCTTTTTTCGTTCCTCTCTTTCCTTTTCTCCCACGTAGCCACATTTGTCTCCCATCTTTCTTTCTTTTTTTTTTCCTCTCTTTTGTTTCTCTCACATAGCCACGCTTATCTCCCATCTTTTTTTTCCTTTTTTTTTTTTAGCTTTTTTTCTTTCCGCTCTTTTCTTTCTCCCACGCTGCCCCACTTGGCTGACCCTCTCTACAGCTTTCCTCTCTGCTGCAACTGGTGAGAAGAAGAAAAAAATGGCGAGAAAAAAACGAAGAAGAAAGGTGTGTTGGTTGTGTGAAAGGAGAAAGGAATGGGAGAGAAAAAGAAAAGAAAAGAAAAGAAAAGTGGATGGGAGAGAGCGTGGGAGAAAGCTATGGCTGCTTCTGCTTTGTCAGTTGAGTGAAGATTAGTGACTCTGGCTGAAAATTTTGCAGAAGTGAATTTCCTTCAATTTCTGGGCAACAAAACAGATAACAGAAAATGTTTTAAATAGGGAAAATTAAAAACTTACCGATGATGGAGGGAGGCGTTTGGTTGAGTAGAAGCGTTTCCCTACGAAAAGCTGGTGGCGGTCGAAGATCTGAAGGAACCCAGCCATGCCACCCATTTGTTTTTCCATATTCTGGTCTTGGCAGAGAGTGTTGGGCATGCCTAGTATTTCACCAAGAAAGTCATGGTGGGCCCTAAAGTTTTTTTTGTCCTTCTCTAAGAAGGAAAGGTTTGCTCCTTTACGTATGGGTTTTGGAGTCCTTCTCCTATGTGTACTTGGACTCCTTGTTCGACTTCTAGTAGGAGTCTTAGACCAACATGTAAAAGGAGATGACCGACTTTAAGCTTCTATATAAAGCATAGTGCTGGTCGTAGGTAGTGAAGTACGCAAAACAAAATTATTTGCTTTGTGTTTTGGGGATTTTGGTGTGCCAATAATAAAGAGAAAAGTGAGAGCAAGGAAAGAGAGTGTTTTCCCCCTTTTGTTATTATTCTCCTTTGGACAAAGTGAGAATTGGGTGTAATTGGGGTTTTGGGTTTGAGTAGTTTTCTCGCCCTATTACTCTCTTGTACTCATCTTTTGATAGTGGATATCCAGGTCATCTCCATCAATGGATGTAGGCTTGTTAAGCTGAACCACTTAAACCTTTGTGTCGTATGTGATTGCTTATCTTTGTTATTCCACGTTCTTATTTTTCGCATCTCACGGGTCTTGGAAAATATGATTAATTTCTTGACAACTGGTATCAGAGTCAGGTTGCGGATTTCTACTCGTTAAGAAGAAATGCAGTCCTCAAAGTTTGGAATTGAAAGGTTTGACGGGAGAATGAACTTTAGCTTATGGAAAATACAAGTCAAAGACTTACTAATCCAATCTGGGTTACACAAAATGTTGAGAGGTATACCCGCCTCCAGTTCCAGTGATGGTGCCAAAAAATCCGGTACTAGCGACATAGATTGGAAGGATTTGAATCTGAAAGCAGCAAGTTCCATTCGGTTGTTTGGCTAAGAAAGTTCTTGTTAATGTGCAAGGGACGTCAACGGTAAAGGTGCTTTGGGAGAAGCTCGAGGAGATGTATCAGACGAAGGGAATCTCTAACCAGGTGTACTTGAAGGAGCAATTTCATACATTGCAAATGTCTGAAGGTGCAACTATTTCAAACCATTTGAGTGTTCTCAATGGAATCATCTTTGAACTCGAAACTTTAGGAGTTAAAATGGACGATAAAGATAAGGCATTGAGGCTTATCTTGTCTCTTCCGTCTTTCTATGAACATATGAAGCCAATTTTGATTCGTGGGAAGGAGAAGATTTTCTTCTCAGAAGTTACCAGCAAACTTCTTTCAAAGGAAATAAGGCTGAGTGGTGCACATAATTCTACACTTGAGAACTCGACGTTGGTAGTTGCAAACTGGAAGAAAAAGAACCTTATGAAGGGAAATCTTGTATGCTGGGGGTGCAGGCAATCTGAACACCTTAAAAGAAATTGCCCAAAAAGAGGGGTAGGTTTAGTAGAGTGCTCCAAAAACGCTAATAGTGTTTGCCATGAGAGATGACTATGATGATGCTCTTTGATAAGGGCATGTACATCCTCTGGCATGACCACTAAAATGTCAGGATAATGAATGTATTCTATTAGTTGGTCCACATTTGTATACGGGACATTGGTTTGATCTTTGATGTCGGGTTTGTGGTGGAAAAGGGTATCGATGGCTGATGAACTTTTAGGGGAACTAAACATGGAAGTTGCACCATATTTTTCAACATGATTTTTTCGACATGTGCCAAAAATTGAAAATTCTTGGAATGGTTTAATTCTAAGTGCATGTGCTTTTTATGATGGAGCATGATAATTCTTGTGGAATTATTATCGTTGGTGTAAACAGTATTTTGTACCACATCCCAGGTCGTAGGGATGGGCGTTGGTCAAGATGCGGATCTGAGGTCTCAGGTGGAGAAGACATTCGGAGAAGATTCATTATGTTATGACTTGGTAGAATTCAAGTCAAGTGGGAGATTATTGGGCTTGCCTTGTATTTCACCAAGAAAGTCATGGTGGGCCCCAAAGTTTTTTTTTCGTTCTCTAAGAAGGAAAGGTCTGCTCCTTTACGTATGGGTTTTGGAGTCCTTCTCCTATGTGTACTTGGACTCCTTGTTTGACTTCTAGTAGGAGTCCTAGACCAACATGTAAAAGGAGAGGACCAACATTAAGCTTCTATATAAAGGATAGTGCTGGCCGTAGGTAGTGAAGTGAGCAAAACAAAATTATTTGCTTTGTATTTTGGGGGTTTTGGCGTGCCAATAATAGAGAGAAAAGTGAAAGCAAGGAAAGAGAGTGTTTTCCCCCTTTTGTTATTATTCTCCTTTAGGCAAAGTGAGAATTGGGTGTAATTGGGGTTTTGGGTTTGAGTAGTTTTCTCGCCTTGTTACTCTCTTGTACTCATCTTTTGATAGTGGATTTTATCCAAGTTGTCTTCGTCAATAGATATAGGCTTATTAAGCCGAACCACTTAAACCTTTGTGTTATATGTGATTGTTTATATTTGTTATTCCTCTTTCTTCTTATTTTTCGCATCTCACGGGTCTTGGAAAATATGATTAATTTCCTAACAATTAGTATCAAAGCCAGGTTGCGAATCTTTACTCGTTAAGAAGAAATGCAGTCCTTGAAGTTTCAGATTGAAATGTTCGATAGGAGAATGAACTTTGGCTTATGGCAAATACAAGTCAAAGACATATTAATCCAATTTGGGTTACATAAAATGTTGAGAGGTATACCCATTACCCGCCTCTAGTTCCAGTGATGGTGGCGAAAAATCCGATACTAATGACGTAGATTGGTAGGATTTTGATCTAAAAGCGGCGAGTTCCATTAGGTTGTGTCTGGCTAAGAAAGTTCTTGCTAATGTGCAAGGAACGTCAACGGCAAAGGAGCTTTTGGAGAAGCTCGAGGAGATGTATCAGACGAAGGGAATCTCTAACAGGGTGTAACTGAAGGAGCAGTTTCATACACTGCAAATGTCTGAAAATGCAACTATTTCAAACCATTTGAGTGTTCTTAATGGAATCATCTCTGAACTCGAAACTCTGGGAGTTAAAATGGACGATAAAGATAAGGCCTTGAGGCTTATCTTGTCTCTTCCTTTTTCGTATGAACATATGAAGCCAATTTTGATTCATGGGAATGAGAAGATTTGCTTCTTAGAAGTTACCAGCAAACTTTTTGTCAGAGGAAAGAAGGCTGAGTGGTGGACAGAATTCTACACCTGAGAACTCGGCGTTGGTAGTTGCAAACTGGAAGAAAAGAACCTTATGAAGGGAAATCTTGTATGCTGGGGGGGTGCAGGCAATCTGAACACCTTAAAAGAAATTGCCCAAAAATAGGGGTAGGTTCGGCGAAATGCTTCAAAAACGCTAATAGTGTTTGCCGTGAGAGATGACTAATGCTCTTTAATAAGGGCATGTACATCCTCTTGCATAACCGCTAAAATGTCAGGATAATGGATATGTTCTATTAGCAAGTCCACATTTGCATACGGGACATTGGTTTGGTCTTTGATGTCAAGTATATGGTGGAAATGGGTGTCGATGGCTGATGACCTTCCGGGGGAACCAAACATGGAAGTTGCACCATATTTTTCAGCAGGACTTTTTTCTACATGTGCCAAAAATTGAAAATTCTTGGAATGATTTAATTCTAAGTGCATGTGCTTTTTATGGTGGAGCATGATAATTCTTGTGGAATTATTACCGTTGGTGTAAACAATATTTTGTATCACATCCAAGGGCGTGGGGATGGGCATCGGTCAACATGAAGATATGAGGTCTCAGGTGGAGGAGACATCCGGAGGAGATTCATTATGTTGTGACTTGGTGGAATTCAAGTCAAGTGTGAGATTGTTGGGCGTGCCTTGTATTTCACCAAGAAAGTCATGGTGGGCCCCAAAGTTTTTTTTGGTCCTTCTCTAAGAAGGAAAGGTTTGCTCCTTTACGTATGGGTTTTGGAGTCCTTCTCCTATGTGTACTTGGACTCCTTGTTTGACTTCTAGTAGAAGTCCTAGACCAACATGTAAAAGGAGAGGACCGACTTTAAGCTTCTATATAAATCATAGTGCTGGCCGTAGGTAGTGAAGTGAGCAAAACAAAATTATTTACTTTGTGTTTTGGGGGTTTTGGTGTGCCAATAATAGAGAGAAAAGTGAGAGCAAGGTAAAAGAGTGTTTTCCCCATTTTGTTATTATTCTCCTTTGGGCAAAGTGAGAATTGGGTGTAATTGGGATTTTGGGTTTGAGTGATTTTTTCGTCCTATTACTCTCTTGTACTCATCTTTTGATAGTGGATTTTATTTGGGTCATCTCCATCAGTGGATGTAGGCTTATTAAGCTGAACCACTTAAACCTTTGTGTCGTGTGTGATTGCTTATCTTTGTTATTCTGCGTTCTTTTTATTTTTCGCATCTCATGGGTCTTGGGAAATAGGATTAATTTCCTAACAGCGAGAGAGCGACTAAGAGATTGGCCGGGGGACGAAGGAGAGAGTGAGTGAGAGAGAAAATGATGGAGAGAGCCAATGAGTGGGTAAAACGGCTGGTAACGGAAGGAGAAGAAAATAAAAAAGAGGGAGAGCAAGAGAGGTTTGCGAGGGATCAAAATAAGAATAAAAATAATAAAATTAAAAATTAAAAATTAAAAAAAAAAAGAAAAGAAGTTGGATCCAACAAAAAAGTGGGGGAAAAAAAGTTGGATTCAGCCGGCTGGATCCAACTTCCGTTAGTAACGTGCTACACGTGGCACGTTACTAAGAAAAAATAAATAAATTATATAATAAAAATATATATAATATGTATAAAAATTTGAAAACTTTAGTAACGTGTCAAAGTTGATACGTTACTAAATGGTGGCGTGGCAACTTTAACACGTTACTAAATGTAAATGTGTCAAATTGCCATGTTACTATTTAAAAATGAAAAAATAAATAAAAATTTGAGAACTTTAGTAACGTGTGAACAGTAACGCGTTACCAAATAGTGATGTGTCAAATTTGACACGTTACTAAATGGTAACATGTCAAATTGCCATGTTACTATTTAAAATTGAAAAAAAAAATTAAATAAATAAAATAAAAATTTGAGAACTTTAGTAACGTGTGAACAATAACACGTTACCAAATAGTGGTGTGTCAAATTTGATACATTACTAAAAACTTTAGTGACATGTTAAGATTAACACATCACTAAAGTTTTTAGTAACGTGTTACTGTTCACACGTTACTAAATTAGTAACGTGTTAAAATTAACACGTCACTAATCTCTCTTTTTTTTTGTAGTAGTAGTAGTAGTAGAGTAAAATGTTATTTTTTTCCTACCCAGAACTTATAAATTATTTTCTAAACAACATGAAGTGATTTGTAAATTAGGCCAACCACATAGAAGAATTTTACATTTATCCCTTATTATTAATCTAACACATTAAAAAATTTATTAGGTGGGGGTAATTGAAAGAGAGTAATTAAAGTTTTCCCGTATTTCAAAGTTTTTATATATAAACTAAAGAAAAATGTTTAATGTTCTTCTAGTGTTCTCCTAACTGTGATGTCGCTTTTAAAATCACGGTTGAATTTTAAATTATCATTATCGACTTTTAATCTATTAGTAATTTTAAAAGCTACATCATAGTTGGGAGAACACCAAGAAAACACTATAAACTAAAAAACAAAATCTCATAGTTTTTCGTCCAAGATAGTAATGATGAAGAAAAAATTATACAAAAATAATTGATTATCAAACTTAAAATTCACTTGTTGGTCTAAGTTTCAGTAATCAAAATAACTAACAAATTTAATCCATAATTAATGTTACTCAAAAATAAGTATAATTTTTCTTATTGTTGCAATTTTGATGAAAATTGTCAATTATAAAAAAAAATAGGGTAAAGACCATTTAACTCCCTCAAACCTCAATGACAATTTACCTTCAAACTATTAATTACGACAATTTACTCTCTCAAACTACTAAAACAATGATAATTTACCTCAAATTTTAACAAAATAAGGAAATTATCTTTACTAAAATAAAAACAAAATTACTTAAATTTAAATTTTTTATGAATTTTTAAGAGTATTTTTGCCTTATTAAAAATTATGTAGTGATAATTTTATTATTTTGTTAATATTAAGAGTATATTATCATTGTTTTAGTAGTTTAGCGGTAAATTATCAATAATTTGGAGGATAGATCCTCACCATGGTGATAATTTGGGGGGTTTAATTGAAATTTATCGAGAAAAATATTGAAGATGCAGCAGACGAAAAGCGTTGAGGTTATAAACCAGCCGGGTCCTGCATCTTTTAATTTACACCGTCCCTCTTCAAATTCGATTCAACGTCTCTTTTCGCAGCGGTTTCGAACCAAAACCTAAAGAAAAATGGGAAAGCTGAAACCTAAAGCCAAAGCCAAAGAACCAAAGGCGTCTCCCCAAAGCGAAGCCGTTCCGTCCTCGTCGGGCATTTTCAATACCCTATTCGGCGACGCCACGGACGACCAAAACGCTGCCGTTTCCATCTTCTCTGAAAGCAACCCATATCGAAGAAAGCCCCAAGAATCATTGGGGTTTGCTCCGGCTGAGTCTCTCAGAAGCCTTAACGACGTCGTCTCTGAAAACCCTAATCTTGACGGTGAGCCGAAGAAGAAAAGGAGTAGGGGCGAGGAGAAAAATCCTAACCCTAATCTCGATTCGTATACGATCCCCGAAGATTCGGAAGCACCGTCTGGGGCGAAGAAAGCGAAGGAAGAGAAACCACAAAAACGGAATCTTGGAGCTGAATCTAACGATGCGTTTGAGGGCGACAAGGGTAGAAACCCTAATTTGGCTTCTGGGTCAAATGTGCCGTCGAAGAAAGACAAAGGGAAGAAACCCCAAAACCCTAATCTTGAGAACGAAAAGGATAGAAAACCTAATTTGGGTTCCGAGTCCGATGGGGCATTGAAGAAAGACGAGGGGAACGGCTCTAAGTTGGGTCCCAAATTGGACGTAGAGAACACTATTTTGGGTGCGAAGAAGAAGAGGAAGAGAGATGAGCTTGAGAGAGAATACGAGGCGAAGAAGTACGGCGTGGCGGCGGAGGAAGAGGAGAGAGAGAAGAAGAAACTTGTGGGGGAGAAGAGGAAAACAGTGGATAATGTGGAGGATTTGGTGGTTTCGCCTGAAGGTTATGACGACGAGAGCAAGCTTTTGAGGACTGTGTTTGTTGGGAACTTGCCGCTAAAGGTGAAGAAGAAGGCTCTTGTTAAGGAGTTCAAACAATTTGGGGAGGTGGAGTCTGTGAGGATCCGCTCCGTGCCCATCTTGGATGTGAGTGTTCCATGATGATTTTGTGTTCAAACGGTTCGAGAAATGGATGTTAGAAACCCTATATTTTATTTCCTTAATAAGTTGTAATATGAAACAGATATGTGATTTATGCTAATGACTTTTCTTTTGCAGACAAAAAGGCCGAGAAAGGAAGCGATCATTACAAAGCAAATCAATGAAACTGCTGACAGGTGAGGGTTTTGAATTACATTGTTGTTTGGATTTTCCATTAGTTTGGTTGATTAAACTTGTTTGAATGTTTTGCATTTTAAGCTTTTTATGGTTTTGGTACTCATTTTATGTTGCCCATTGATTTTGGGTTGGTTGGTTGTATATGTATTTTTTCTGACTTCGCTTTACGGTATTGAAATTTTCTTTTCTTTTTATTTATCTTAGTAATTTCATCTTTTTCAGTCGCCAATAAATTTACTATCTTTACATGAATGAGGCAATATGCTTTTCCTTATTGATGGCTTCTTGATAGAATTTATGTTTAAGCTGAAGAAGGTTGTCTTTCCTTTTCATCAATTAATTGATAATTGAAACACGACTGCTATGATATGTTGTTGATGCTATTATAGGTTATTTTTAATTTTTTGTTGTTTCTTCAATCTTTCATTTTGCTTATGGCAAAGCTTCTTATTGCAGTGTCCACGCTTACATTGTTTTTAAAACTGAGGAATCCACTAAGGCTTCTCTCTCCCATAACATGGCTGTGGTATGTTCTTATATCAAGTCTTGTCAATCTGCATGTTCTGTGTGAAGTTTAATATTTATGCCATTTTAGTAGTGTAAGTTACTAGGTGTTGATGTTTTCTTTAACTGATTATAGGTTGGAGGAAATCACATACGTGTTGATAGGGCATGCCCGCCTCGTAAGAAGCTGAAAGGGGAGAATGATTCACTTTATGATAACAAGAGAACTGTTTTTGTGGGTAACCTCCCATATGATGTAAAGGTAATTTACTTGCATTGATTTTTGTATGTATGTGCTCATAATTATTCGTGTTGTTATTGAAGTCTGAACATATGTTCCTTTTTCATTATTTTACAGGATGAAGAACTTTATCGGTTGTTTTCTGGTATTGTCAATGTGGGATCCTCCATTGAAGCCATTCGGGTCATTAGACATCCTCAAATGCATCTCGGAAAGGGCATTGCCTATGTCTTGTTTAAAACAAGGGTATGATCTTTTAATCTCATATTTATCAGTTAGTTTCATTGAAGTTCTTTTATCTATTTGTGAATGCTTGATGAGTTTGTAAAATGCTTAAAACCATTGTAGCGAGAATAATTATGGAATTTGTATCTTCATACTTAGTTGAAATTGAATTACTCATGAAGTAATGTTTATGCGACTTGAAGAAAGTTCAAAACTATTTGTTATCTTCTCTAATTTCAATGCTCTTGGCTTTTGCTTCTGTTTTGGTTTTCTTATACTATCATACAAAGTTTACTATTGTGTATCCAGTCTGACACATAATTTAATGTTACCACTCACCATGGGATGTCACTTTAACATGGATACCATGAGAGTTGGAGTTGAGATCTATAATTCACAACAAGGGATAGTCGTTGGGACGTGTCTTTTTTTTGGCAGAATTCTTCTTAACAACTCAGTTGTGGAAGTATTTTTGGAGGCTTGCAACTTTGTTGTGTCATTAAATGTTTATGGACGTCTTTGGAGGTTTGAGACTTCCATCTGAAATGCTCCATTGTCTTTGTTTTGTGATGTCAATTGGAAGCGTATTTGGAGATAAAGCTAGGGTATTATCAGTAAAGGGAATTGCTTGGGATAGAAGTGGTTGGAATATCTTGACTGTTTTATTTCTGACAATATCTTGCATGTTTTTCTCTTTGCTGGCAAGATTTGATTAGTGGAATTAGTTTCCCAGAGTCTTCCCCCAATCTTCCCCCAAACTGCATAGGCAATACAGATTTTAGCTTGAAGGGTTCTAAGAGAGCTTGCCTTCATCTCCTTGTGAACGATGGCTGCAATACTTTTTTGTAAAGGTTACATATAGTTAAAAGAACTATGATTAATTTAGGGGCAAATGTAGATTGAGAAGCAGGAAAATCTGATGAACCTGTAACTGAATATTTAGAATGATCATGAAATCTTCTAAAGTTCCATTGTTATTTTTAAAATTCTGTATAGCCATTATTAATTAATTACAATTTACACCACAATTTACATGTTGTATTTTGTAGGAAGCTGCAAATTTGGTTGTTAAGAAACGGAACTTGAAGCTTCGGGACCGAGAGCTGAGGGTCTTCCATGCAACAAAAAGTTCCACCCCATCTAAGAGATCAAATCCATCATCTGCTCAGGCCGCCAATTCTCCTGCCAAGAGGCTGGCACTGGATCCTAGGACTCCAGAGAGCAGCAAGAGGGCAAGTATGAAGGCTCCTCCCCCAGTGTCGTCCTACCAGGGCTTGCGTGCAAGCAAATCTGGTGTCCAAAAGAAAGTTCATCAGGAGAAAAGAAAGTTCGTCAGGCCAGGCAGTCTGACTTCTAAGAGTCAGAAGGGGGTGAAGCCAAAAGAACGGCAAGGGAAAAGACCATCGGTTGCTGCCAGAAAGGCAAAAGCAAACGTGCTCAAGGATGGTGGTGCTTCAAGAGGAGCAGGGATGAAACGCAAGCTAGATAGCCGAACTCCCGAGAGCTTCCAGCGGAACAAGAAGGCCAAGAAATTTAAGTAGGAATACGAAGAGATGCTGTTGATGTTGTATGTTGAAGAGGATTAAGACATGGGTGTATCAACTACCTGTTTCTTAGGTGTCATCCTTACACCCTGCTCGGGTGTTTTAATTAACTATTTGGAAATTCTTTTTATTAAAATCTAAAGTAAAAGTTGCTTGAATCACAAAAATATTTGAATAATTGTTTTTTTTTTCCTTTAATTTTATTTGTTCACTTGAATAAAAATAGAATTGGGTCGTTTTAAGATCATATACTACGTCACATGACACCTAATAAGTGTATTACGTGAAGGAAGAGTACACATAACAAGTACTTGCCTGAAGAGGAAAATGAAGAATATACTTAACAAACGCATTACCAAACGGAAGGATAACGTTGACCAAATTAGTAAAAAAAGCAGCAAAAATATAATTAACATGGGATTTTAGGTATTTCGACTAACCCAAGTTTGTCTATTTTAAATAAAATCATCCAAGGGATTAATTAGTTTGTTACAAGTTGCAACCCAAGGACTATAAGTAATTTTCTCTATTTTAAATGAAATTATCTTCTTTCCCCTTTAAAAACAAAAAGGGAAACAAATTCTCTTCAAGGACTTGAGCTCAAAACAGGGATCAAGCACAACCAATCAAGACTACAAAGAAAGTCGTAATCTGCCAATTTCAACCAATTCATTTCTAAGTATCTAATAAATCAAATCACCTACATGTCCCATTTGCAGGCGAAAACAATCGATGAAAAACATAAACTATGATAAATCTACCCCAACAAAGAGACTGTCATTTTACACATTGTTTCACTAATAATATATACATATCTAAATCTGCAGATTTGATACTTAAATTGAGACTGAATTGAAACATTATATCACCCCTGCCAACCGCCACACCATGGAAACGCAACATTAAACATAACAAAACGTAGCAATTTCAGCCTGCAACTTCCCCACATTATCATCTCCAGTGGCTACAGCGTTAGCAATGAAATCCACAAGCTGATAGGCAGCCATGTATTGTTTTTATTTGAGGCTGTTCTGTACAGAAATGTAGTGAAACTCAAATGGCTGCCAGGAGAACAAGGGCACCTTTGTACGTTAAGCCAATTCGGCCAGTAGATTGCTACGGTTTACTCTTGCCCACCAGAGTGGGGGTAACAGAGACAATTCCAATGAGGAATAGAGTAGCAATTGATTGGAAGTCATAGAGATCCCCTATGGATTGCAACTCCCCAAGAGTTAGTCCAGCCTGCATATATACCAAGAGAGTCGGTAATTAATATTTAAGCACTATCAATAGGACTTAAATTCCTACATATGAGTGATATTAGAGCCTAATAATCCAAGAACACAGAATAAACTATTTGTGGTGTAACTTGTTGCACTAATCAAGACCTGAAAATCTCACTGGATGACTTGGGCTCCCTGACTTCTTGCATAGAAGTCAACTGGGTTCCCCCAAAACAAAACTAGACAACAAGAAATTGATGTTTACAAAATCTCATCTGAGGCAACCCTAAATTCAGTTGGCGCTATGACCACAAACTTTCGCCCACTAGATCAGTATTAAACACAAAAATTCATGGTTATACAATATTTTTTTTTTATAAGTGATACAATATTCAACAGATAAATTACCCTGACAGTGACAAAAGCAGCAGGTATGAGGCCGACTAAGGTTGCCAGGAAAAAAGTATGATACGGCACATCAACAATTGGAGATGCAAAATTGATAAACGTATTTGGCAATGTCGGAGTCAATCTTAGAAAAAGCATGTAGTTCAACAGACGCTTTCTTCTTTTAGCCACCTGGAAGTAAAAAAATAGTAATAATCTTGTTACTACCTGAGAATTAATAGACCCAAAGACAGTTACCAGGGGAATTGAGATTCACCTGGGCTTGAAAGAACTTTAGCTTGTCAGGCCAAAGAGAGGAGAGAATAGGCCGGCCAATCATCTTTGATAAGAAATAGCAAGAAGAAGCACCAGCGGTGGCAGTGAAGACAACCAGAGCTACACCTTTGAAGACTCCAAAAAGGGCTCCAGCCAGCAATGACATGAACACAGTCCCCGGAATCATGAACGTCTGCATGAAAATATAAACCATGCAGTACCCAACCAGGACTTGTGCAGTATAGTCACTTGTGTAGCTCTCTAGGTGATCTCTATGGAACAAGAAGGGGAAACAAAAAGAATTTTCAATGAAGCATTCCACAATCTCTGCATAAATCAAGCACTAATAGCAGGGGACAACTATCATTTCCAATCAAGGGGAAAGTTTTCTGATAACAAGAACAAAGCTAAGATCAATAAAAGAAACATAAAAATAAAGTACTAGCAACATATATCAGATCACATCTGCCAATAGCTACAAGATGATTGTAACTCCAGCAAAGTGCCAAAGGTAGGTTGACTTCCTTAATTTTTCTAACTTTCAGTCAAATCCTAAGGGCCATTGTGCAGTGCAATGGTAAATCTCAAGCTGTTCAATGCAAGTGTGTGAAATTGAATCTAGAGAGTGGCCAATTCATGTAAAATATGGTAGGACCAAATCCAAGTATCTTAAGAGCCCACTTAGGTGGGACCAGCTCTGTATAATTGACCTCTTTTTCAATTGAATGCTCATTCATTTTGCAACAGGCAACAAAATTATGTATGCAAAATTTAGTTGCCCTCATCCACCTTCAGTTCAGTGGCATCTGTACCACATTAAGCTGGTCAAGTACTCTATCTAGGAGAACATTTGGTACCTAATATCTAATATTTAATATGTATCAAAATTACCCTAAACTCCAATTCAACATCCTAAAAATACAATGCAGAGGAAAGTAACTTATCTGTCCACACAACCTAGCAGGTATAAGGTACAACTTGTTTATTTTTTTTGGGCAAATGAATTGGTATTCTGCATTCACTCATCTGCTTAAGAAAATAAAGGGGACAAAAAAACCAATATGAGGGGAGGAACAATGAGTCAACGACCAATCTATTTTTGTCTAGAAAATCTTTCTGGAGACCATCAAGTCTACAGTTACAGCACTAATCTAAAACATTCCGACCCATCCAACTACTGCCGCTCATACTTGAATACTTGGATACCTTCCATATGAACTCTATTTCTATTTCTAATTCCAATTAGACGGCAGTGAGTAAAAAGCAAAGCCAAGGAATCCATGATAAGCCACAACGAAGAATCATTATACAGGTGTTAACCTTACAATATCCTGAATCAGATAATCAAGTACGTTGACTAGTTCTCCAAGCCAATTTCAATTCAACCCACAATTTCAATTCAGATAATCAAGTACGTTGACTAGCGTGATCTAGACTGAAGAAAATGTACAAAAAAAATCTTGCTCAAATCCAAATGAGAAGCAAACCCATTATCTTTTTCATATTAACCAGTTTTTTCTCTACTACTTTCAACTAATCAAGAAAAAACTTACAATGCTTTAGAAATCTAGGAAAAAATCATAACTTTTTAATTGAGTTATATCTGGCAAAAGGGAAAAAAATTCTTTACATCTAAAACCAATGCTTGAAATAGAGCTGTGATAGACCAACATTCATTCATGCAAAAAACCCAAATCAGACCCACATGCAGAAATGCAAACATTCTCAATACCCCGCCTCCATCGTGATGCATTATGACCCCAAAAATCATAATAAACTCATCAAATTAGATCCTTTATCAGATTCAATCACAAAACCAAATCTCCCAATAAAAAAGAGTTCCTGAAAATAAAATCCCTTGAAAAATCTTCTTTTTTTTTTTCTCTGAGACCCCAAACCCATATGTCTCCAAGGAAATTTTCTTTCAAATAGAACTAATTTTGGTTCATGCAATCATTAAATTACAATACTCCCCAAAAAAAGTTATAATTTCTCCAGAATGGAAATAAAACAGGAAAGGGAAAAAATGATAAAAACAAAAAATTACCGGAGGATTTGAAGATCTTCGAGGGTACGAGGGAGCTTGAGGAAGCTGTAATCAGATGCTGGCATGGTCAGGTACACACAGAGAAGACCCACCACGAAGCCCAACACCACGGTGGAAGCCACCGCCATCTCACAAACGCTCAATGGAAACTTCGATGCCACAGCCTCCACCTCCCCACTGCTCTTCTCTCCCTTTCCCATCTCCATAAATTCCTTTTCCTTTCCTTTGGAGAGAGAGGAAATGGGTACCCCTCAATCGCTTTGCTTGCTTCTGGGTCACTTCCTTTCCCTTGAGATTGTTGTTTGTATGCTTCTTCTTCCTCCTCTTCTTTCCTTTCTCTCTCTCTTTATCTTATGGTGGGAGAGAGTGAAAGAAAGAAGGACAAAGAATATTCGCTCTGTTTAGAGAGATTAAATCCAAAAAGAAATCTCATTGCCTAGAATTTCTTTTGAACTTGTACGTTTTCCTGAGTTTTTTTTTGTTTTTCGTCTCTCAATTATTATCGTCTGATCGTATTATCATTATTTTTAATGTAAATAATTATGGACCGGGTTCTCTTTCAAATTAGGTTAAGAAAAAAATTTTCAATTTAGTATATAAAAGAATATGTCTTTAAAAAGTAGCTTAATTAGCTGAGATCACGCCTAATAAGACGAAGGTTACTAGTTCGAATCATCCTCCCCTTTTATGTCAAAAAAAAAAAACTATTTTTTGAACATATAAAAAACATATGTTTTTTTAGGAGTTTGCTAGGGGTTCTCCCTCTAGTGTTCTCTTAATGTTTTTTCAATCTTACGTAGAACATGATTTAAGAAAAAAATAAAATTATAGTAACTTTTTTTGTCAATAGATTAATTTTTATGAGTTAATATTTATGTTCTAATGTTTTAAAATTTGTTTTTGAATTCAAAACTAAAACTTAAGGGTGAAAGGTTAACATTTTAGGGATGGTATCACCCAAAATGGATTTAATCATCCTAAATTTAGTGCTAATGCCTCAATTTTGATGCTAATGCCTCAAATTTGGTGCTAATGTCTCAAGTTTGATGTTAATACCTAAAAAAACCAGTGATGGAGGTTACTACAATTTTATTTTTTCTTAATCATGTTTTACATAAGACTGAAAAAACCCTAGAAGAACACTATGGGAAGAACCCCTAGCATTTTCCCTTTTTTTAATAGCAGGAACAAAGTTTGATAAATTTTAAGGGAAACTTTACTTTGCCCCCTGAACTTTTATGTGATTTAACAAACCCCAAACTTTATAATCTCTAACTTTGTACCTCTTCAACTTTCAATTGATCTTAATGTGGCCCCCTCCATCAGATTTTAAACATTACATGACATTTATACCCCAAACTTTTGTATAAAATTTCAATTTCCAAAACACTTTTTTATTTTTTTTAAAAAAAAAAGAAATCAAAGATATTTTGGTCTTTTTTATATTTTTAATGGCTAAAATTAACGGAATTGTTCTAATTGAGAGCAATTGATAGTTTAAGAGTCTAAAGTGAGATATTTTAAAGTTTAGAGGTTGTCAAATCGCTTGGAAGTTAAGGAAGCCAAATGAAGTTTCTCCTAAATTTTATTAAAAACTCATGTGCATCTCACACACATATATATATATATTTTTTTTTGAAAAAAAAAAAAAGAACACATGTCATTTTTATAAACTAAATTGGGGGTTGTTTGATAAACGGGTTTGGGGTTGAGGATCCACTGTTTGGGGTTGCACTGTGCAGTCAAATTACAATTTTACCCTCAGCCCACAAACACAAACGTTTTCTCCTTCTCCAATCTACCGTACCCATCCTTCTTCACTCTCTTCTTCTCGTCAACCAAACAGAAACCAAGAAAACCAATAATAGATCATCGCATCAAAGATCAACAACAAATTTAAACCCGCAACAAGGAAAAAACCAGATCTGTGGGTCACACAACCCGGTCGATGTTGGATCAATGGGTTATCAAGGAAATCAAAAGAAGGAGAGAGAGAGAGAGAGAGAGGAGAAACGAATCGGCCGGCCTGGACCTCCGATACAGCCGGTTCACGAACTCGTCCTCGACCGACGAGAAGTACGTTCGTCCTCCCAGGTTAAGCCCGAGCCGGGACACAAAGTCCACGGGCCGAGACACCGTCTCTTCGTTCTTCGGGACCAACAGGTACCCACCTCCGTTTCCGGCACCGCCGTTAACAGGGTGGTCGAGGGAGAGCAGTTGGGAGGGATGGAATGAAGACGCGCCGGGTGGTTGCGTGTAGGCGTGTTGGTCGAACAGCGAATGGGTTTGTTGATGAGGGGCGTTGAAGTGAGAGAAGGATACCGTCGTCTGTTGAGGGTTGAAGCCGCTGTTGTTGAAGGTTTGGGTACCGTAAGGGTCAAAGATTTGGCAGTTTGCCAATCTCACTCCGGTTGGGTGAGACTTGCAGAGAAACGTAAAAGCCGAATGAAGAGAACAAGAAAGAAGTGGGATTTGCAGAGAAACAGACGAAGGAAGAAGAGGGGTATTTCGGTGATGTGTAGAAGAGTTATTAAGAAAAAGACAAAAATATGAACAGTACATCCACAAACAGTACATTCAAAAAACATTTGTCAAACACCACCTTAAAGAAAATTTCTCCATTCGAAGGAAAACTCTTTCTTTATTTTTTTTCTTTTTTTCTTAATTATGAAGAGTCCTTATCAATGAGTTTGGTGGAAGTGTTACCACGTTAAAAAAGAAAAAGAAAAAGAAAAAGGTGGAAGTGTTACCAGACTATATAACTTCCATTCAATTCCCCTCCCTGATACACATCCTCAAATATGAAAGGCATTGCATGAAAAATCATGTTGTATTTTAGGATATAATTTTCACTATAATTTTTTAAATAAATTTATGTGACGTTTTATAATTAGTAAAAAAATTATGTAAAAATTTTAACTTGTTAATATAATTAATTAATAGCATATCAACCATTCACTTTTAATAATCTTACTAGTTACTAGTTATAAACTATTACATTTATTTTTAAATAAATTATAGTAAAAGTTATAATATTTAATGATTTTTTCATTTGTATTTAAATAGATATGACTAATGGGGGTACATTCTTTTCTTCATACTTTAACCAAACTCTTATTCAATTTTTACAGTGCGTACTATTGCTTGATTTGGTATTTTATAATTTCGAATTACATCCTCTATTAAAAGGTTAATATTATTGTTAAAAGGATATTCATAGTGACAGGCTAAGCATAATGTGGTTATGTAATTAACCGCGTGCACAATGATTAATAATATTAAATAACCATAAAGTGATGGTAAAAAAAATAAAAATAACTAAAATAACCATAAAGTGTAAAAGTATAAGGGACAAAAATATTATGGTGAAATATAGTTATATAGGAAAAAAAGATGATTGCCAACATTAAAAAAGATAAAAACTAGTAAAAACATAGGTAAAAGATTAATTGACTCAGTTAAGAAGCTAGGTCTCGTTTTGTATTTTTTGATCCATTTGGGATTGCGGTTTCAATAAGTGTGATTTAAAAAAATTAAATTTTTAAAATCGCAAAGACATTTGGTGAAGCATGTTCTAGTTTAAATTCACACATTTTCAAATAAGTACTCATTAATATGTTTATAGAAATTGTAGATTTTTTTTTCAAATTTAGATTAAGTACTTTTAAAATTGTAATGTCAAACACTTTATGTTTTGCAATATCTTTTAAAAACGCATACTATTCTTACGAAATTATAATCCCAAACACACCCTTAATTTTAAAATTTAAAATACATTTTTCTCAAAATTATTAATACATAATTCCAAACACATACACTTTTAAAAAAGAAAAAACTTTTTAAATATGGACCGCACTAAAAAAATATGTAAATTTAAATTTAATTAAAATTTTTTTTTTTTTTTTGACATGTTCACACAAGAGATGTGGAGAGATGATTCAAAATTAGTGATCTTCACTTCATTGAGCGTAGTTTACAATCGATTGAGAGCTATCCATTGGAAACATTACCTAACGTATGATTCCATATTTGTAAAAAATCAGACCAATGACAAGAATTATTAAATAACTAATACGTGCTTATCATAATAGTAAGTTAGGCAATTTTGGTGGGATCTAATTTTCTAATATTAAAATGTTTGTTAAATTTAAGTGCACAATTTAGATTATTATTTAGGGCAGTAAAAAAAAATCTTTATTTATCTTTACTTGGGTTTGGCGCGGTGCCGGTGCGGGAGGTTAGGGTAATTTTGGCTTAAGAATTTCACTATGCGACACGTAGGACACGATAAGCACGTGCAAGTGTGAACGGCGCGACAATAGAGAAATAATCATTGTCGTACGCTAAAAGCGGCACGTGCGCGTACCCTACTCTTCTCAACAGTAGTGCTCCACTCCACGCAATTAACTGCATTTTGTTTTATTTGTTAACCTAAAGTGCCCTTTGTCGTTTTCAATTAACTGCATTTTCTTTCTTGCTTTTAAAAAAATAAGAGAAATTTTACTTTGTTCTCATCAATTTTCACGTGATTTTATAAATTTTTTAAATTTTAAAATTTCTTATTTAGAATTTAGAATTTTGAATTACTCCCAATTAGAGTTTTTTCATTACTTTTAGTAATTAAAAATACAAAAAAAATCAAAATATCCATAATTTTCATTTTTTTAAAAAAAAAAATATTTTGAAAGTTAAAATTTCATACAAAAGTTAGGAGTATAAACGTCATGTAAAGTTTAAAATCTAACGTAGGGGTTCACATTGAGAGCAATTGAAAATTCAGGTTTCCAAAGAACACCAAAATAACACATATCATTCATTTTTTTTTTTAAATTAGGTTAAAGGAATCCTCCAACCAATTTAGAAAAAAATCATATCCAAAGAGTTTAATTGGTTCATAATCAAACTCTTATCTAAGTATGAATAACATTATTTAGTAGACTATTATATAATTGAAATGACATAATAATAAAAATTAATTTTTAATTTTTTTATATAAAAATTAATTAAACAAATAATTTTCAAATTATATAATAATAATGATTAAATAACATTGCTCTTCAACTATTTGTGTCATTGGATTTTTATTTTTTCTTCCCAGTATATTCCACTCAATTTGATTCTTATGCTATGCACAGCATGTGGATGTGTCACCACTCACTAGGCTAGCCTTGTTATCGAGGCAACCATAATACTTCCGAATTTTTAAATCATTATAAAATGTCCCTATTGTTATTTGTTTGGAAGGGGAATAATAAATAGCCTATGGGCCCATTTAGCAACAGTTCAGTCTGACCCTGTGAAAATATACATTTAAATTTAGGTTTTTTTTAAAAAAGGTAAAAATTAAAAATTAATTTGATGATAGCTACAAAAATTGAGAATTGTTTTTGTTTTTAAAAGTGTTTTGTTGTTTGTTTTAAAAAACATGTTTTTAATATAGGCCATAAAAACAAAAAGAAAATACAAGTTTATCAAGAAAAGTCAATCCAGACAGATTCTAAGCATCTTCATGGAGTGAAAAAAAAAACCATAACATAACCTAGCGGATGTAGTTAATGAAAGCCGCGGTGCACTTGATGGAACTAAGAGGTTTACCCTCCTCAAGATTGGGCAACGGCTGGGTTTTCTTTAGGAGAGAGAAGAGTGTTTTAGGGTTTTTTTTTAAGGGTTTCATTACTCTTTTCGTATGTACAACTAATTTGAATAACTTATATTAGGAAAGAAATTTCAGTGTTTGAAAAAAAAAAAAAAAAAAAGGACAAACAAAAAAACTTTAGAAAACATTGCTAAATAAAGTGAAATTATTTGGACAACTTTTTTTTTTTTTTTAAGCAAAAGCCTAAGCAAAAGAGCAAGAAGGAGCAATCAACTGTGGCTACTTTACCTAAGCGTGATCATGATAGCACTATTGGTTGGGAATTGCTTAGAGATGACGTTCATGACTAATTAAGTTATAATATGATCCAGTTCTACCAAGACATCATTAAAATCCAAAGCAATTAACAGTAATTAAGCTTGTGTGAGTAATTCTTTATTACCCATTAATATGGCTCTGTTTAACAATGGACTAAAAAAAAGGTCTCATATTATTTCTCTCATAATCAATTCCCAACACTTTTATTTTTTATATCACACCAATCACTTTTTATTATCATTCAAATAAAAAAATTATTATAATTTTTTTTTTTTTTACACCAACCAAATTTATGATAATTCCAGACCGCTTTATTTTGTCAACGCCAATGACAAACGTTGCCATTGTTCAACTTCATGAATTTTTTTTTTTTTTTTTTAGAAATTATTGAAGAACCGTCACCGATGATTAATTGAAGAAGTAATTGATAGTGATAGAGACATTACATCATCACGTTGGTATTGGTCTAAAAGAGAGTTTGCCGTAAAAGAGACGGCACGAGTATTAAAACGTGAAGACAATTTTCCAGCTAATGCCTAATAATAATAATAATAATGCGTGTGATAGTCAACCACTTGCTTGTCAAATTTTCATAAAAAAAAAAGGTAAACCACGTGTTTTGTAGTTGTAGTGTGGTTATATTTAATAATATGGCCCCCTCGAGAATAAATTGACTTATATTATTCTAGATAAAGGAAATCAACCTTCATGTCCTCATAACCTTCATGTCCTAATATATATATATTATTCGTACTCTCGATAGTTGAATTCATTATATTGCCCCGCGATAAGGATTTTCCCAAATTGCATTTTGTAGATGTGTGCCTTCAATTTGACCTATTTTGAGGAATTTGTAATCCGTTCGGATTGGGATAATCTATCTAAGCTTCTTTTTAATTTTATGTATCTGTTTTGTGACACAAAACATTTTTCTGCTTTAATGAATGTCTATTTGTTACGATATATATATATATATATATATATATAAAGAGCTGTGTGAGAATAAGGCTTGTTATCTTAAGATAAGGTTTTTACATTAGATTAGGTCGCTCGTCTCTTCAATAATTAGATTGTCAAATAAGTTGTATATTTCAAATGTAAATAATAAGACTTACGATTTTAGTAAGTATGATTTTAAAAATTGTATTTTTAAAAATTGAGTTTTTGAAATTGTAAAGGTGTTTGGTAAAACATGTTAAAAAATATTATTTATTAAATATTTGTTAGGAAAAATCGTAATTTTGGTTTAAATTCGCACTTTTTTCAAATAAGCATCCTCTAGCCTGCTTATAGAAATTACATATTTTTTTTTTCCTATTTTAAATTAAGTACTTTTTAAATCATAATGTCAAACGTCTTCCGTTTTGCGATAGCTTTTAAAAAAATGCAGATTATTTTTACAAAATTACAATCACAAACGCACCCTTAATTAAATGTGTCAAGCCGTTCAACCATAATTCGCTAATTTTATGTTTGGTCAGTATTGAATTTGGTAATCGTGTCAAAATTTACTAACCTTAGCCCTACTAATCAAAATTTCCATGTAAAAGAGGCGGCCTTATAATATTGATCTAAAAGGTGTCAATTTGCATTGCCCATGTCATGATCAGTACCAAAAAAAAGAAAGTTGAATATCCTATCTTAATCCAACCAACTAGATTTGGACTTGAAAACATCAACTTGATATTGAAGTTTGAATTTCCCATAATGTTCATCAGATTTTTATAAGTTAAAAAATGAATGTCAAAACAAACACACAAGGTGGTTGAATCAGCTCATGAGGAAGTCGCATGTTGTTTTCTACCGAAGATTGGTATTTATTGTTATATATATAAATCCTTAAACTTTCAATGTCTTTGTTTCACGGGTATCTATTTACGTGTCTTATTCGTTCCTCGCTTGTGAGGTTTAAGTAGGGTTGTTGCCCCTTCCTGTGTCTCTTGACTTTACTTCTGTAACCATTTTCAGTGGCTCTATCAAAGAAGACCGAGTCATTTTCGATCAATTTTTTTATTATTAGTTTGTATTTACAGTACTGTAACTTTCGCTTAGAATTTGTTGTTGGGAACTCACTCCGGTTTAGGGTGTTTTGATACCTGTACTCATTCCTTATTTGCTTTGACTCAACAAATACAAATAAAAAAATTACAATTTACCGCAGCCTCTGCATTCCGTTCAAAGCGACCATAATTGCGTGCCGTCGACATAATTAAGAAAGGAAGCAGTGATGGATGTTTAAGGTTATACGTCTAATTAAGGGCCCGTTTGGAAGTGCGATTTTAATAAGTATGATTTTAAAAATTACGTTTTCAAAAATTTCGTTTTTAAAATTGTTATTTTTTAAAATCGCATAGGCGTTTGGTAAAACATGCTAAAAAGTACTTTTTTATTAATTGAATGTTTGGATAACATTAGCATATAATTATGGTTTCATGGCCAAATTACTAATAAGGACATTTCTTTAACAGTAAAATAACTAACATTGTCTATATGCCTCCATTTTTAACACCTATGGAAACAAAAGTATGAATTATAAAAACATTGAGTTATAATTTATCCTTCACTAGTATTTCATATATGGACGTGTAAGTTGTTATAAACATTGAAACGAAAGAGCACTAAAAAAAAAACTTAAAAAGTCATTAATTATTGTAAATTGTTACTGTGCTCATAACTGTGCATTATGCACAGTGATCCGATGCACAATGACGAATCACTGTGCAACGCACAGTAAAAAAATTTTAAAAAAAATCACAAATTATCACTTTGCATTACCCATTAAAAATATGTATTAAAAAAAAAATCACAAATTGTTACAGTGGACTACCCATTTAAAAATAAAATAAAATAATTCATCACAAATTGTTATTGTACACTGCCAAAAAAAAATTGCTAACACTGTACTTGTACGGTAATCTAAATAAAATTTTGAAAAAAAAATCACAAACGCTTATTATTCTATAAAAATCGATTGAAGAACATAAACACATATATAAAAAGGCACAATAATCATACAAACCACATAAAACAACACCAAACACCAAACACAAAAGAGTTATATGGAGAGAAAGAAAATATTAAGGTCCGATTCTTACCTAGTAGAGAAGCGGAGAGATGATGAACAACAATGGAGAAAGGAAGAAGAGACTGAGAGAGAAAAGAGACAAGAAGGGTTTATATGTTTTAAGAGGGTATTCTTGGTATTTTTTTTAATTCATGCACAAAATAGGTAACTATTGAGCCAAATATCTTTTTAATAGAAATCGTGATTTTGTTTTAAATTCGCACTTTTTTGAATAAGTACCCTTTAATCAGCTTATGGAAATCACAGATTTTTCCACGATTTTAAAATTTGCGATTTCTAAATCGCAA
Source organism: Carpinus fangiana (assembly GCA_006937295.1). Taxonomy (NCBI): domain Eukaryota; kingdom Viridiplantae; phylum Streptophyta; class Magnoliopsida; order Fagales; family Betulaceae; genus Carpinus; species Carpinus fangiana. Next base: position 7,814,313 of record CM017325.1, read on the forward strand.
TCCCAAACACTCTAAAATTAGAATTTGGTTTAAAATCGCAGATTATTTTTTTAAAAACGCACTCCCAAATGCACCCTAAGTCATCACCCGTTCAAGTCGTTTATTTTAAGTAAGCTTTAACGTAATAGCTTGGCAAAATAGAAAAAAAGGTAAAAGAAAAAAGACCAAACTTCTAAATAACTTTTAAATTTTATTTTCAATAAGGACAGATCTAATTAACATCGCCACATTAACCGAATATGATAATTGTAAGATAAAAATGTAGTTTTTAACATTACTCTGTCAATCGCGATGGTAAGTGATAACTTATTAACCTTTAATTATATAGTGCTAGTTTTTATTATAAGTTTATTACAAATTGACGTGACAGTCTAGAATAAAACAAAATAGTAATAAAGTCTCATCATTCCTAAATTTTCAAAAGATCTTTGTGGCGTCTCACATCACCTGGGTATGAAGATGGAGATGTGTTTATATGTATACTTACACCCTTAATGACAACAATGTGTTTTAAAGTCGTGATGATCATGATCCCATCAGAATTCCGCAGTTAAGCGTGCTTCTGCGAGAGTAGTATCTGGATGAGTGACCTCCTGAAAAGTCTGATTTAAGGGAATCAAAAGCATACAATATTATGTGTTATTGGGGTAGAGTGTTACAATCTTTCTAATTAAACCATTCAAATGTTGTCCACACTTGGTAAAACTATCTCATAATTGGTTTGCTCTTCACAATGACTACGTGGAATTAATTTCAAAGTGAAACGAGAAGAAATTATTTTATGGTCTAAATTTTGCTTTATCATATTTATTTAATTATTATATACAATGCTGCAAAATATTTACTATGTGATAATATATACACACCATTAAATTTATCAAACTTAATCTAAACAAGGTGGGTCGATTTCGTAACCGGATAAATTAGGTTATGGGTACCTAAATTTTAGATTATGAGAAAACTTATTTATATCATACGTTCCTTTAAATAGAGAAATATTGCAATAATTTTTTGGACTGAGTAATCAGCCAATCGACTCATATGGAAATATAAAACCTAATAGGACTAGTAGCTGACTTATTACGAAAACAATCTTACATGGAAATCAATTAAGGACACAATAAAAGGACATTACTCCTGGAAGAGTGGACACAATAAAAGGACATTCTTAAAGGAACTTTCATGCAAGTTTTAGACCGTGATTAAGTTTTGATTTTTGATCCGAGGGTTGGTGGGAGGAGTCTCTCGTTTGCCTTGATTTCATTTCGACCGGGCGGACGGTCACAAGTTGCGCATATAATGGGAAGAGACAATTGTCTTCACAATCGAGCCTTTGGTCTGTGCTTTTGGTTGTCAGGTAGTGTTGACGACGTGGCATTATATTGGCCCTAAGATTTTCTCTTTGACAGATGCCTTACATCCGAAAATGAAAAATTGAAAGAGTTCTAAATATTGGAAAATATGTGAATCAATAGACTTTTTTTGCAAATACTTATACTTACCATTTATGGTCAATAAAAGTGGGACACTTATTTCTATAAATCTATAATTGCCACTTGTGTTCAGAAGAAAGTTATGGTAAAAGTTAGAGAAACCCAAGCATCTTCTCTCAAAATATACTCATCCTTAATTATTGGAAAATATGCGAATTGTGAGGTTTTGGGAAAAGAGAAATAATTTCCTTGCTTGATATACAAGACATGCTTGTTAAACTTGATCTATAAAAAGACTCTTCAAGATCAAGTTGAAGTATATTTGCATATATTATAATTAGGCTTTCTTTTGTTGTATGTCAATTTTTGACATGATTGAATGCAATGTATGAATGGAACAATATATGCCAAGAAAAAGAAAACTATTCCCACGAATTGCCTAAATGCCCATCAAAATCACTCCTAAAGAAAATGTGCCAAAGGTAATCTACCATGAAATACAACAAAATGCTTCTAATCAAGAAACAGGATGGCAGTTAGGATAACTGTAAAATTAGCCACAAGATGTCAAAAGACTGTATATCCATTGAATTTGCTAAGGTCATGTCTTACTAGTTAATATAAACTTATAATTAGTTGAAGGTAAGTCCTGACTAGAAGAACCACACAAAAGATACAAATCAAATAAATACCTCTAGGACTGGACCAAGGACGTGCCGAAAAGCGCCACCTTGAATTGCCAATTTGCTGCTAATTAGCCTGTAATTAGGGTCTGCAATAGTCCTACTCCGGAAGCTCTTTTATATATTAGACCGTATAATGCCTAATCTAAATGTTAGGGGAAAAAATCATTTACAAAGAACAATCTGGCATCTCTCTTCTCTCTTCATCCGCAGCATCCAAATCCAAATCCAACTTCATATTCTCACGATTGACAAACCGATTGCTGAATCTTCTTTTCTTCAAAATCAACTCCGACTCCTTCATCAACCTGATATACTTTTTTCTCACCTTCAGCAGTGGATGCTTCTCTATAGCGGACTTATCATTGTAAGCCTCCTTAAGTATGGCAGTACAAGTCTTGTTCCTCAAAGACAAATAAAACATATGGAGATGCCTCTCAAATGCCTTGTGAACTTTCTGAGGCAACCCAAAATATTTCTTAAGGCATAGAAGCTTCTTCCTCTCTGCCGAATGGTCAACAAAGAGACTAAGCAACTCATGAAGAAACCCCACAACCCGCTTCTCCGCTATCTCACTATCTGGGTCCAAATGTGAAAAATCCTCATAAGGTGAAACATAAGGAAGCTTCTGAAACTCCTTTAACCAATCTTCAATCTTCCTCCTCACCCTCAAACCCTTTGAAGGGAAAAGTGAAAACTCAATTGCCTCCATTGTCCCCCCGAAATGCGCCCCTTTTTTCAGAGCATTTCTCTGCACCACGGACAATACCTTCTCCTCACTCTCAACAGCCAAACCTTTCAACCCATCTTCAATCTCCACAAGCCTAAAAGACCCATCATGATTCACTTCCAAGTACCTTAAAAAATCCTCAGGCAAACCCAAATACCACTGCATTCCCTGAATAATTTTCAAAGGCAAAACTTTCCCTTTACTCATCAAAATCAACCTCTTCAGCCTATCCGTCAAATCATCCCTACGTTCCTCAAAGACCCTTTTCTCCTCTTTATCAATCTCAGCAGCTTCTGGGGTCAGCCTAAACCAAGGCAGGTTATATTGGGGACCCGTAAATTCCTCAAAGATGGCTGGGTATTGCCTCAAGAACCTCGCAACCTTCATGGGCACACCCAACTCTAGTCCTCTCTTTGAGACTTCAGAGATTGGGATGCAACCATTAGGGTCTTGGGCTATGCAATTTTTCAAGGAAACAATCGGCTTGAGTTCTATGGACCTGTGGATGTGCTCTATTGAGTCATAGTACGAGTCTTTCTTCCACTTCATGTACACATCTACATAGTGGCATTTTTGGGTGTGTGTATAGGGAGGGTTTTGAGGCTGGCATAAGAAGGAAAAGACTGATTTTTGAGAGGAAGAGAGCAGCTTTTTGAGGGTTTTGGAGGTGGAATTGGTGATGAACATGTAGAGGGCTTTAGAGGCTGCTCTGGTTTAGCGGAATCCGTCAGTCAAAAATCTCAACACGAAATCCTAAAAACAATTCAAGATGGAATACAATAAATCTTCAACCATATATATAGTAATCAAACACAGCAACAAATAGAAACAGACAGACAATACAACGCCAAACTAAAATCAAATAAACTTTATAAAGAAAAGGACTTTGTAAAACAACAAATATTAGCATAAATTAAGATGGTGAAAAGATGAATAAGAACAAATCATCATAATAAATTACGAAATATTATACACCAAAAATAACATAACCAAGCAATAAAAAAAAAAAAGTGGGCTAAATGACCAGGAATTACCTGTTTCCCAATCAAGACCTAAGATTACTCCCTTGAGCCAAGATTAATCCATAAAAAGAGGGAAAGAGACGTTGTGGAAGAGGCGTTAGAATAGAGGGTCCCCGTGTAAGAGCATTTACAATGAAGTAACCAAATTTTTATGCAAAATAGCTCCCCAAAACTCAGTTTATCTAGTTTAGCTAATATATTTTTAAAAGCCTCCTACATCCGATTAGCTATATTTTTATCTATATCATTTAAATATTATTTTTTTTACACTCTATTGATTCTATCTTTATATCATCTTCTTCTTCTTCTTCTCCATCCCTTTCTCCTTCTCTCTCGCTGCTCGAAGGTCCCTTTTAGAGCATTTACAATGAAGTAACCAAATTTTTATGCAAAATAGCTCCCCAAAACTCAGTTTATCTAGTTTAGCTAATATATTTTTAAAAGCCTCCTACATCCGATTAGCTATATTTTTATCTATATCATTTAAATATTATTTTTTTTTACACTCTATTGATTCTATCTTTATATCATCTTCTTCTTCTGCTTCTTCTCCGCCCCTTTCTCCTTCTCTCTCGCTGCTCGCAGGTCCCTTTTTCCTTTTTTTTTTTTTTTTTCGTTTGTTTGTTGTGTTCTAGGCTTTCTACAGACGCTCTCAAATTTCCGGTCACCAGTAACAAAATCCAACAGAAATAAAAACACCCAATCCAAACACAAATATGCTTTCCTCTCAGACTAAATCACAACCCAGCACATCTATTCACAATCAGAACTAAATATCTTCTAAATTGTTTATTAATCAAAATCAACAACCAAAACAACCAACCTCTACTGAAAATTTGATGCCTACAAAACTTCTTCCTCCTCCCAATCGAGCAATTCAACCAAAACCCCAACAAATCAGCCAATACCATACCCATTATCACCCAAAATCATCCAAAAAAGTAAAAAGAAAATTCACAATATTCTTACCTACAGATCAAGCTCCTCCCGTTTGGATACTGAGAAAAACACAGGAGCCCAAATCAAGCGGTTCTGAGCACGCCGGCGTCGGGCCCGTGACCCACCGGCCCAGGCGTTGCTCCGCCGCCCCTGAAGGTGGCAAACTGACATAGAGCTCGAGAGGTGGGAAGAGCAAGTAAAGGGAAGTGTGAAATCTCAAATCAGGAAATGAGCCTTAATGAAACGGCTTGGGCTGATTAGCTGGAGGCTTGGGCTTTGTTGGACACGTGGATCACGTGAGTTTTGGGCCCAACTGCCCAACTGAATGGATTGTGTTAGTTAGAGATGTTTGGGCTGATTTCTAATGTAAACGCAATGATATTGCCAAATAATTTGAATATCAAGTCATTTGATAATGGTGATTCTTATTGAATGTGAAATTAGAAAGAGGTCAACCTTAAATTACTATTTATCCCAAAAGCTTAAACCGAGAGAAAAAAGATAAATTTAATTGTCTAATTTAGATTATAACAGTTAATGGATCATACCCTCCATTATTTTGGTCCAAGAGAATTCGAATTATCATGACGTTGACGGGTCTTACTCACTAGGTTAGGTGTATCAAAATGAGTCTTTATATTTGATCCATCATTACTCTATTAACTTGAGCAATACATGGTCTTAGAAGGAGAAGAAACGTATAATTGACTAAAAAGGTATGGATATCACTAGTTGAATGAGTCACCCAAGGTCGGATTTGGTCGATCAATTAGATAATAGCTCACTATGTGAAACGTCTACAACAAACGGGGTCTTCTGGGGAAGACTTAAGCACATTAACATGACTTTATGCCTTCTTATATTGAGAAATATTATTGCATGATGACTTATAATATTATATTGAGAAATACTCAATGCTTATGAACAATATTTGGCTACATGTACCTAGTCGTAATTCTACTAAAAACTTTGATGGTTTGTATTAAGACTCATGTCACTCATTTGGATGGTATGTACTTAAGTATGGAGCTAGACCATGATGCTCATTTGAATGTATGTATTAATGTTACATGCTTTGGTTGTGTAATTGTGTTTACTTGTGAATATAGAAATCATTTATTTTTTTTATTTTAAAAATAAATAAATTATAGATAAAGATTTTGTAGCACTCGGATTTATTTTTAAAATGTAATAAATTGGTGAACCACCAAAAAGTGTTTGAGGTGACTCGGCCACCTCGAATCACTTAAGGATAATTTGGCTAACCTCAGAGATAGCTAAGAGATAGCTAATATATATATACTACAAAATATAAATCAATAATATCTATCCATTTACTTTATATATATATAACCGTTCAAAAAGGCACAAAAACATCTTAACTAGAATATTCCTCCAAAACAAAGAACTAAAAAGCATCGGGGAATGGATAATAAGCATATTACTAGAACTCAACGATTCTCCCTACTATAGGGAGGGACCCCCCCTACTTGAATTACTTGAATTATGACTTTATAAATATAAAGGAAGTTCCACAACAGGCTGATCATTTAGAATGGTTTTTTTTTTTTTAATTATTAAAAAAGAAAAGGAATGAAAAGAAAAAGTAATTCCTACAAGGATTTTTGTCGTCATTTGGTAATATATGTACTATTTTTCCACAATCTTTTTTGTTGGACTTTTGAGGTTTTGATACTAATTAGGTTCTTCCTCATTGTAGTGAAACTGTCCATATCAACAACTATCCCATTATAGTGACTACAATCTTTAGTTTCAAAATTTTGCAAGAAAGCTAACAGTTTAGAGTCGTGTGCCGTTGGTGGTGAGTACACCATCTTTGATGCATAAGTCAATAAAGGTATCGTGATAAAAGAATGAAATAGATAGATAGAGATTAGGGCATATCTGTGTCTAATCTCCTACATACCTTATATAAGCTAGGTCATGTTTTAGTTGTGCGCTTGATTAAGGTAATTGTCGTTAATCAGTCATTGACTAGGCTTTCAATTACGTTGGAAATTTTGATTCGCCTTCCTTTTGGGGGTTTGGTAGTTTTGCCTTCAGTGGAGGCTCGACAAACTTATATTTTGAGAAGTGTTTTTGTTTAAAAATAATAGTATGATGTGAAAATAATTTTGATTTTTTTTCTTCAGTTGTTTATTAATATTTTTGTTTTGAAAATAAGAAAAAGAGAGAAAGAAAAATAGTTTAACAATTAGAGCAAATTATGATCCTTAAAGCAACCCTTTTCTTTTGTGACACATTTCAAGCTGTTAGAATATCCAGTGGTTTAAAGAAGAAGATTTGGATAGGATCAAATCTAAAGTCCATTCCAACCCTTCTCTGCTTTACTATATAATGTTTGTATAATAGATTACTATATGATATTTAATAAAGAGAAACATCTAATCATAATATATGGGATATTTTAGGGTCTACTTGTATGTCAATATCCAACACTATATATATATATGTTAAGAGAGATATATGTCACAAATATTCCTATAATATCCATATTCTTTTCACAAATAATTGAACATTGGATTGCGTAAAAAAAAAACTAAACAATTTTAAAAAAAATACAAAAAAAACCAATGGGCTAATAAATACAAAAAAAAAAAAAACTAAATATTCACCCATTAATTTTTTTTTGTTGGTTTTTTTTACAATTATTTTATTTGTTAAAAGAATATGGGTATTATAGGAATATAAAAAAATAATTGGTCTTTTTGTTACATTTTCGTAGTTTGGGGGGCTAATTTATCACTTTTTGAACATTTTAGGGCTATATTATAAACAACTGATACTGCAGGGGGCTTTTTTATATTTTTCTCATTATTTTATTTGTGAAAAAAATAAGTGGCATTTTTGCTTTTTTTAACAATTATTTTATTATTTTAGGAAAAAATATAAAAAAGCTCCCAAAACTACCAGCCGTTTATAATATAGCCTCACAATGTTCAAAAAATAATAAAGTAGCCACTCAAACTACCGAAATGTATCTAAATAAAACCCTAAATAATTGTTAAAATAAGCAAAAAAGCCACTTATTTTTTTTATATTCCTATAATATCCGTATTCTTTTAACAAATAAAATAATAAAATAATTGTAAAAAAGCCAAAATAATAAAATTGTTTGGGGAGTTACTTTGTAACATTTTTTGAACATTGGGGGGCTATATTGCAAACGGCCGGTAGTTTGGAGGGCTTTTTTTATATATTTTTTCCTAATAATAATAATGATGATGATGATGATGATGTTGGGCATGGCAACCTACCAAGATTAGAGTGGGAATGAGAATAAATTGTATGAATCCTTATCAAGAAAGCATTTGTTGGTTGCTTCACTACTTATTCTTTTCCCAGTCCATATTCTGGAATTGATATCAAAAGTAGTTTAACCTAAACCCTAAGTTCCTCAATATTATACCTCCAATCCAATTTAAAGGGAAAGCAACAGAGAGTACCTACAACTACAAGCATCCATGTATAATATTGCTGGACTTGCAAGCATATTGCTTTGATTGTTTATTTATTTATTTAAAAAATAAAAATATTAACAAACAATCTATTAAAGAACCTAACTCCAGGCGTGTTATTATAGCCTATTAGGAGGATTTGGTTTAGGTGTTGTGTAGTTTTATTGGTGGTCCATATTTAATTCTAAATTTTCTATGAGAAATGAAGATAAAGTAGAATTAAATTTTATTGGAAGTTGGTTGCTCATCAACGAGAATATGAAAACACAATGTTAGCTAAATTTATCACTTACTTATCTTGAAAGGAATAAGCAAATAGAAAATAATGAATTTAATCATTTATAATTAATATTTTAATCCATCGCTTAAGAAAATGGATGATAAACTATAGAATTAGGATTATAATACCATGTTAAATTACCCGTTATCACAAAAAATTCAAATAATAAGAAATGATGGATTTCATCATTTGCAATTTGATTTAAAATCATATTTTTAGCTTTCGAAATTGCAATGCATAACACTCTAATATTCTAACAATACATTTTTTTATTTTTATTTTCAATAAAAAGAAAAAGAAAAAAGGCAAGCATTGGGGAAACCAACTGTGGCTATTCTACCAAAATGTGACCATAGTGGCACATATCTGGTAGGAGCCGTACAAGAAGAGCTTAGATGATGAAAACTTCATGCATTCTTTCAAGTCTAACTAAATCATAGTTTAACCAGTTTTTTTTTCTCTCTAGTATTGACCTAGAGAAGAAGTAGCATTCTTTCAACACAAACCTATAGGGTTGGTGGGCGGAAAGGCAATTGCAGGGCGTGGTGAGTGAATATTGATGTCAAGAAGGGTAGGAGAAGAGATGGAGGGAGAGATGGAAAGTGAACTCTCTTTATCGAGCTAATTAAGGCTCTTGTATTCTTTTTTTATTATTGAATGAAGAGTATCCATTAATTTTTTTTTAAAAAAAAAGTCATAGTTTAACTAAACTTTTATGCCTTAATCTACGCAACCAATTTCGGCACCCCCATAGTTTTATAGTAGATGAGTATTTTTGTTTACTTAAAAAGTGAAAAGATAAAAATACCATTTCATTTCATTTGAACTGAATAATATCCAATTAGTTATAGTTGATAAGTATTTTTATCCACTTAAAAAGTAAAAAAATTAAAAATACCCCTCTATTATAACTAACTGAATATTATTAAAATTGTTACTAATATATCGTAGATATTTTAATTAGCCATAGGCCCATAGCAAACCGTTCTCTATTCTCCACATTTTCAGGGTGCCCTTTGGAAGAGTTTATCCCCATTGAATGTCCTCTTTCGTGCTCAAACCACCCATTTTTTAAAAAAAAAATTAATAAAAAAAAGGCAATTTTATTTAACTAATAAAAAATAGGCAAGTTGTTTACATTAAAATACAATATCAACAATGAGTCTCTATACTAATTGGTGCATTTCTTCTTATGCAGAGCAGGTTTGGTGGCTCCAAGGAAAGTACACTTTAGATACACATATTTTTTTAATTATTATTGTTTAATAAAATAAATAAAGGACTAATGTCATTGATGTTATTAACTTATTATATTAAGGACAAGATAGAGACCGATGGCAGAGATATATTAAATAAAAATGTACCCATTCTTTTGGTTCTTCCGCACAATTTCAGTCGAGATATGCTTTTATGCATTTTCTTTTCATTCTCCTTATCATCTCAACCTATGTGGCACATGACATGTCTTTTTTTTTGTTTTTTGTTTTTTAATTATAAAATATGTGCCACATAAGCAAAGATGGTAAGAAGAATAAAAAGAGAATGCATAGAAGCATATCTCATTTCAGTCTATATTAATTGCCTAGCTGGCCGACATACGGCTTTTATATATATATATGATGATGATGATGATAAGACCCAACTTTTTTGTTCAATTTTTATCTTTTTATTTAAAAAAAAAAATGAAGTAAAAAATGAAAAATGTGTCTGAAGTAATAATATATATTTTTTATCCTTCTTTTTATTGATATTTTTAAAAAAATTAAAATTTCATTTTTCTGAAGAAAAATGGGCATTTTTCATAAAAAAAAAATGACCATTTTTATGAAGAAAAATGTAATTTTTATTTTTTTAAAAATACCAATAAAAAGATGGACAAAAAATATATATTATTATTTCAGACACTTTTTTCATTTTTTTTTTACTTTTTTTTTTAAAAATAAAAAATACAAAAGTTGAGCATTTAACATTTTCCTATATATATATATATTTGACATGTCTACACAAGAGGGGAGGAGAAGGGATTCAAACTAGTGACCTCCGCTTTATTAAGCATGATCACAACCGATTGAACTACCTCTTGACATACTGTTTATATTGGTGTAACTCACTTGTCAGATGTGATTTTCAAGAGTTTTTATATATATTAATTAATTAAAGGCCATTAGTTTTTTAAAAAAAATTTAGGGAAAAATATAAAAAAAAATTGCTATTTTTAATGACATTTTTTAAAATCACAGTTTGAAACGAACCCCTAAATAGTAGGGGTGTCAACCCGGTCCGCTTTCTCAGTTTTTGACAAAAACCGGGGACCGGAACCGAGGTACCCCAGTTCTTTGTTTTGGGCAACCGGAACCGGAACCGGGACCCGGTTTTACCGGGGTCCCGGTTACCGGCCGGTTCCGATTGTACCCGGTTCGGTAACCGGTTTTAGAGTATTAAACCTAAAAAATCAACTCAATTACAAATTTTTAATAAAAAAATCACACAATTAACCATGTAAATCTGGGAGGGTAAAAAAAAAAAAAAAACCCAGAATTTTTTTTTTTTTTAAAAAAAAACAACAATGAAATGTGCAATTTGCATACATCTCCAATTCCTTCAGTTTTCGAATTCAAAGTAAGCAACTTCGCACATATCACCAGAAGCCAAGACCCACTCAGAAAATTTTAATTATAATCACACAAAAAAACTCACCAAAGTACTCGTATGGTTGCAGAGAAACCGATAGAAAACAAGAAGAAAAAAAACTAATATATAATTATAATAATATATAAATAATTATAACGTAATTGTAAAAAGAAAATGCCTAAACCTAATTGAAAAAAATAATAATATATAATTATAATAATATATAAATATTATTAAATAATATGAAAACCCGGTTCCCGGTAACCCGGTAAAAACCGGGTACCGGAACCGGGGTACCCGGTTTTTGGATTTTCAAAACTGGAACCGGAACTGGGTCCCCGGTTTCCAGTTTCCCGGTAATTTTTGACACCCCTACTAAATAGTGGGGAATGATCAACTTTTTTTTTTTTTTTCCCCCTTTTCACTGTTTGAATAATAATAATAATAAACTTCATCTCTTAAATTCTTGACGTCCTCGTCAGGGCCACGTCATGCAGTACTCTCGTACCACATGATGGTGGCTCTGATACCATTTGTAACGAAACAGGGAAGAACACCAGCCACATCTGCGCTATCACCCCAAAAGGACTAGTCAAATTGGAGCTTCCTATAATTCATTATAAAGCCCAGTTTCACCTAGTAACTAGACAATGTTGGACTAAGCACTCATGACTATCTTTATAAACCACTCACTCTATGTGAGCTTCTTCTCATCTTTCCAATATGGGATCGAGATGTTACAATTAACATTTCATCATTCCTAAATTTTCAAAAGATCTTTCTAATTAAACCATTCAAATGTTGTCCACACAAGGTAAAACTAGCTCATAATTGGTTTGCTCTTCACAATTCGTCAACTACTATGAATACGTTAAACGAAAAATACGTTATTTTATGGTCCAAAATTTTGTTTTATTATATTTGTTTATCAAATTTCTTCGCAAAAAGCATGTAGTCTATCGAAGTTCTGATAAAGGAGATTAAGTAGGAAAAATTGTCCAAAGTTTTTGGAAGAATAACTATGTTAGTAGACAAGCGGGTCGCTTATTTAGTATAAGAGTGTCTTAATCGCAACGGTTTTATAAGTATGAATATCTTATAATTTTTTTTAATCTTCTATAGTGGATTTGATTTTTTAAGTTTGGCTGCAAGTGATTTTACTTTTGAAGAGTTATTCAAAAGGTTTACACTTTGTCACTAAATACTTATATCGATTGATTTATTACTTTCATAACATTTTGTGATTATGTGGTGGTTAATTTTTTAAATTTTGCATTATCTTGTGATACCTATTCAACCGCCCTCTAGGTATTAGTTGGAGTCACCGGGATATATTTTTAGTAAACATTGGGCATTATAAGTATTTATAAACCGAACATAATCCGCTACATATTACATTGTTTATAAAACATTATAAATACACAACATAAGAAATCCATAAAAAATTACAAATAATATCACAAAATTTACTAATTATGCAAAGGTTAGTAGCAAGTAGCAACCAAAGTAATATCTCTATCTTATTCTGTTTGATATTTGGAAGAATCAATCAATGTAATATCTCTCAACTCTTTCTCTATTTTGAGGCCTTTTATTTATTTATTTTTTGTAGTGAAATATTATTATTTGATACGTTTATCTAAGAAAATAAAATTAATTTTATTGGTTGATTTATATTCATTGTAACAACGAAAGGCCAATTTGGGGTCCTTCGTCTTTACCCTTTATGTAATAAAAAAAGAAAAGAAAAGGCATGTTTTCCTCATGGAGGTCGTTTTATTGCCAGAAGGCAGAAGGGGAGCACAGCAAAAGGTTAACAAATAACAACTCCACCACAAGAATACAAAAGTCTCTTTGTCAAAAAGGTCCCGTGGCCCCCAAGTACCCACTCATTTTGTACAACCTTGGAGTGGTTGTGAAAAGAGTAGGAATTTTTCTTCTTTTCTTCTTTTATTTTTTATTTTTATTTATTTTTTAATTTTAATTTTAATTTTAATTTCTGCATCTACTCATATTAGGTGAATGCATTCTCATTTGTTCATTTTCAAGATGATTATTGTCTTTTCTAGTGATATCTACTAAATGCAACCGACACGCTACCGAACATTTATCAACTTTCGGCGGTCAGTAGTCAAAGTTAAAAAAACAGTTTTGACGTCCGTTCGGTTAGTTAGGAAATATAATTTTTATTTCGCCAATTAACCGAACCGGTCCAATAAATACTTGTTTAGCTCAAAAAAAAAAAAAAAAAAAAATCCATTTTGCCCCATAAAAATAGGCTTGGCCCAATATAAAAAGTCATGACTAACCAACCAACTTCACCAAGTTAGCCAACTTAATCGAAATAGTAAAATTTATTCCTATTGGAATGAAATTAGTTAATTAACGAACTTTTCCGGTTCAGTGGCAAAAATACCCATATTGTCAACAATTTAACCAATACCTACCATACTTTCTAGGATTATTTACTTTTTTTTTTTTTTTTGGTTTTTTGGAGAATTATTTACTTTGATTGTTTTCATCTTTATTTTTCCTTAGCAACAATATCTAATCTTTAGATCACAGGAGAAGTCAAGAAGGGGTGGGTGACAGCCACGACCTCTTTCAGGCCCTCTCCTCTCACCAAAAAGACAAAAATGGTTACAACTTTTTCTATTAATTTATATTCCCCAATCCGGATATCATCTTAAAAAAATTTGACTTTCAATATTTTTATTTTTTATATCATATCAATAACTTTTTATTATTATTCAAATAAAAAAATCACTACTGAACAATTTTTTATTTTTTTTTATTTTTTCCTATATATATTTATTTTTACTTTTTTCATGTTAATTAATTTTTTAGGATAATTATATTTTGTCCCACGAACTACAACACATTGTCACTTTGCCCTATGAACGGACAATCCTACTGTTCGACTCCATCAAACTATAATTTTGTGCCTAAAACTCCTCTTCCGCCAGTCAAATACATTAACTCAGACAGTTAAAGTGACAATGTGTTATAATTCATGAGGACAAAGTGACAAGTTGATCATCTAAGTTAACACCTTTGACTGACGGAATGAGAGTTTTGAATACAAAATGATAATTTGATAGGGTCGGTAATAGGATTGTCAATTTATGAAAGCAAAATGATAATGCATTATATATAGTTGATGAAAGAAAATGTAATTAACCCCAACTTTTACTACAAACAAAGCCATAATTTTTTTATTTTTTTTTAAAAGGTGATAAGGCCATTACCAAACAGAGCCTTAAATCCATCCTTGCTTGGGATTGTTCCATACCGACAGCAATAGATAAATCCTTTCGAAAGAAGAAAAGGGGTGAGTGTGTATTTGTCTGAAGGAGTAAAAACAAAAGTTGAGATAATTTCATTGGTCTATATAGTATATATATTGTCACATTAACCATGATTTGGTCAAACTTAATTATCACTTTGATTTATCCAACACTTTTTTAGATATGCCATGTAAATTTGGTTACTTTCAACGTCAAACTCATAAACAAATAATCGCTAATGTATACGCATGTCAAATTTGCTCTTTCATTGAATCTCTCTCGATCTCGTATATTTATTTTGTATTGATTGATATACCTAGAGGTAGTAATTATGTTCTTTTGGGCCGTTGGCTTGTGTTAGTGTAGGGGTATAAGACTATATATGTTAATTATAATACGACCTATTTAATTAAATGGGCAAAACCCCTCAACTCTAACCCTATAATTTTATATTGGGTGTATGTCGGATTCGTGGGCCGTTTTAAAAACTGCCACCCATTATGTCTTGTGTCGGGTTTAGATCGTGTCAAAACATGAGTATAAGCTATACTATATAAGTCAACCCTAATCCGGCCAATTTAATTAAACGGGCCAGACTCTTCAATCCTAATCATTTAATTTCATATTGGGTTTGTGGGTCATGTAAAAATTGATAGCCGTAAATATATCGTGTTTTAAGTGTTTTTTAGAACAATTTTATTTATTTAGGCGAAACTTCATTTACCCCACTGGAACTTTGGCCACTTTTGCAAATACCCCCTAATGTTCAAAACCTCTCACTTAGGTGTATCAAAGTTTGGTTTTCTCTCACTTTGCCCATTCCGTACAGAAAATCCTAACGGAATGCCAATTTTACCCCTAACTCTAAAACTAAAACTGTGTCGTTTTTGGAACGGTATAGTTTTGGAGTCAGGGGTAAAACTGACATTTTTTGTACAGAATGGACAAAGTGAGAGAAAACCAAAGTTTGATACACCTAAGTAAGATGTTTTGAACATTGAGGGGTATTTACAAAAACCACGAAAGTTCAAAGGGGGTAAGTGAAGTTTCCCCATTTGTTTATTTATTTTATTTTTTCAAATTGGGTTGGACTTAGCTTTATCAATGTGTCCTTTTATTATGTAAGAAACACACACACACATATATATATATATATATATATATTAAAGTACAAATGACAATTTTATAGATTGGGTTATATGAAATTCTTCAAACTCAATTCGGAGGAAATTTGTGTCATTTTTTTTTTTGAAGCCACTTAAAACTCGCCACATTAGCCGGTACAAAATGAATATAATAAATGGGTATAAAAAGTAGCGTTACTCTTAATTATGCAGTCTTGCTAGCTGTGTTACAGTTTTTGTTATAAGTTGATTACAAATTGGCATGACCGTCAAATTATCACGTCAATCATTCGAATGTAGATTGTTGGATTGGTACTTGTCACGTTTGTTAACCGATAAACTAGTCATATTAATTTATAAAAAATCAGAATACAGATTTGTTTGGAAATTGGAACCATGGTAACCATGGAACAGAAAAATGTTGTAGAAGAATAGGAAAAAGAGAAAAGCAACATTCTAGCTCTAGGTGATGGGGACAAGACTCAAAGAGTCCAAAGCTTCAAACAGCATTAGTGCTCTCTTGAGTCAACATTTATGTGATCCGATCGAGAGACCCAAATCGTTGATAAAGTTTTCAAGAATTTTGCATCAAATCCAGAAATAAATGAAGAATAATTGAAGTGTGGAATATTTTAATGGGAAAATCAAATATAATCTTATAGAATGTCTTAATCCACTGATAAGGAAAATGATGCACTTTGATGATCCCACAAGAATCGTCTCTTTTTGTGTTGATATGGAATATAAGGTGAATTTCATAACTACGTTTCATTGTTCAATTACAACTTGAATATCTACGTCTCAACTAGCTTTCACACTAGATTTGGACAAAAAATAAAGAAAAATTATAATCCATGCACATAAAATTGTTTTGTAGTGACAAAGAAATGATGCCTATTCTGAAAGACGTACATTAATGGGATGGTGATGTTATGGAATCTGTTACGAAATATGACCATTGCACAATGTTAAAATAGGCATGTACAAACGGGATGATTATGACTACTTTGTGACTGTTAATTGCATAACCATTTTAGTAGATAGTTATAAAAAATCGTAAAATAGGGCGGTTAGTAGTTTTATAGGTAGGATAGGCGGTTAACAACCGCTAAACACATACCGTTATATATAATAAAAAATCATTTTTATTGTTTGCTTGTGATAGGACTCTTTTATTTTCAGATTTGGATTTGGTAGTGTATATTGTGAACATTATGTTGGCTTGTTCTATGTGAGTACGTGGAAATTAAATGATGTCTATTCATAAAGACATACATTAATGGAACGACGACGTTATGCAATCTGTTATGAAGATGACTATTAAACAATGTTAAAACTAGGTCGGTACATATAGCATTTAGTCTTACCAACTAGTCTTTCTTTTGTTTACTTATTTATATGTCAATTTTTGATATGATGGATGCAATGTATCAGATGGGAACAATAGATGACGTGGAAAAAAGAAACTATTCCCACGAATTGCATAAATACCCATCAAAATCATTCCTAAATAAATGTGCCAAATAGTTATCGTACTCTACTATCCACTAGGCAGCCAATAGGCAAGCGACAGGTCACATCACCAAGTAGCCAAATTCATAGTGGAAGCCAATTGTATCCATTGTAAAAGTATATCAGAACCTGACGCAAGCTTTTTGGCTCCAAACAAAGCCACAGTTTTACCCCAGGTGAGAGACCGCGGTCAAAAAGGTCCCACGCAAACCCCACCCCCACCAGGCCCCAAGCACCATTCTTTTTTAGTAAACGTTGACTCTTTGCTCCCCCAGCTGTCACTTTAGCCCACCCCATTCAACACACGCGCTTTCTTCCCCTGTGCGGCGCGAATCCGCGTTTCACCCATACAATTTGCCACGTGTGCATCCACTAAACCTTCTCTTGTATTTACCCTGGTGACTCTATCAAAAGACGCTCCCCTTAACCCTAGTCGAAGCTATATATAGCAACCGCCTCTCCTTCAGCATTTCTTCTCTGCCATTTTCGTTCTCTCCAAAGCTCATTGGCACACCATAAAAAGACTTCGATCACAGCCGTTTTGCATTCGAAACCTTCGTATATGCGTGCGTTTTGGCATTTGCTATTCCATTCGCGTCGTTTCGACAAGAACAAGCATCAATGGCTGCTGAGCGGCTCAGATTCAGCATAGGCTACGCGTTGGCGCCGAAGAAGCAGAGCAGCTTCATTCGCGACTCGCTCCTAAATCTCGCGAGTTCTCACGGCGTGGATCTCGTTAAGATTGACCCGACCCGAGCGCTGGCGGAGCAGGGCCCGTTCGACTGCGTACTCCACAAGCTGTACGGCGAGGAGTGGAAGCGGGAGTTGGAGCAGTTTCGCCGTGAAAACCCTAATGCGGCGATAATCGACTCGCCGGACGCGATCGAGCGCCTCCACAACCGAATCTCGATGCTACAGGTCGTTTCGGAGCTGAGGATGGAGTCGACAAGCGAGACGTTCGGGATCCCGAAGCAAATAGTCATCTACGACAAGGAGACGCTCTTCGATCGGCAGGCCTGGGAGAGCCTCAAGTTCCCGGTGATCGCGAAGCCTCTGGTCGCCGACGGCAGCGCCAAGTCGCACAAGATGGCCCTGGTGTACAACCACGACGGGCTTAACAAGCTCAAGCCCCCAATCGTGCTCCAGGAGTTCGTCAACCACGGCGGGGTAATCTTCAAGGTATACGTTGTCGGCGAGTACGTCCGGTGCGTGAAACGCAAGTCGTTGCCGGACGTATCCGAAGAGAGACTGGGGGTCTCCGAAGGGGTACTGTCGTTTTCGCAGGTCTCGAATATCGCCACGAACGAAAAGTTCGACGACAAGTACTACAAGATGATGCATTTGGACGATACCGAGATGCCACCGCAGAGTTTTCTAGCTGATATTGCCGGCGGGTTGCGGCGGGCGTTGAAGCTGAACTTGTTCAACTTCGATGTGATTCGGGACGCGAGGTCTGGAAACCGGTACCTTATAATTGACATCAATTACTTTCCTGGGTATGCGAAAATGCCGTATTACGAGGCCGCTTTGACGGATTTCTTCTTGGATGTGGTGACTAGGAGAGAAAAGGAGGTGGTGAAGTTGAATAATTGTGAGAAGGATATGATAAATTGTTGCAGTGACGGGGATGAGATTGGTAGGGAAGAGAAGGAGAGTTCGAGATAGGTCTGACATCAACGTAAGCAATTACCCGTGAATTGGTGGTGAATTTGCTGAAGGGAGTGAGTATTGGGTTTAGGTAGGAGATGGTTTTGGTATAGTGGAGAAAATGAGTAGGATTTGATGAAGGGTTCTAGTTTTTTAGCCTCTTGACAGCAATTACATGGTGTTTTGATGTTGATGATGTATATTCCCTCCGCCCAGTTTTACTCTGGAGATAGGTACTTTTCTCTAATACTCTTGAATGTTTTAGGGAAGTTGGAAGTTGTACTTTTTAAGGCTTTCGAGTATTTTCTTGCTTTAAAAACTGATCTTAGCTTGTGACCTTGGCACCTTTGATGAATGAAATTTACCATTTTGTCAATCAGACTTCCCATTTTAATCCTCTTCCTCTGTTTGTGGTTTTATTGAATTATTCATTATTTTCCTCTATACTCGAACTAATTGAGTCCTAGAGAATTGAGTGACCTTGTCTTACTAGGTTGGGTGATTAAGGATGCTAACAAACTCCTTACCATGTCAATAAATTACACTCATAAGAAAAAATTCTGAAAAAGAAAACGCAGGAGCTTTTTTTTTTTGGTTGGAAACTGGTTGCCTGGAAAAAAAGAAAAAAGAGAAAATGTATAAAGATGGAAAGCTCTAGCAAATACAAGATTCAGACTCCACGAGACATACCTATAGACATATCTTTGGTTGTTGGTTACTAATCGGGGCTTTCAAATTCCTTTCTTGATTTACTGTATCCTATCTTATCCTATCTGATAGCACGCTCTGTTCTATTGTCCTTTTATTGGACATGAGGGTTTTATTGGAAGTGCTGATACAAGAAACTTATCCGTGTTTTGTCCTTATTTTTTTCTCTTCAAATATAATTTAACTTATGTTTGGGGTTTTCATGAACTTATTTTGCAGTGCTCATGCTCTATTCTGGACATAGTTGTCGATTTCTGGGCTATGATGTATATTGTAATGGAATTTTGATAATATAATTTTTGTTTCTCTTATATTGTCTGTTCTGCACAGAGTTGTGTTTGGTTGCATGAATTTGAGGAGTTCTTTGAAGAGAGTAAGCATGTGGAAAGCACGTGCAAGATAGTATGTTGTGAGTTCTTTTAATTAAGAAAAAGATATTTAGTGAATTTTTCCCTTTCCAAGCAACGCATGGGCCGATGATTGTGCTTGACTTTTTTTTTTTTTCTTTTTTTTGTTGATTGTGCTTGACTTTTGATTTCTCATTATTGGTTATGCAGAATAGTGTATGTGACCAATGAGTACTAGAGAAGGCTATTGATGAGATTTTTCCTGTGACCAGTGTTGACTGGGGGTTGTAGAATGCATTTTTGCATGTACGTGATAGTGCCTATGGTGTTTGACTCTGTATCAACACAGATAGGTGAGAGTTGACCTATAGGTTTATTTTCGTGTTACTATGAGTAACCCATGTTAACAGATGTCCTTATTTTAGTGCAATATTTTCTTGTCCTCCAAATGGAGTCAAAATTCAAACACCTTGTGCTGATTTCAGATTTTTGACACTTATTAGGATAGGATCTGATTCAAACAAGATAGCTTTTCCAGATCATACTTACTAGAAAGTTCTAAATGCAATATCTGATCTATCTTCTACGTATAGAAGATGTAATAACGTGAATATTTTGCTCTCTTGTCTCCTCTTGTCAAATATTCACACGTGTTGGCTGAGCTATGGCATATTTTCTAGAGCTCAATTTTGAATTTAATGCTACCGGAACTTTTCAATGATGTTCTAAAAATATTTTGTTGAAATTTTTTCACTATTTGATTTGCATACATTTCTGTTAGTGTGGGTGGCTTTGACGAGGTTGGTGTTGGTGGGAGAGGGCTGGTGTTTGGTGCGTGTGGTAGTGTGAATGTTTGTTCGGAGAGGGGCTTGAATATTGGAGATGTGGACGGAAAATGTTTTATGCCTTAAAAAAATGTAAACCACTTTATGGAAAATAATGGAATAATTGACCGAAAATGTTTCACAGTTGACCAAGTTTTCCATGCGCCACCAAACACCTGGAAATGCTGGAAAATGTTTTACAGAACTTTTTATGTCGAAACAAACAAAGCTTATGTCTACAAGAGATTGGTTTAGGAAAGATGATTGAGGCATGATTTTGAAATGAACTAAAATTTTGTTTCTTTGTTTTTTCCTCCCTTTTTGGATCCTTTTAGGTTTCAGAAATGAGGTCCTGAGAGGCTTGGAATTATAAATACGCAGACACAAAAATGGGGATGTTTGTGATAGAGTGGCACCTTATTGTAGTTTTCCAGGCTTCATCTCTTTCTTTGAGTCCATTTAGGAATATGAGCCTTTAATTTGCTGACTTCTAATGAGTTAATTGTGAAGAAAAGATAAGAAATAATATTTCTTTTCGTAAATATGAACTATATGTATAGTAATTTTGGTGATTATTTCTTTCAAATAATTGGCTTTTCCTTTTTTTAGATTGGCTAGGAGGAGATTCATGCAACGATTGATGTGGTTACTCCTTTAACTTTCATAGGCATTTGGTATTCTGTTTTACCTTGGTTTTGCTTGGATTGAACTTCTAGTTGATGCTTCCTTTTTATTTTTTATGATTGGAGATTAGGAGGACATAGTAAATTGTGTCATTAAGAATGCTAATCTGATTGAAACCTTTAAATATGTTGAAAGCACTAAGGACTTCCAAGTCTTCTTATCACACACATGCACAAAAGGAGAAGATGGTAAGGGAGCCCTAAAGCTTGAATTTTCATTCCTTCTAATCTTTACCTTCTTTCCATATAACACTCGGTCTTCACTTAATGCTCCCCGTAGCCGTTATTTTATACTCCTTATGCTGAAGTGGTTCATTAACTTCCACTTCAGAAATTTTTAAGGAATATTTTCAAAATTTGTCCTAAATACATCTTGTTATTTGGTTCAACCCTTCCCTTTGCTCCCCCTGAGTTGCATGACCTACTCTTCTTTGATGCACTAAACCCAGTGGCAGCTTATGCTGATTCATCTTTTATATTCTCAACTGAATTTTTATGTCGTGATACCGCAATGGTGCTCATAATCAGAATTGCTTCATCAGTGCCAGTTCAATCATTTGCAATCATCTTTCCCTTAATGATAAAGTTATTTTCTCTCTCTTCCCCCCCCCCCCCCCCCCACTTAAATATTGCTAGTTTTTAGAAAAATGGAAATTAGACAAGGAGAGGGGAGGTGGGTCTTATCTGTATTTGTATATTAACATAGAATATTTCTTTATGTAACAGAGAACATTGCTGTAAGTAACATAGAATATTGATCTAGATAGAGCAGAATGGTGCTAAAGGATAAGTTTAGTCTACCCATTTTAGTTTGGACTATAGTATAATTGAGTTAATAAATTGATGGACATGAATTTGAGTTGGTCCAGAGTGATTGGCATCTTATGGTAGGAGTTGGTTTTTTCTATTATGCATGTAATCAGTATGTTGAGTCCATGTTACATGTGGCCTAGAGTCCATTCTGCTTTCTCAAGCCAATATGGATTATGATTTTGGGCAAAAATACTCTTTTTAAGCGATGCTGATGTTTTACTGTTCAGATCTTGGTTCAGAATCAGAGATTTTGACTGTCTTTTGGGAGGTGTTGTTAAGTTTTATATGAGGCTCTTTCCTTTCCATTTTACTTTTAGGAAACAAGAAATAAGATCATGACACACGGATAACTGGAAGGTTGCTGTGGGTTCTTTGTTCGTCAAATTTCAGGTAGAGATACCTTTTTTCACAGTTTTTTCAATTCAAGGTCACAGAGCAAGTTGCAATTAGCAGTGGGCAGCGTCAGAACCTGGACTTTCATGTTCAGCTATTCATGTCTGCCAGAATGTTTGCTGCATTGAAAGGGCAGAGTTGATAAAAGCTGATCATGTCCACAGAGTAATTATGTGAAGATTGAAAGTCTTTTTCTTTTTAGTTATAGGGATTTTTTTCCTCCCGTTTCTCTCCTGTGCCAAATGAAAGCTTATTGGTGGGATGGCTTAATTTTGTGGCTAAAGATTTTCAAGTTCTGGAACAATTATTATAGGGTACTAATCTAGCATGGATCGTGAATTTTTCATGCAAGTTTTAGTTAGCTTGTTGGAGGGTTGGGTGTAAGAATGAAGCTTGTGCGGAGAATTTGGATCTGGACAGGTTGCCCTGATCAGAGAAAGGGTACTCTAGAAGGCTTATGCTGTCATTTGATTGTATTTCACTTAATTCAGCTCTGCTTTGAAAGGAACTCCGTAAACTTGGTGAAGAATATATGGTGAAAGATTGAAATTTCAGACTAAACTTAATGCCACTCTACCATTTGCTTAGCTCCTAAGAAGAACAACAAAATAGCTCTTTTGCTTTATCTTGACCAATTGAAAGTCTACGTGGTGACACATGGTCAATCATCAGTTTGTAAAGAAACTTGAAGTAAATTTGTAGTACCTTAGCAACACTGGCTTTAGTGGGTTATTCTGAAAAATTAGGACATTTCTCTTTCACAAGGCATCATAGAGCGGTAGTAAGTAAGGAGGAATTTACATTTGAATCTATTAGGCCATTGGCCCATTGGGCATACAAAAGGAACAGAATTCTAAACGTAATGGATAATGTTTCTTTAATAGTTATGATTTAAAGTATGTGTATTAACAGCGTACAAGATGTCATGTCAATATTAGTACGTCTTTTAAGGAAATAACAAGATCAATCCTCTTAACAAACCCAAATTATTGAGGAAACTCTTTCTTCTTGTCATATTGGGTGTGTTTGGGAATAGACTGGACTGGAGGAAGTGGACTAGTACTATAGCAGATTTGATTAATGTAAAGAAAAAAGTAAGAATGTTTTGTATAGAAAAGTGAAATTTTTTGTTTCGTAGTGATTTTTTTATTTGAAAAGTGATTGATGTTATATAAAAAAATAAGAATGTTGAAATTGATTTTGAGAAATTTTTTTTGAGACTTTACAAAGTTCAGTCCGGTCTCTTGACAAACATAGCCATAAAGATGGCCTAAATAATATGACTTTTGGTTGCAGGCTTCGGAAATAGATGCCTTTATAAGAGCAGTGCACGGCGGGGTAAGTGTATAGGCAATGCACACCTCTTTAAGCAGTAAAGAGTCACCTGAACAAAAATCTTGCTCCCTGCTTCACAAATCGCCATCCTTTTAGACAGCCATTTTCTTGGCCTATAGTTCAATAATCTTTGGACTCCGTTGTTATTATTATTATTATTATTTGTGTGGCTTACTTGTATTTTTTAAGGGAAAAATACTGTAGACGTCCATATGTTTAATGTTAATTCTTATCATCCTAAGAGGTAGTTCAATCAGTTGGAACCATGTTTAATGAAACAGAGGTCAATAGTTCAAACCCTCCTCCCCACTCTTGTGCAAACATGTCAAAAAAAAAAAAAAAAAAAAAAAATCTTAATTCTTATCTTCTTTGGAGGAAAGAAGGGTACATGGTATACTACATTTGTGATCATCAAATTTTCCAAACCAAATTTAAAACACCATCGCTTTCCCCCCTTGGCCTTCTTTCAATTAATCCATCATAGAATATTGGTACCAAAAGTTCCAAGGCTGATGGTAATGGCAGCAATAGGGTGTTTGAAATGTATCCTCACAGGTGGAGAGATTAATAGTTCAAACCCCCTCTCCCCACTCTTGTGCAGACATGTCAAAAAAAAAATGTTAATTCTTATCTTCTTTGGAGGAAAGAAGGGTACATGCATGGTATACTATATTTGTAATCATCAAATTTTCCAAACCAAATTTAAAACACCATCGCTTTCCCCCCCCTTGGCCTTCTTTCAATTAATCCATCAAAGAATATTGGTACCAAAAGTTCCAAGGCTGATGGCGATGGCAGCAATAGGGTGTTTGAAATGTTTCCTCACGGGTGGAGAAGTTGATATATAGGCTCTTCTTCATGTACTGTACTTCCTACACTTGGCAGGCTTGGGTAGATAGGAAAAAGAAGAGAAGAGAGAAAGAAAAGTGGTAGACGGCTGCTTGCTAGATGGCTAACTTTCTCCTGTTGGCTTTTGTATGAGCACGTGAAGAAATTAAAGAAGGAAGCATACAGGGAAAATACTCTTTAGTCTAAGCCGAGATGCCCTCATCATTTGAAAAATGGTAAGCGATCCCATTCACAACCCCTTTTTTCTTCTCTTCTCATTTACGTATCTCTCTTGTGTAGCATTTATTTTGATGATATATATAGTAAGACCGTTGCCCCCGGTCCCCGGTCCCCGGACCCAATCGGGTACTTGCAAAACAAAGGAGCAGAAGGTGACTCGCTAGGGATACCGCCGCCGCCAAGAACACTTAAGTCAACAAATTGCTTATGGTTGAAATTAATTGTAAAAGAGTGAATATTGAGTGTACTCTTAACCCTCTTTATAGGTCTATTACTGGTAAGGCAATTGTTCCTTTGACACTTTCTATTCCGATATTGTCTTGATGAATCTCTTCATTCCTTTAGTGACACATGGGTTTATACGGGGTGAAGTAGGGATCAAGATCTCCTCGAATTCTTAAAGAATTTGACTTTCTCAAATTTTAAAATCTAGACATCCATTATATCTAAGGGTTAAAACAAATACCATATTTTATTTATAGTCTTATTAAGGAAACTAAATAACTCATTATATTCCCCAAATAAAAAGGCAATGCATAAATGGTCTTTTTTTTTTTTTTTGAAGTGATTTATTTATTTTGTTTCTCTCTTAAAACAAAAAATAATGTACAACTTGTTTCCTTCCCAAAAAAAAAAAACAACTTACACTTCTTCCTTATGTCAAAGTAAAATAAAAAAAAAATCTTAGCTTTTTTTTTTTTTTTTTTTTTTTTTTTTTTTTTTTTTTTTTTTTTTTTTTTTTTTTTAACTATTTATGCATTGCTTTCGTATTTTGGGAATATAATCAGTTATTTTGTTTCCTTAATAAGACCATAACATGTATCATTTGTTTTAACCGCCTTCGATATAATGGACGGCCAGATTTAAGAATTTGAGGAACTTGAATTCTCTATGAATTTGAGGGGATCCCGATCCAGTGAGGTAGTCAATAACTTGCCTATTAAACCCAACTTGCCATTTATATGCCCGTCAACTTGTCTAGAAATTGACATAAGGAATAGATTGTATCAAATTGAAAGTTCGAAAGTGAAATTGAGCGGTTTTAAAATTTTAGGGGGTCTTCTTAAATTGTTGGTAATTCAGTGGTTCCATGTGAAGTTTCCCTTGAAACTACAAATGATAATTTTGAAATAAAACCACTTTTCCCTTTTCGCAAAAATGAGAAGACAAAAATGACTAACGGATCCAACTTAGATTACCATGGTAGCATGATGGGGTCGAGTAGTAAGATTGGCAGTTTATGAGAGAAATATTGACATAGCGTCATAGTTCATAGGAGAAAAAGATAATTACCCCATTAATTAATTTAGTTCAAGTGCATATCTCAAGGGTCTTTCTAGAATTGCCTTGGAGTGGCCTATATTAATTGAGAAGAAAGATTTTGAGGTCTCAAAACCCTAGTAGAGCAATGTGATTGGATTGATTTTTTTTTTTTTGGGTACACGTGGCAAATAGTTCACTAACAAAAGTGGACAGATGGAGTGATTTTACACCGTCAGAAAATTTTATCAATTTTGAAAGAAAAATGATAAAAGTACAACTTAAACCTAACTAAGACCCAACTTTTCTCTCAAGTATCAGCTTTTTTTACAAAAAAAAAAAAAATTGCTAGGGGAGAAGAGAAAAAGTCTTAAACTAGAAATTGAGTCTAA
The DNA here is from genome assembly GCA_006937295.1 of Carpinus fangiana. Classification (NCBI taxonomy): domain Eukaryota; kingdom Viridiplantae; phylum Streptophyta; class Magnoliopsida; order Fagales; family Betulaceae; genus Carpinus; species Carpinus fangiana. Next base: position 7,840,903 of record CM017325.1, read on the forward strand.
AATAGGAGAAAAGTTGAGTCTTTGTTAGGTTTATATGTGGCTGGATCACATCTACTTTTGAAAACCCAATAACTAGTTAATTGCATAAAAATCACATGGGCCAAATTTGGATTTAACCCTTTTTTCCTAAAAAAAAAAAAAAAAAAAAAAATTTATAAATGTGAGATCCTAAGACCGACAAAGAACCTTCTACGTAGACGGTATACCTCTATGCATCCTCATGGCTAGAACCCAATAGCGTATTAAAGAGCGATTGCTTAATAGTCTGCGACACTTAATTACTGGTTACTGAATCTACCTAAATCCTCACCTAAAATGTGGTCGTTAAAAGAGTAAAAATTGAACTCAACTTGGGTGGCTATTGACAGGTACTTGTAGGTTTTGCAGTTAGTGGCTTGTATTACACGTAAACAATTAATCTTATCTATTAATGGTGACAATTATGCATAACTAATAATCTGAATATCGACTCTCTTTGTCTCCCTTGTTCATCATTTGATGTTACACTTTAAGAGCTGTAAGAGACTTCAAGGGGGATTTTTTTTCCTCAATTAGGGTGGAAAAGTGGCGGTGACATGGTTGGCTTTGCTATGTTACAAAAAGGTCCAAATCTTAATCAACATGTTATTTATTTATCCTACTGCACTCAATATCTCTAGGTTTTTAGATTATGGGCTAGCTAGCTTTTCTCACGTACCTAAAAGATCATTTTCAAATTGCAATTTCCTTCTTGCATGTGTTGTTTCAGGCAACCCCATCATATCATGCTCATCCTGTTCTCAGGTCTCTTGCTTTGATGTCCAATGAATGAACGACGAGAATGTTGTTAAATCATCACTTATTTTAAGAGTTTAAGTTGATAGAAAAATAGTCAATTTAATTATTTAATCAACACTTTAAAATAATCTCTCACACATATGAGCTCAAACTCTCTCTCAATAAGAGGTGATCGACGGAAACAAGGTTCGAATCTTGTTAAATTATCACTTATCGTAAAAGTTAATTATAAGTTGATGGATAAAAATAAATTTAATCAAATACTTTAACAAATGCAATCCAGTGCATCACAATTTGAAACTGGAGGTAATTTGCTACATCAATCGCTCCAAAATTAATCTTATTCTAATACAATGTAAAATCATTAGTTTTTTTTAAAGTTTATATTAATTAATAAGAAATGATAAATTTAATCATTTAATTAATATTTTAACAAGGGTTAAGTACAACTTAGAAACTTAGAACGTGGTGGTGTATGATTTGGATGTTATTAGGTGCCAAAAGAAACTTGAACATAAAGTTGCATAGGGACAATTATCAACTATTACATCAATAAAAATGGAAAAGAATATCAAAGGATTCAATACAATGAACACTTTGTGAGGAAAAAGAGGTTTACATGTATCCTGTGTATAAAGGTAGCAAAAAATTAAAAAAAAAAAAAAATCTAACATACAATAATAATAATCATGAATGAACCAATAATATTATTTCCTGTGTGGAACTCATATTGGCTTGATACTTCACTTGAAACATAGGTGCTCTACCATGCCAATGGCGATGGTGAGGATGTAAACCTGCAAAGAGAATTAAGGAAAATGTTAATTAAATTGTCAGCAAAAGTGGAACAAGTATAAACCAAGTGCAGATAAAGAAAGAAAGGAAGCTTCCATTTCCAGCCAATAAATAAAGAAATAGACCATAAAGGAATTAGAAAATAAAAATAAAATATTTGAGAGACAAGAACCTACTCCAACATATCTTTCCAGTAGGAGTCACTTGTTTCATCAACCATGAGTTTCTCCCAATCCTCAAAGATGGAGGTTGAGAATTGATTTGGGTGATCAGTACTCAAAGGAGGTGCAGAAACCAATGCAGGCATCGATGGATTCTCTGCAGGATTCTCACTCAAGCTGCTGTTTTTGACATCAATATTATTAACTTCTGCAGTATTTGCCCATGAATTGGCAATCTCCTGCGGGTTGCTGGGGGCTTGAGGGATCAAAAGTCCCGGGTTCATATATTCCCAACCATTGATAAATCCTTCAAATGGGTTACTGAGAATTGCTGTGCTTGTGTTCACAACCTGCAAGAGATTTTGCAGGAGTTGGATTCTCGCCAGGTGAGAAGGATCTGGCTGCAAACCAAGACCATTTCCCCAAGGACTCATCAAATTTCCAACGTTTGCAGATGCACCAATCAACATAGAGAGATTCATAAGGTGGTTTGGATCTGTTCTTGGCTTGTGGGTGGTTGGATCAATGCCCATTTGAAGGAGTTTCTTCCTTAAATGAGTATTCCAATAGTTCTTGATTTCATTGTCTGTCCTCCCAGGAAGTTGTGTTGCAATCCTAGACCACCTGCGACAAAAAAGAAAAAAAGAAAAAAAAAGAAAAAAGTCAAATAAAAAATAGTTTGAATGATCTAACAAGCATGCAAAGGAAATTACTGTCTATACGTACTTGTTTCCAAGAACTGAGTGAAGGTTGATGATCTTTCTCTCTTCATCTTCAGAGAATTTGCCTCTCTTAATATCAGGCTTGAGGTAATTCGTCCACCTTAATCTGCAACTCTTTCCGCACCTATTCAAGTCGGCATGTTTGGGGAGAGCTTTCCAACTTCCATGCCCATGGCTGCTAATATAATCAGTAAGCTTCTGGTCTTCCTCCGGCGTCCATGGCCCTTTCTTCAAACCCTTCTCATCACAACATGGGGAACGACCCATTTTTGGGAAGAAAGAGATAGAGATCGATGAGAGTTGAGATATGATATTGGAGTTTAAAGGTACAAGTCTTGTTAGAAATATAGCTGATGGGTGCTGGTTTTATAGGTGATTCTTGGAGATATGATTCAAATGATGATGTCATTATCATTCTTTCTTTTCATATGATATTCAATTAATTTATTTTCATATAAATAATTTAGAAATATGGCTGCGTTAAGCATGCCGGCCGGTCCATCAGCTTCCTTAGATTTGTCCTCAATTTAGGAAACTAACCTGGTTTTTACTTTGTTGTGTACATACTTAAAGAAAAAAAAATGGTTAATTAATATATCTAAGTAGATCTAAACCCATTACACTACAAAAAACAAATTTTTTATTGACCTAAGTTTTTTGACGTATCAGGATATTTGACACTAAACCTTATTGACGTGGAATTCTTGACGTGTGGGCAAGGTTAAAAATATGGGTGTCACTAAAGTTTATTTATTGACGTATCATTGCTTGACATGTCAACATTTATTAATGTGTTAATTACTGACATGTCAATTTTATTAACGTGGCAAAACTGCCACGTTAATAAATTTCTTGATTTATTGACTTCCTTGGTGTCTCTCTCTCCAACATACTTCATATTCAAATACATTCTACATTAATTGAGTTCGTCTATAGGGCGGATGTCGGTTCATGCGTTTTGAGTTTTTTACCTAAAAATTTTAATTTTTTTTTTTTTTTAAAAGGTGCGGACGTGGACTGGGTAGATGCTGGGAGTCTGGGACTACCAGCATTCACTGTATAGACGAACTCTTCCACAGTAGCTTCTTTATCATTTTCCTACCATTTAAATATTCTTTCAAATCAATACTAGGGGTTTAAAGAGTCGGTTAATAATTATCTAATTATTCCATTTTATTCCCAAATATATGTTATGCACCATTGGATCAATGCCACGTATATTATACATTTGAGGAGATAAACAAGGAATAAACGTCATACTTATAGAATCACTTCTACCTGTGGACCCTCATATAGGTGTTCAGACGATATGATTCAAATGATGATGCCATTATCATTCTTTCTTTTCATATGATATTCAAATTTCTTTTCCTAGAAAAATAATTTAGAAATATGGCTGTATTAAGCATACTGGATTTATAGGTTCTTCGGAGATATATATGATTCAATCGATGATGTCATTATCAATCTTTCTTTTCATATGATATTCAAATTTCTGTTCATAGCTGGAAAGAATTTAGACATATGGCTGAATTAATTAAGCATATATATATATATGCTGGCTTTATAATAGGTGCTTGGGGATGATATATATGATTCAAACGATGATGTCATTATCGATCATTCTTTAATTTCTTTTTCATATGATATACATAGCTTCCAAAAGCACGACAATGAGGGGGAAAGCCACCTAGCGACCATTTTGGCCATTTTCAGCAAATGGAAGACAAGCTCATTAGATCCACCAAAATCAGGATTAGGTAGTCCAGGTGTCTTTTTATTTAGGTGGTAATTTCCTTATCTGAGGTTTCGTAAAGCACATATGTTTTGAAAGCCACCAGTAATTTGATTTCCATTGATTAATATTTATATAACCATGCTGCTAATACTACAACAACAAGCCTACAAGCCTACAACACCTGATTGAACGTGATACAGTGAGAAAAACATGCTTGGTCATTGCTAAAATCCTTAATGTTATCGCTGGATCCGGCTCAATAGGACTGGAGAGGCCTTCGGTTAATGGCCAAGATGCCCTGGAAAAAATCCTAGGGCCATCATTTCGTCACGTGTCCTATTATTAAAAAATATATATATTATTTACTATTTTTAAAATAAATAAAAACTAAAATAATATTTGTTTATTATATGGCCCTTGGGGGTGGCCAGACCACCCCCAAGGGCCACCATTTGGCCATGGGGTGGCTCTGGCCACCCCATACCGGTGGCCCTTGGGGGTGGCCCTGCCACCACCAAGGGCCAAAAAGAAAAGAAAAGAATTTATTTATTTGGCCCTTGGGGGTGGTTCGGCCACCCCCAAGGGCCACCGTTTGGGTGAGCCTGCCACCGCCGCCACCAAATGAATCCCTTCAGGTCTTTCCATCTTTCTCCTTCCTCCAAAGTGTCTCAACACCTCCATTTACTTTGCATTTATAAATTTGCATCACCTCCATTTTCCCACCAACAAAACTGAAAATTTATTCTTCTCAGCAACTAAATACACACCGACAGTCCAATCCTTCCAAAGCTTCATCTTTTTTCTCTTTTCAAAAAAGAAAAAGAAAAGTTGATTGCTAGAATCAATAGAAACACAGTTCGAATATCCCCTTGCCCCGCCCATTGGGGGAATTACTTATAAAAAAAAATAAAAAATAAAAATTCTTCACGCCCAAATTAACAAAACTTAATTGTTATCAAAGACAGGGAGGAAGAAAGAGAGATCATATTCCGTAGTGAAGGAGTGATCGGAAGTAAGGGGGAGAGATCGTGAGGAGGTTGGCGGAGCAGATCGGGGGAGAGAGCGGAGAGGCCGTGAGTTAGGTCTGCTCGACGGCTTCAGCTGGTTGTAGCTGGTGGGTTTGTGAGGCCATGGAGGAAGAGAGGAAGCGTTGGGAGCATGGAGGCGGCCAGATTTGGTGCTAGGCTTGGCAGTCTCGGTGGATGGAGATGGATTTCCGGCGGTGGAGAGAGAAAATCATGGAAGAGAGAAGAGGAAGAGGCGGAGGAAAATGAAATGAATTTTTTTATTGTTTTGTTTTTTTATTTATTTTTAAAAATAAAATAATAAATTATTATTATTTTTAGTGCGCCACGTGTTGCGTTGATGGCCTTAGGATCTCTTTAAAGAGATCCTAGCCATCAACCAGATCACCTCCAGTCCAAAATGGATTGGAGATGATCCTTGTCCGTTATCACTAGGGTCATCACATTTCCACCGTCATTAAAAACTTATTAGTGGCCACTCTTGATAATTTCTCATGCTTTTCTAGAGATATTTTGATCTTTATTGAAGTTAACTGGAAAATTTTGTAGGATATGCGATGCAGATCAGACTCAAAGATCGTGCTTCTCTGTTACTACGATCGATCCTACGTTCGATCGTACCCATGATAGCGATCGTTCGCAGAACTCGAGCCCAACGTCAAAAGCTACTGAGGAAGCGACCGATGGAAGGAGATCGATCGCATAATCGAGCGCCCTCCTGCACTCGATCGCACCCGTGATGCGATCGATCGCACACGGGGACTTATGTTACTTTTTCCGCATTTTACTTATTAAACCCGATGTTATTTAGTTGTTTTAGCATTCTTAGGGTTTTGAGAGTCTTCATTTCGTTATTTTATTAGGTTTAGGGTTACGGGGGGTATTTATGTAATATTTTTAATATGTTTAGGGTTTGTGGCTATAAATATATGCTTATAGCCTCCAAACAATTCAGTTTATGTTGTTTATCAGTTTTCATTGAATAAGAATCTCATAGTTGAGTTTTCTTTCCATTTCTCCCTTAAAATCGTAGATATAATCTAAATTTTGATAAGAGTTCTTAGATCGTTGATAGACTCACGATCTAGAATTACATATCCGCTGCTTATTGTTGTTCTTCGCTGTAACCCACTAAGTCACGCTGCATCAATATGTTATGGAAAGATTATGAATAATTAGCAGGCACATGCATGTTCAAGACAATGATCTACTCGTAGTGTACTTTGAAGCTAGCTTCAGACACAACATTAATGATGTTTGGAACATGATCCTCTCCATTAATTTAAATGAACAAAGAAAATGTTTTTAATCATTAATGTACCATATATATAATTAAAAGAAAATGTTTTTACTTTTATTTTGAATTGATTTTTACTCCATTTTCTTTTAATACAAATATGTAAGATGTATCTATATCACATTATATTCTTATGCCTAAAAATAGGGTGTCTAGCTTTATGTTGTAAACCTAAAATTTTGGAAAGCTGGGATTTCATGTATATCAATGAAAACATGATCATTGTTCTTATCTTCTTATATTTGTTCTTGCATTATCAAATATGTTAGTACAAAATCTAAAACAGAAAAAAAAAAAAAAAAAAAAAAATGCTCCTAAGGTACGTTATAGAGTTGTTGTCCTTAAGAGATTATTTGTTCCCATAAATTTAGATAAATTGGTTTGCGTTGGGTTATAGCAAAAACTTCATCAGGATACAATGAAATCCGTAAGACTTTTGAAGTATGATTGCGTTTCACATAAAACAAAACCAAATCAGAATACCATCTGAATTTCTATACTAGCAATGAGAGAACATAAATTTTGAAATTGCAATTGGATTTTGAGAGAGACAGACAAAAGAGAAAATCTCAATGTGTTTTAAACTGGTAATGTTTGTTCATGAACAGACATTTACATTTCGAAATTAACAGAAAACTAATTCTAACGGTCATTAAAATATTACCATTCGATATTAATAGATACTTAATTTTGACCATTAGATTAAATTTATAATTAACGGCTGTTATTAAAACGTGCAGAAGTTTGATGCTTCACACCACACTAGTGCATACGCTCAAGTACCGCTTTAAAGCAATAACCCGGTGTGAGTTGACATTATAAAGGCCTCAATTATTTTATCTCATTCTCATTAATTTAAGACCCTCTTCATTCGAGACTCTTTAAACACCTTCCATTATAAATTAATGTTCCCAAACTGAAAATATAGAAATGGATCAAGATCCCCAACAATTTTTTAAAAATTGTCAGCTAGGTTTTTTGAAAATCTCAACCATTAAAGTAATCTAATGGCTTAAAATAAAACACTCTATTTTTTTAGTGGATAGCATAGATTTCGAGGATGAATTTCAAATTTCAAAATTTTGAATTTATCTCTCCTATATTAAATATGTGTTTAATTTTGAATCATTAGATTTTTTCAATGACTTAAATTTTCAAAAAAACTGGCTAACAATTTTCCAAAATTGCTGGGAATCTTGATCCAAAATATAGACATACATATATAATAATATTAAGGGTTAAATACTTAATTAGTCCCTAGGGTTTGGAAATTTTATTTTTTCCTCCCTAGGGTTTGGAAAGTGACCAAATTGGTCCTTGAGGTTTTGAAAATAGACAAAGTTAGTACATCCGTCAGTTGACCGTTAGTTGACTTAACGGACTGACACGTGGACCAATTAAAAGTTGACACGTGTCACTTAATTAAATTTTTTTTTTTTAAAAAAAAAAAA
>CM017325.1:7849408-7907851 GCA_006937295.1 Carpinus fangiana
AAAAAAAAAAAAAAATTTAATTAAGTGACACGTGTCAACTTTTAATTGGTACACGTGTCAGTCCGTTAAGTTAACTAACGGTCAACTAACGGATGGACTAACTTGATCTATTTTCAAAACCTCAATGACCAATTTGGTCACTTTCCAAACCGTAGGAAGAAAAAAATAAAATTTCTAAACCCTATGGACTAATTAAGTATTTAACCCTAATATTAATTATAAAAAAGTTTAAGAAAATATTCTTTTAGATATTGTGAGGGTGAATTTTGCATGTTGAGTCATCCAACATCATTATTAATTAAAGGTAATTAAGAGAGGCTGCTTCTTTTAATTCTTCAAGTACATTTTTCTAGTCCTCATGCTCTCATCAAATTTTGTCATTTTCTAATTATTTTGACAATCCGAAATCCTAGTAATATTATGTGAACTTATATAATTCTTTAATAATAATAATAAAAAATAAATAAATAAAGCAGTCTCTAACTGCTCTACGTACCAACGTTCCTTCGCAATATTGTTGATCATCCATTACTAAATCATCTTCAATCTTTTGGATTCCAAATACAATTAATATTAATTAATTTTTGTCAATGAAGTTGAATTTTATCCATACAAAAAAGTAAACATGTGATCAAAATAAATGAGCTAATAAGTTCAAATCTGATCGAGTCAGGGAAGACTGCACTCTAGTTATATTTATAAAGTTGACTGCACTCTAGCTATCAAAATAATTGAGTTAATAAGTTCAAATCTGACCGAGTCAGGGATGACATCACTCTAGCTATCACATGTAACTATATATATATTTTGTGTTCAGAAAAAAAAAAAAAAAAAATTGGAACTTCGAATTTTATTTTATTTGAGGTTTGAAGAATTAACTCCTTTTGGCATTTGGCAGTCGAGATTTCGTTGATCAATTGCCAAGAGGTCCAAGACTCAAGGCATTTGTTGTGAACAAAATTTATTTTTAATATATATATATTTGCAAAAAACCACAATTTCAAAACTATTTATAAGATTTTATAATAGTTTTAATCGGGAATTGCGTTTTCAAAAACAAATTATTAATTAGTTGAAAGAATTTCAATTATATATACTATCAATGGTATAATATATATATATATATATATCTATATATATATAGAACTACTATGATAACTACGAATTATAAGTTCCTAATTATTTTTTTTTTGTTGACAAAATCCCCTCTAAGAGGAATACTTCATTACATATCATAGAGGTAGGTGATCAATTTTTGAAAAAAGTAGCATTTACATTCTAATTGTGAACATTGACCTCGGGCATGCACCTGATTTCTTTCTTTATTAATAGAGCCTATACATAATCTGTATGCAGATTTAACTGGCCAATTTATGTTGAGGCTAAGCAGAACTAAGATTATTCTTACAACGTATAAAAAAAGCAAAAACTAAGAATTGAAAACAGAAAATGGAATTTAGGAAGAGAGAAAATAACAAATAGAAAAGAGAAAATTCATAAGTGCCCCAAATAAACAAATAGAGAAATAACTCTGAAAGACTTAAATTTAATTGATAGTATAAACTGAATTGAAAAATTATTAACGAAGATTAGATGTCTTTATATAGGCTAGACATCTCCTAAATTAACAAGAAAAATGAAAACAAATCCTAATATGAAAGGAAAAATCCAATCATTATTAAAAAGGAAAACTAAAGCATAAATAATAAATATACTTTTATTATTATTATTATTATGGGGAAAATTCAGTTTATCCCCTTGAAGTTTTAGGAGTTTTTCAATTTGAACCCCAAAATTTTAAAATTGGCAGTTTACCCCCTTGAAGTTTCAAAAAGTGGCAATTTAAACCTTCCGTCAAATTGGACGAAAAAATATGAAATGACAAAACTGCCCTTAGGCTATTTTTTTTTTAATTTCCGTCCATTTTAATGAAAGATTTTGATAAATTACCAATTATCCCAAAAGCTTAAGCTTATAGGAAGAGGTAAATTTAATCACTTAATCATTACTTTAACACTCCCCCTCACGTGTGGGCTCAAACTCCCTTTTAATAGGTGAGGTCCAACACGTGGAATATTTAATTTAAATGGGGGGTGAATTGACAGAGTCAAGGTTTGATCCCATGACCTTTGGTTTTGATACCATGTTAAATTACCAGTTATCCCAAAAGCTTAAGCTTATAGGAAGAGGTAAATTTAATCACTTAATCATTACTTTAACATGTTTAAATTGCCACTTTTTGAAACTTCAAGGGGGTAAACTGTCAATTTTGAAACTTTAGGGTTCAAATTGAAAAACTCATGCAACTTCAGGGGGTAAATTGAATTTTGCCTTCTTCTTCTTCTTCTTCTTCTTCCATTTACCAAAGGATAAACATCATTGACCCAAAACTGCTATTTGTCTCACTGAAGCTTCTTCTTCTTCTTCTTCTTCCATTTACCAAAGGATAAACATCATTGACCCAAAACTGCTATTTGTCTCACTGAAGCTGCTTCGTCTTCTTCTTCTGCATATGTGCTTCTTCTTCTTCTTCTGCATCATATGCTGACATCTTTTCACAAAACCAAACATTTACCAAAGGATAAACATCATTGACCCAAAACTGCTATTTGTCTCACTGAAGCTGAAACTTAATTAATTTTGTATGTGCAGAGATTAGGGTATAAGCATTTTTCTTAAGGTATCCCTCTTGGCGTTAGGTTATAATTTAGGGCCATTATTAAATTTTGACACGATCTATGAACACGATAAGAACTTAACACAACATTAGCGGATTATGGTTGAAGGATTTGACCTATATAGTACTCTTATAATATTCATATCTCGATACAACTTAAAGTTCTATACACGACAGACAACATTTAAGATTGACAATTTTTTATACGACCCTTGAATCCGACACAAACCCAACACAAAATTAGTGGTTTAGAGTTGAAGGGTCTTTATCATTTACATAAATAGGTCAAATTATAGTTTACCTATATATAATTATAATCTTATAACCATATCTTAACACAACTTAAACCGGTATCATCGAGACCTCGTTAGTTATATCCCTTGTTGGCAGCTTTCTAGTGTGATTAATTGTAGGCATAACGTGCACTTGGGCCTTTGACGACCATTAGTATAAATAAATATTGTTAGGGTATGTTTGGCAGTTGCTGAAATCTTTGACATTTCCTAGGATCTTAGTTGGTTTTGACCCAAGCCGTGATAGCTTAGATCAAGGGTTTTCATACGCTGTTCAAAGAGGGTGACATAGTAGCTACACCACTCGTCAAAGGGCCTAGAAAAAGACACTAAGAAATGCCAAATGTTTTTTCAATCTTCTTACATCATTGGCTTCATTGACAAGAAGCCTCTATTGCATGAAAAAATAAAATTGATTAAAAAAACATGGGGATCAGTTGAAAAGAAATGACCTGTTGACTGCAAATTATGCCATGAAGTTTCTGAGCTAATTTGCTTATCAAACTTGGTTTCTTGCGTGATCATATATAAATATATTTTTCTTTCGATGATAACAAGAATGGGAGAAGCATAGAAAACAGAAGAAATAACCAAAATCGATATGTTTATATCCCTTTGACATCCTGGAAACTTCCGGAAAGTTCATTTTTTTTCTGAAAGAGGGAGTGTCTGTTACGGCAAACTTGAATGTAATGGCTGTTTGTATTTGGTTTTTAACGGTATAAGGTTGAAAAAAAAAAAAAACTACCACGTTACTTGGTAGACTTAGCAAGACAATTAACATCCTTTTTCTCTAGTGTTATTCATACGTACGTACGGCAGCTGTTTGTGTGTTCCACTGGCTAGTTAATTACATTTAGGGGTAATTATCTTTTGCTCCCATAAACTATAACGTCTTGACACTTTTTTTTCTTGGACTACTAACTATGACACTTGACCTCATCAAACTACTATCTTATAACACTTTTCTCATTTCTGTCAATCAAAGGGATGAAATTTAAAGGTCAACCGTTATATTTAAAATGATCGTGCATTTTTAATAAAACATCTAATTTTTATATGCATTTATTAAAATTTATATATGTATTTTTAAATACTTGCCAATTTAATAAAGAGGGAAGCTATCCCATTTGATGTTGAAATCACATAATCTTCTTCTTCTTCTTTTTCTTTTCTTTTCTTCTTCTTCTTCTTCTTCTTCTTCTTCTTCTTCTTCTTCTTTTTTTTTTTTTTTTTTTTTTTTTTTTTTTTTTTTTTTTTTTTTTTTTTTTTTTTTTTTTTTTTTTTTTTTTTTTTTTTTTTTTTTTTTTTTTTTTTTTCAATTTGTAAACTAAGGCTCTGTTTGTTTCGACATAAAATATTTTTCATCGGAAAATATTTTCAACGGAAAATAATTTCTTGAAAATTGATTTCTTAAAAATATTTATATGTGTTTGGTACGTACGGAAAATCACTTTTTTTTTGTTAAAAAAAAATTATATATATAAACTTAGGGGAAAATATACTTTACCCATTTAACTATCCACCCATTTGCATTTTGAACCCCAATGTTTAAAAGGTGACAATTTACACTTGATCCCATGAAATACACTTTACTCTCCTAAAGTATTTTGAATTGACACTTTACCCCTCAAAACTTAGTTACTTTGGGGGGAGGGGGGGTAAAGTGTCAATTCAAAGTACTTCAGCGGGTAAAGTGTCACCTTTTAAACATTGGGGTTAAACGTGCAAATTGGTGGATAGTTAGGGGCTAAAGTGTATTTTTCCCATATTTTTATTCAATCATATTAACGGGTCCCATTGATGTCCCAATGAGTCCTGATCGGGTCCCTGCAAGGTCCTAGTTGGTTCTTGACAGTGTCTAACCGGGTCCCGACAGTGTCCCGATCAAGTCTTGGTTGGTTCCTGATCAAGGTGTCCTAACAGGGTCTGGAAGATGTCCAGTCAGGTCCTGGTGATGTCTCGCAAATGTCCTGACTAGGTCTCAGTAGTGTCCTAGTCGAGGTCCCGACAACGTCTTAGCTGAGTTTGTTGATTTAAGAATCAAATGCTCAAACTTGAAAAATAGTTTACAGTTTTCAACAATAGAAACTATTTTTTGGAAATTAAAGAAATTTTTTGGTCAAACCGAAAATATTTTTTATTGACTATTATTTTCCGTCACACACCCAAAAATATGGAAACATTTCAAAAATCATTTTCCACCGAAACAAACAAACCTAATATATGCATCAATTTGTCCGAAATTGTTTAGGCAAATTCTATACTCCTCACTCCTCAGTCCCTCACATGCTCAAGAAGTCGAGAATAGTTCTATCCATTTGTTCGGTAATGCCATTTTGCTGTGGTGTCCCCAAAATACTAACTTCATAATACCTCTCAAAAATACCATCGCAGTGATTACCCTTATTGTCTAATTTCAGAAACTTCTTTAAGCCTCTCATTCTCAACAGTGGCCTTCAGTTTCTTGAAAATATCAAACACATTCGATTTATGCTCCAAGATATATACCGACAATTTCTAGTAGCATCATCAGTAAAAGTGAAAATGATGAGAGCCACTAGGAGATTATAACTGTGATTGACCTTGTACACATCTGTTTGAATTATTTCTAATTGTTCTGATTTTGAACTCTTGATAACTTTTGAAAGACTAATCTTTCTCTGTTTCCTGTAAACATTAAGACCTTGTTCCATTTTCACTTAAATGCCAAGTACTAGGAGCTAGTAACTCTTTCATAAATGGAGTAAGGATCATGCATATGCATGGATGATGGATCCCTTTCGCAATTGGAACCCCCGACCCCGATAGGTCCGAGGCATGAAAAAAAGAAAACAAGACCATAGTGCCCAAGTGCACATTTTGTCCTAGGAACAGGAACAGCCCATAGGATTGATGCGACTTTCATTCGACAGTCAATGTAGTAATGTGGTGATAGATTCACATAAAAGGCGGGGTTTATTAAAGATACACATGTAAGTGAAAAAAACAAAAAATTAATTAAGTCTCACTGAAATAATCACTCTTTACACCATGCCCCAACTGTGTGGTCATTATTTTGACATAGAAATAATCACTCTTTAAATCTCCTTGTAAATGGTGATTAAGTGTAAAAAGTATTTCAGCTATTTATTTTCAATTTGGTTGTTATCGCTGTTGCTGTTGCTGAATGTTGATCAACTTATAGTATGCTCCACTGTGGTTCTCTATAAGTGCTGAATGACTCCCTTGCTCTATTATCTTTCCACCTTCCAAAACTGATATTTGGTCTGCATTTTTTATTGTTGACAGCCTATGAGCTACCATGACTGTTGTTCTGTTCTTCATCAACCTGTCCAAAGCTTGCTGCACCACACGCTCTGACTCCAAATCTAGAGCGCTAGTGGCTTCATCTAGCAGCAAGATTGCTGGGTTCTTGATAATGGCTCGGGCAATGGCTACCCTTTGTTTCTGGCCACCAGACAGCTGCACTCCCCGTTCACCTACTCTTGTAGAGTAGCCCTCAGGAAGCGCACTGATAAAGCTATGAGCATTAGCCTGCTTGGATGATTCAATTACTTCTGCTTCAGAAGCTCCTTCTTTTCCATAAAGAATGTTTTCATATATTGATGTGGCAAAAAGAGCTGGTTCTTGCTGGACTAGGCCAATGTGTTTCCTAAGAGACTTGAGCTTCAGTTTCTTTATGTCTTTCCCTGCAAGAATTTGATGAATGCTTGTTAGAATCAGCATGCTGAATACTTTTCTAGATTCTGGTTTGACATTATCTGGTTAATAGAGGATCTTGCATGAGGAGGGTTGTTTAGAGAATTATATTGGCAAAGTAAGAATCATTTTCCACAATGCATAAGCTGTAATCTACCTATGTTTCTATTTGTTAAAGTATTGAATTACAGCCTATGTTTCTATTTGTTAAAGTATTGATTAAGAGATTAAATATACTATTTCCTATTAACTTAAGCTTTTAGAATAAGCGGTGATTTAAAACAGTTTTTCCGTAGATTATCTATCCAAGAACCTTACCATTTATCATCAGTTTTCCAGCCGTCGGATCATAAAATCGCAGTATAAGAGAGATGACAGAGCTTTTACCGGAACCACTTTGCCCCACTAATGCCATACACTGCCCTGAATGATCTTTAGATTGAAGTCCTTAAAAATCTCAACTTCAGGTCTCGCAGGGTAGCTGAATTGGATGCCCCTTAGCTCAATTGTTCCCTCCACTGTCATTAACTCTTCTCCAACATCACTTGTTATCTCTGCCTTTCTGTCTGTCACATCAAAGACTGATGCCACCATTTGGTTCCCCTTCAAGATGTCTGGGGCCAATGCCAATGTCTCACCCATAGCTAATGCCGTTACAATCAGAACAAAAAATGATTTCATGACAGATTTGAAGCTAGCAAGCCCCTGCCTCATCAAAACAGAACCATACCTGAACAAAGTCAAACAAGACCAAGAACTTCATTTAATTTGAGGGATCTTCAACCAAGCCATCTAGAGTAAGGCTATGAGAGCAATATACAGGTTGTTTTACTATAACCTATATGCTTATGCAACAAAAAACTAATATTCTTGCATTTTCTTCTGTTTTCATGTTTGCAGTTACATATGTTTGGAGGTCTTTTTTTGTTGGACACCTTAAACAGCATCAAACATGCAAGAGAATATTGAATAACAAATTAAATTACTATGGTTCTTTTTCTCTAGCCTATGTCTTTTATAGAAAAATTGTAAAAAAGTGAAGCTAAAGCCACATACCATAAGGCCAGGGCATAGGATGAGTAGATGAAGAACTGGCTTATGCCATAACACATGCCTGAAATCTGACCACGAGTTAATGATCGCTTGGAAGGCTCAACGAGTTCTTGAGCATAAAGGTCCAGGATCTTCTCCTCAGCGCAAAATGCAGCAACAGTTCGGAGATTACTCACAGCCTCACCAGCCAGCATGTTAGCTTTCAGATAGGTTTTGCTCAAGTTGCCACCAAAGCCTTGCATGAAAAGTTTCTGCAACAGTGCAAAAGTTTCTAAGAGTAATTTACTAGTATATTGGATATTGATTGGAATAAAAATAGGACTAATAGGAAACCTCGCTGATGTGACCACTGATGATCAATGGGTATGTGGCTATGACAACAAGTGTGATCCTCCAGTTCAAGAAGAAGGCAATGGCGAAAGCAGTAAAGACAAATCCTACATTCTGTAAAAGAATGGAACTGCGATCAACAACTATAGTTCGTAATAGAGTTGCATCACTTTCTAGACGCGAAGAAAGCATAGAACTTGTGTTGTCATCGAACCACCCAATCTCATTCCTCAAAATGGCTGCAATCAGAAGATACAAGAGAACAGTTAAGTAGAAGTTGGCAAAAACCATTGAATTCTCAAACTTGATGAAATAACACTTTAAGCAGAAGATGGTAAAATATCTTGATGATATTCCACTTTGTTGTCAGAAAATTAAAAAGATACAATTATATGGATTCATCATTAAAAACAAATGTTGACCCTTCAACTCAAAGAACCTTAGCCAGTTAGCCTTGAAAAGATCCTATTTGATGCAATTATAGGAAGGAAAATATAAATAATCCACTTGTCCTGCAGCAGTAAGAAAAAATATATGTTGTGACCTAATTGCCCAGGATTCAGGAAGGTAAGAGAACAGGAAACAGTCATGATCACAACTTACATGAAAACATCTTCTCTCGCACGCGAAGAGTTAGTCGCTCTCCCATGATTCCAAAACAGAAATGTTCTATTCCACAAACAATGACGGTTACAATTGCAGCCGCACAGAACAACAATGCAATCTTCTTGATCTCATGCTGTGTTGTGTCCCAATCCATGTAATAGGACACAAGTGATTGAGATAACCCAAGAGCGCAAAGGGGAATCTGAGCTCCAGCAATAAACGCACATATGGTGCCCACCGCCCCATAAGCCCAGTCTTGGCCAACCATGGAGTAGAGTCTTCTAGCAGAAACATATTTCAGCTTCACAGTCTCCCCTCCATCAGTACCAACACGGCCGAGAGATTCTTTATCAGAACAAAAACTAGAACCAAAGCTTGTTGTGCGGGATAGCTGACGTGAGTATTTTATGCTACAAATGAAGTTATTGAAAATGATCATTATTGACAGGTTAAATAATTCTTGTCAAAAGCAGAAAATAGAACATGGTCTTAATCAGTATGATATTTGATGATAGAACTTCCCATTTTGATCTTTAACTATGGGGCAACTTGTTGTTGTAGAATGGATTTGTATATAGTGTTCATTTCTTTAATGTTTCATGATTGAAGACAAACATATATTTATATTTTCAGAGGTTTCAATGACCACTGGAACTCATTATCATTTGTGTAAAGATGCACCTCATTTATAATGATTGGAAATTGAGTATTTTTAATGTGACTGACAAAGCATCCAAATGATTTTATATTGAATGTGTTGGGGAGAGAAACACCTAGGGAGTCAAACAAGAGTAAGTTAATATATATATTAAGACACCATTTCTAGTCCAAAAGCCTAAGCTAATGGGCTTGTGTCTACTTAAGTATATTAATTACTCTTTTTCTTTATACTTCACCAATGTGGGACATAATCTCACAATTGTACTCACAACATAATGAGTACCTTGATGTCCGTCCCAAGTTAGGACCACGTGAAGGGTAGCGTTGCAGAGAACCTGCAGCCTCTTGAAGTTGAATTAGTGACGCATAGGCACTGTTCAGGTTCAAAATAAGCTCCTCATGGTTCCCAGTTTCTATTATATTCCCTTCATGTACAACAGCAATTATATCTGCATTTCTTATGGTAGAAAGCCGATGCGCAATCATTACAGTTGTTCGTCCAATCATGACACGATCAAGTGCCTCCTGCACACTCTTCTCAGACTCTGCATCTAGTGCACTTGTAGCTTCATCCAGTAGAAGTATTGATGGATTCTTCAGAATTGCTCGTGATATTGCAATCCTTTGCTTCTGTCCACCTGATAGTTGTATTCCTCTCTCACCAACCTGCAAAAGAAGCACTTACATCACTCCCTTCCAATACATGTTCCCTAAGATACAAAGGGTAGGATCCTTTTCAAAATATAGAAATACAAAACTAATCAAAGCTATTTAGTTATATCAAAAAGTTTCCTTCTTGAAACTCTACTCAAATAATTTGATTCCTCTCCTTTATCATGAACTGCACTTTTTTTCTTGTTTTAGTAGTCCTTCTCCAATTAGAAAAGAGGTTAGATTTTTTTTTAAGTGATTAACAGAAGAAAGAGGCGACGGTCTAAGAAGAACAAAATTTGATTAAGCAATATGTCAATCCATAGTAGATGCTTAATTAATAAAGTTCTTCAGATTTTTGTTCTGGTTAATGTTCAAAAAATCTATTATTCGCTTCTGGTTTTCCATAATGCACTTGCATACACGTTTATGTGTATCCGTAGTTCACAATAGCAATGAAAGAAGCCAGTACCTGAGTTTCAAATCTCTCAGGAAGGTTGTTTATGAAAGAGATAGCCTCTGAAAGTTTGGCTGCACGTGTGATCTCTTCAACGGTGGCATCATCCTTTCCATAGAGTATGTTCTCCCTAATGCTTGTAGCAAAAAGGGCAGGCTCCTGATTTACTAAGCCAATTTGCTGCCTTAGCCACTTGAGGTCAAGCTCTCTGAGATCATGCCCATCTAATAGTATTTCCCCAGAAAGGGGCTCATAAAACCGTTCAATCAAAGACACAACCGTGCTCTTTCCAGACCCACTTCCTCCCACAAGGGCTACAATCTTGCCAGAAGGGATGTCAAGACACAGATTTTTAAAAATAGCAACATCTGGACGAGATGGGTAACTAAAAGAGACATTCTTGAACTGAATACAGCCCTCTAGTTTGTCCAGTTTCTGGCCAGTCCTGGAGCTGGCTTTGCTCACAGTGTCCCTCTCTATCATCTCAAAAATGGGATAGGCAGCTGCCTTTGCTCGGACAAAAGCAGTGATGTCTGGTGCTACCTGTCCTAGTGACCTGAGAAGCAACAGAAGCAAATAATGTGTTTACTGTTTTGTGGAATTCTGATGGAAAACTTGGATAATAAGCCAAATGATCATTTACAAGCAACCAAGATTGGAATCAGTATGAGTTGAGTGTCCATGGAATATCATGTCACCCAGATGTTCTTTGTGGAAACTGCTTAATTTGATAGCTTCCATCGTGAGCCAGGGGATATCATGCATTTAGTCTCATTATTAATATGCATAAAACTCCTAATTAAATTGCTTCTGAAGTTTCTACTTTAACCAGAATAATTCTTAATCAACAACATATGCTTTTGACCATTCCTCAAATTCATCACTCTTACCTCCACTGGAAATCATCACTGAATTTGAAAGGAATATTTTCCAAATTATTCAGATTTCCTATAACTTTCAAAATCCCTATTCGCTTCTCTGATATTAGTCTTCCAGCATGAGGCAGCATAGCTTTTTAATTATTTACAATTTGTCATCATAAAACTTCTTATGACAATATACCATTAGTCATGATTACATACTGATTTTCCAAGCTTTTGAATTCTATATCCCCTAATTGTAACTGTAATCGGATCGTATAGCTGCAACCAAAATGCAAATGTTCTAACTCATCAAAGGATTGAATCTTCATGTCCATCAATTGAACTTATCTATAATTCTAAATCACAACAAAATCATTCAAAAGAGAGGCTGAGATAGTGGAAGAATTTGATATCCACATGCCTGCATTTCAATTTGATTCAGATGTGACAATAGAATACAGTTGATCAAATCATCAAAATGCTATCTGTCAAACACAATGGAATGATTCAACTCCGTGGAAGGCAAAATAAAGCAAGAAAAAGAATGTCTTACAGGCCAGCGATAACAACATTGAGCATGGTGGTGAAAGATTCCCCTCCATTCGCAATGTTCTTGTGAACAACAATGCTAGTGAACCAAACAAGCAATGCCCATGAAAGGAAAAGGACACAATGCAAGGAGCCTAGTCCTAGCCCTTTGGCCAATCCTGCTTTTCTCCCATACTTGTATGTCTCCATGAGAGCATTCTTATATGATTTAACTGCTGTCTCTTCCCCTGCAAATGCTTGGACTGTTCTAACGTTTCCAATCACCTGCAAGTCACATAAGAGAGAGAGTTAATTTTCCAATTAAACTTTTTTTGTGATAGTTAACAACTAAAACCCACTATCCAATGAGTAATGCTACTTAGTGGACGATTATACAACTTACATATAACTTGATAATGTGACAGTAAAAATAAGCTATTGCATCAACACTTCTTAAAAAATAAATAAATAAATAAAGGCTTGATTTTCATTGCTACAATATCTCAGTTATATGGTAGTCGTATAACAATGTACTAAATAGCACTACTTCTATCCAATAGTCGCTTTTTCCTTCGAGTAATGTTACTCTTCACACCCATAACTCACAATGGGACATCAGCTACTTAAAACATGCTACATCAAGTATGCGAAACTAGTCCGATAAATAAGTGTGAAGAGTAACATTACTCTTTTACCATCCAACAAAGCGTACCTCCTGTGAAAAATTCATCTTTAATGCATAAATAAATGGCGGCGAAGATTGTAAAATGAGAGAAAACTCTAGTTATTTCTTCACTGGAAACAATCTTCACCGTTCATTTTGTAAAGTAAAATCTCCAATTATTTGTTCACTTGGAGGCAAGCCAAATTCTTGATGATAAATTTAGAGGATTTTAGAAATAATATGGACATGAAAGAGGGAGTGAACAGACCTCTTCGGCAATCTCACCAGCCTCGACATAGGATTTTCGAATACTGCCAAGGATACCAAATGAAACCCAGGCATAGATGCCACCAGCAAGAGCAATTAAGGGGACAATTGAGAGTGTTATCAGAGTGATCTGCCACACCCTAAGAAACCCAATAAGGAAGCCTACAAGAAAACGGCTAATGTAGTGCATGAAGTTCCCCACCTACATCACCCACCAAACATTTCAGTTTCAAAAATATCTCCTCCACAGGCTGCAAAATCTAAATTCAAAACAAATATATATACACTTAAAAACAGGACTGCTATTTAATAAACTCATATCCTTCTTCCATATAATTTTTTTAAAAAATAGTCATTAGATTAAGGGTTCGCCATTTCAAAAAGTGCAATTTTAGAATATACGATTTGAAACACAACTAAGCGCTTGATAAAATCGTAATTTGGCCTTTAAATCGTGCATTTTCAAAAAAAAAAAAAAAAAAAATTTAATTCGCAACTTTTAAATTTTTGGGTTTGGGATATTAACATAGCCAATTTGGCGACTAAGTTGACACTCTATTTGTTACACAGGAATATAAGTCATTTCACTAGCTGGGTTTACTTATCCAAAAAAATATAATTTTTTTAAATATATATATAAAAATTATAAATTATAAATATAAAATTAATCAACAATTTTCTGATATGCTTAATCTTGATTTAACACAAAGTAAGCACAAAATTGCACTCAACAATCTGTCATTAAAAGCATGCCTTTTGAGTTCATAACTCTCTCCAAATGGAGCATTTAATTTTCCTTCCAGCTGGAAAAGGCATTTTGAAGTAAAAGTTAGGGTAAAATCCATATTCTCCCCTTAAACTACCACTCAATTGACAATGTCCCTCCCAATCTTTCAATTATGACAATGTATCCTCCAAATTACAAAAATATTGTCAATGTCCCCCCCTAAGGCTAGCAAAAAGATAAAAATGGTCTTATTTATTTCTCAATAAGACAAAAATACCCCTATAAGATAAAAAAATTAAAAAAAAGAAAAATTATAATTTAAAAAGAATGATTTTTTTTAAACAGAATTTTTTACTTAAAAGAATTTTTTTTTTTTTAGAAAACGAAAATTTTTATTTTCTTACCCGAAAATAGTTAATTTTTTTAAAATATAAATTTTTATTTAAAATAGTTATAAAATTTTTTTTTAAAAAAATCAATTTTTATAAAAAAAAAATGAAAATTTTTAATTTTTTTCATATACAAAGGATTTTTTTTTTAATTTCTAATTTTCCACCCTTTGAATTTTTTTTTTGTTTAGTTTTATATTTTTTTCTAGAAGTATTAGTTTTTTATTTTACTAAGGGTATTTTCGTCATTGGGGAACATTAACAATTTTTGATAGTTTGGGAGGAACATTGTCAATTTAGTGATAATTTGAAGAGGGTATGTAAACTTTCTCCTAAAAGTTAATACCTACCCCACGGACTTATAAATGCCACTTGCCATTGCAATTACTCCAAATTACTCTCACAACAGGTCTCTTGAAATTAACAAATTTTATTTAAATACCATAAATCCCATTAATTAAAGTCAAATAATTGCAAATAAGAAAAAGAAAGACCATGATTATTCAATTAGGACGCGACAGCTTGGACCTACATTGACCAAACATATAGATAACAAAAAGTAAAAAATAATAATAATTTCCTATTAATTAATTAATTAATTAACCTTCTCAGAGTCCCCAAGTGATAGCCTTATGAAGCGGAGGTCACAAGTTCAAATCTCCCTACCCCTATCTTGTGTGGACATGTAAAAAAAAAAAAAAATAAACCTTCTCAGAAAGGGCTTCTTGAACAACAGTAATATCACTTGTAATTGCAGCTATGACTTCTCCTGTGGAAGCTTCAGTATCAAAGAGAGTAATATCTTGATTTAACATGGACCTCAAGTATGCCATCCTCATCTTTGCTGCTTGCCTTTCCCCAGTATGCATCCAACAGGCCACCTCTATAATCACAATTAAAAATATTTAATCATACAATAAAAGGTGTAATTAATTAAAATTATTTCTTTCATAAGAAGAATAAATACCTGTCCATGCGGAAAACATTATGACAATACTGAGATACACAAAATCCAGTGAATACTACAAAAAAGAAAAAAGAAAAATTCATAATTTGCACTGATGACAGCTCAAAATATCCTTCAAAAATTAATAATAATTAGTATTAGAAATGGCCAATATGGTATTTCCATGATACTGGTGCATGCAAGTGGAGTACCTTGGCAACTTTGTGGGAAGCTTCTTTGGGGAAGAGATAAGCCATCCCAATAATATTTATCAACTGCCCAAAGAAAATGAAGAAAACGGGCACAGAAGCTCCATGGACACATGCACCAACCGACCCGATTGCCATCAGGATGCAATCATAAGAGTCGGCAAAAGAAAATAGCTTGAGCATTGAAACTTTATTGATCTGCTTCTTCTTCTTCTTCTTTGTATGATCGTTGGCGGCCTCATTGTTGCCGGAAAATGAGCCTGAGTCGATCATTTTTGGCCTGAAAAAAAATGGCTAAAGAAGTGTTTGTGAGAGAAAATAAAGTACTGTCAAATGGCTGGAAAACGTGAGGGGTGCTACCACTCTTAAGTTTGAAGATGAGAAGTGCCACAACTTATAGCGTAACTGGTAGATAATAATAAATAATAATATGAGGATGATAGGGTGGTGGCACTGGTGGGGAGTTGGATGGAACATTAAATTACATGCAGCAAAAAAGAACAATAAAAAATAATAATAAGTGGGGGGTGTGAAAGAAAACAATTAGACGTACAGATGAGTCATAAATATTTGCTTTTTCCTTTTGTCTGAGCTACTATGTGGAGTTTGAAGTGAAATCTGCTTTGGTTGCTTGAACCAAAACAGCAAAGATATCATCTATTTATATTTCTGTACAATACCCAAAGGATGACTTTTACAGGAAAGAATATTAATGTTACAGATAAGAAATTAATGTAAAGCAAGATTGGAGACACACGAGACTTAAAGCTACGGCTAAGGCTATTAATATAAAACAAAGGAGCATGGCGATGGCAGCTAGGAGCATGGCTTCAGTTGATGGTAGCTAGGAGCATGGCGATGGCAGCTAGGAGCATGGCTTGAGTTCTTGGAGCATGCTGGCAGGAGCCATGTTTGACTTGCTGGACTCTCTACTGTTAACATTCCCCCTCAAGTTGATGGGTAGAGAAAAGACCACAACTTGTCTCGTAGGAAAAGAAATCAGGCCCGAGATAAACCTTTGGTGAAAACATCGGATGGTTGAGCATGAGTGGAAATGTACCGAGCAAGAACATCCTTATTTAAAAATTTTCTTTCTAATGAAGTGATAATCCACTTCAGTGTGCTTCGTGCGGGCATGAAAGACACGATTAGAGGAGAGAGAGAGAGCACTAATATTATCAACCCATAAGCATGGAGTGTGAACAAGTGGGACCTTTAACTCTTGAAATAGCATTCGAATCCAATACAATTCAGCAACAACAATTGCCATGGACCGATACTCGGCCTCTGTGCTAGATTTGGCCACAACTGCCTGTTTCTTAGCAGCCCAAGAAATGAGGCACAGACCAAGATAAATGCCATAGCCCATGGTAGATTTTCTGTCATCTGAACTACCTGCCCAATCAGAATCACAATAACCATTAAGTTGCAAAGAGCCTTTTGTATAATGTAGCCCAAAAGTAGGTGTGCCCTTAAGGTAACGGAGAACACGTTTTGCAGCAATGAGATGAACAGACATCGGAGAGTGAAGAAACTGACAGAGTTGGTTGACACTATATGCAATATCAGGTCGTGTTAGCGTACAGTATTGTAAGGCTCCTACAATTTGATGATAACTGGTGGGGTCAGCCAAAGGATCCCCAATAAACTTAGAGTTTTCCCCCTGAAGCACATGGAGTGGAGACTGGTTTAGAATCCTCCATTTTTGTCCTTTGTAACAAATCAGCAATGTACTTTGTTTGAGACAAAAATAGTTCTTGATCACCCTTTTGCACATGAATACCGAGGAAGTAAGATAAGGGTCCCAAGTCTTTCACGGCAAATTCACTCTGCAGCTTAATAATAAGATGAGAGATGGCAGAAAAGGAAGTGCTTGTGACTAGTATATCATCAACGTAAATAAGGACAAACACAGTGACCATATGATGATGAAAATAAAAAAGTGAGGTATCAACAACAGAACCCACAAAACCAAGATCCATCAAAGCTTGAGAGAGCCGCATGAACCAAGCTCAGGGGGCTTGTTTCAGTCCATAAAGAGACTTGTGAAGTCTGCACACATAATCAGGAAGGAGAGGATCTTCAAAACCTTTTGGCTGCTCCATAAACACTTCCTCCTCAAGAAACCCATGTAGAAAAGCATTAGATATGTCTAATTGATGTATAAACCAGCCAAAGTGAACAACCAAAGCTAACACTAGCCGAATGGTTGCTGGCTTTATAGCAGGATTGAAGGTTTCATTAAAATCAACACCCCCCCTCTTGATCGCCCCCTTAGCAACAAGCCTAGCCTTGTACTGATCAATGGTACCATCTGATTTTTGTTTAAGCTTAAACACCCATTTATTTCGCACCACCTTTTTATGGGAAGGTCTAGGACATAAAGACCAAGTTTTATTTGACAGTAAAGCATTATACTCAGTTTGCATGGCATCCAACCAACAAGGGTTCTTCATGGCCTGACTATAAGTGGTAGGCTCGGTTAGAAGGCTCACAGAGGTTAAAGCATGGAAGGGATATTTTATGGATGAATAAAGATGATAATCAGGGAAGAGTTTAGGTGTGGATGATTGGGTTTGGGAACGAGTAAGCATACGAGGTAAGGGCTGTGGAGAGGAGGGTATAAGAACCTCAGAGCTATCATGGGAAGGTATAGGGGCTGCAGAGCTGTCAAGTGGATGAGCAGAACTGTTGGTTGGAGGAGAGGCTGTTAGTTCTAGATTGTCTGATGTAGGTACTGAAGAGGACAAATCTTGGACATGAGAACTAGAAGAGTTAGAGGTACTGTCAAGACCTAAATCAAGAAATAAAGATGGAGGCAACACAAGAGAGGAAAAAATACCTGAAGGAGCAGGGGGTGCGAAACCATGAGGAGGATCCAATGCAGCACGAGTTGAAACAAGACTATCCTTTGCTGGAAATTGAGACTCATAAAAAATGACATGTCTAGAGATATAGACACGGTTAGTTTGAAGATCAAGACAGCGGTAAGCTTTCTGAGTACTACTGTACCCGATGAGTACACATTTTTTACTTCTGAAATTCAACTTATGAGACGTGTATGGCCTGAGTAAGGGATAGCATGCACAACCAAAAGTTTTGAGGAAAGAATAATCCGGGTGTTTTTGAAAAAGTTTGAAGAAGGGAGAAATATTACCCAAAACAGTGGTTGGCATGCGATTAATTAAGTATGATGCAGTTAAAAAGGCATCAACCCAATAAGTAGAAGAAAGACCCGATTGTGCTAGAAGGGATAAACCAGTTTTAGTGATGTGTCTGTGTTTCCTTTTAGAAATTCCATTTTGTTCAGAAGTGTAAGGACATGTCAATCTATGCAAAATTCCATGTGTGTTTGTGAAATTTTTAAAGGTAGTTGAGACATATTCTCCTCCATTATCAGTTTGAATTTGTTTGATTTTGCAAGAAAAGAAGTTCTCAACTAGCTTTTTAAATTTAATAAAACATGAAAGCACATCAGATTTTTTACGTAAAGGAAACAACCAAGAAAAACGAGAATAGTCATCAATAAAAATAACATAAAATTTACAGCCACCAGTTGATAGAATAGGAGAGGTCCACACATCTGAGTGAACTAAAGCAAGGGGATGTGTAGACACTCTATTAGAATCCAAAAAAGGCAATTTTTTGCTCTTGGACACTGACAAGAATCACACAACTTATTACGTTTTACAGAACCAGAGTAAGGAAACAAAGATTGTTGTAATAGTCTGTGAACAACAGAGTCTGCTGGGTGTCCAAGTCGAAAGTGCCAAACATCAAGAGGTGCTGTGATTTCTAGAAAAGCAGAAAAACGTGACAGAAAAGCTGTTGAAGAAAGAAAGGCAGCTTTGGACTTGAGTTTATTGGACTGCAACTGCTTAAGGTAGATTGGATAAAGTTCTGCTTCACTCGGCCCTTGCAGGAGGATTTCCTTGGTCAGCATATCCTTAATTACAAAATAAGTAGCAGTGAGTATAAAGTAACAATGATTGTCTTTACAAAATTTTTGTATTGACAGTAAATTGGATGAGGCATGAGGGCAATGCAGAATATTATTTAGGCAAAACTGAATATTTGGAGTGGAGATTAGTGAAGAACCAGTGTTTGCTATTTGTAGGCCCCCTCCATTCCCCACTGTCACATTCTCAGTCCCTTGATAAGGTTGCTGTAAAGTTAAATTTTCAAGCTCTGAAGTGATGTGGTGGTTTGCTCCACTGTCAAGGTACCATGGCTGATCATGTTCAGTAGCACCATGAGTATGTGCTACCATTGCTGTTAATTGAGAAGGTGGATGACGACCCTAATATGAATAGTCCATCCTATGATAGCAATCTAATGCTTGATGGCTTAATTTCCCACAAATCTGACAAGGAACACGATTAGTAGGCAAAAAATGAGTAGAAGAGTCCATATTTTTACCCATTTGCATAGAAGTAGGAAAACGTGATCTTTGCTGAGTGGTTCGTGGCTGAGTGGGTGCTGACGGCTGTGGAAGATGCTGCTATGGTTGATAAGATTGCTAAAACTGACGAGGAGGTTGTCTATAGCTGTGCCGAAACTTGTATTTTCTGAAGTGATGTTGTGGTTTCTGTTTTTGTGTAAAGAAAGCAAGCTGTCCTCCTTCGAGTTGAACAGATTTCTAAGATGCATCAAGCAGTTGTTCGTAATTCAAAAGTTCCATTTGAAAGCTGTCAAAGGAAATTGGAGTGTCTCGTGTAACAAAGCTGAGGGTTGTAATGAAAGGATGATAGGAGGAATTAAGACCTCCAACAACATAAGAAATAAGATCCTCGTCATCTACTCCTTTTCCAGCTGCAACAAGTTGGTCAACCAGGCTTTTTGCAGTGAGTAGGAAATCTGAGCAGCTCTTGGATCCTTGATTGAGGGTCTGAAGTTGCTGCTTGAGGTGGGAAATCCCAGTGCGGGATTTTGGAGTAAATCTGTTGGAGAGAGAAGCCCAAACTTGTCGGGCAGTATTCATTCCATAAATTGTGGAAAGAATCCTCTCAGTGAGAGTTGCATTAATCCAGGCCAGTATAAACTAGTCCTTCTTTTGCCATACCAGGAAGTCTGGATTGTGAACCTCTGTTGGTTTGCCAGTAGCATCAAGAGTAAATTCTGAGGGACAAGCCTCAGAGCCATCAACGATACCCAAGAGGTCATGGGCTCGTAGAGCTGGAAGAAATTGAGTGATCCAGCTTATGAAGTTGGGACCATCTAATTTTAAGGACACCAATGATGTAATATTTGGGAAAGCAAAGGTTAGGCTAGCAGCAGCCATTTCAAAGGATCGAAACGAGGGATTAACCAAGAAGGCTTTGATACCAAGTTTGAAGTGAAATCTACTTTGGTTGCTTGAACCAAAACAGCAAAGATATCATCTATTTATATTTCTGTACAATACACAGAGGATGACTTTTACAGGTAAGAATATTAATGTTACAGGTAAGAAATTAATGTAAAGCAAGATTGGAGACATAAAGAGACTTAAAGCTACGGCTAAGGCTATTAGTATAAAACAAAAGAGCATGACGATGGCAGCTAGGAGCATGGCTTGAGTTCTTGGAGCATGCTGGCAGGAGCCATGTTTGACTTGCTGGACTCTCTACTGTTAACAAGTGGGTCATTAAGTGCGAGTTAATCTAACAGGAGGGAATTGGCTTATTTCTGTCTTTCAAATGAAATTGATAGTATCTATTTTACGGTTAATATTTTATAATCTTCTTTTAAAAAAATTGTTCTAAAATAATATATCACTATTCTATAAGTTGATAACACATTAGAGATTAGAGAGCATTGAAGAAAGAGCATAACAGGGTAAGGGGAGGGAGTAGCAACTACCTTCTCCCCAGTCCCCGCCCCCTTTCTCCTTTCCCCTCCTTTTCTCCACCTCCACTGTAGATCGACCAAGTGTAATATATATATATTTAAATAAATGAATTTAATAGTATATATAAAATCAATGTTGAATGTCACCTCTCCTTTTTGTGCGGACATGTTAAAAAAAAAAAAAAAAAGGTCAATGTTGAATGTTAGGACGTATTTTAAACAATTAAATAATGTGAAATCATCTAACTAGGTCCCATCTTAATTTGTGAGTGATAGACCGATATAGGCTTTAAATCATAATTATAAAATAAATACTATTCAATTTATTTGATAACACTTTTTTCTTTTAAAGTTTTTGTATTTAATAATATGTCAGTGTTGAATGCTAACACGTCTTTTGAACAATTAAATAATGAGAAATCATATTCCTAATAAATAGCTCAATCGGCTATGAATCACGCCTCATGAAATAAAGGTCAATAGTTCAAATATCTTCTTCTTTACTTGTGTGAATATGCTAAATAATAATAATGTGAAATCATTTTAACTATCCACTCATTTGCATTTTTAACCCTAATGTTTAAAAGGTGACACTTTACACTTGATCCCATGAAATACACTTTACCGTCTTGAAGTATTTTGAATTGACACTTTACCCCCTATGAGTTAACACTTTACCTCTAAAAACTTAGTTACTTTTAGGAGGGGGGGTAAAGTGTCAACTCAAAGTACTTCAGCAGGTAAAGTGTCACCTTTTAAACATTGAGATTAAACGTGCAAATTGGTGGATAGTTCAGGGGGATAAAATGTATTTTTCCCATATTTTTATTCAATCATATTAACGGGTCCCATCAATGTCCCAGTGAGTCCTGATCGGGTCCCTGCAGGGTCCTAGTTGGTTCTTGACAGTGTCTAACCGGGTCCTGATAGTGTCCCGATCAAGTCCTGGTGATGTCCTAACAGGGTCCTGAAGATGTCCTAGTCAGGTCTCAGTAGTGTCCTAGTCGGGGTCCCAACGACGTTTTGGCTAAGTTTGTCGATTTAAGAATGAAATGCTTAAACTTTAAAAATAGTTTACGGTTTTCAAAATAGAAACTATTTTCGGAAATTAAAGAAAATTTTTTGATCAAATCAAAAATATTTTTTGTTGACTATTATTTTCCGTCACACAAACACCCAAAAATATAGAAAACATTTCGAAAATCATTTTTCACCGAAACAAACAAACCTAATATGCATCAATTTGTCCGAAATTGTTTAGGCAACCCAAGATGAATTCTATACTACTCCTCAGTCCCTCACATGCTCAAGAATAGTTCTATCCATTTGTTCAGTAATGCCATTTTGCTCCCCAAAATACTAACTTCATAATACCTCTCAAAAACACCATTGCAGTGATTACCCTTCTTGTCTAATTTCAGACACTTCTTCTTTAAACCTCTCATCCTCAACCGTGACCTTCAGTTTCTTGAAAATATCAAACACATTCGATTTATGCTCCAAGATACCGACAATTTCTAGTAGCATCATCAGTAAAAGTGAAAATGATGAGAGCCACTAGGAGATTATAACTGTGATTGTCCTTATACACATCTGTAGGAATTATTTCTAGTTGTTCCGATTTTGAACTCTTGATAACTTTTGAAAGACTAATCTTTCTCCGTTTCCGGTAGACATTAAGACCTTGTTCCATTTTCACTTAAATGCCAAGTACTAGGAGCTAGTAACTCTTTCATCAATGGAGTAAGAATCATGCATATGCATGGATGATGGATCCCTTTCGCAATTGGAACCCCGGACCCCGATAGGTCCGAGGCATGAAAAAAAGAAAAAAAGAAAAACATAGTGCCCAACCGCACAAGTTGTCCTTGGAACAGGAACAGCCCATAGGATTGATATGACTTTCATTCAACAGTAGGGGTGTCAATGCGAGCGGTTATTACCGCCAACCGTTTAACCGCCTAACCGCTTTTTATATACTATATTTTTATAATTATAATTATAATAATATTGATACATATTACATAATCAATTGATCATTAATAATTAAATTACATTTTTGTTTTAGATAATTAAATCACACTTTGAGTATTAATATATTATTACTATAATTTATATGATTATATTACATGATCAATTAATCATAAAATTATTTGATTATATAATAACAAATTATACATACATATTCATAAGTCATAAGTTATAAATATGCAAGTTCATACTAATATATGTAAAAAGGGTAGCAAAATCTATCTCAATTCTTAATCAGAGAGAGGGGTAAACAAAATCTATCTAATTTAATTATTAAGATCATAATATCATATGACTATATAATATCAAATTAAGTAATTGATATTAAATTCAATAATGTGATACTTATAACAATAATTGTAGTATTAAGATTAAAGGATCTCAAACTTGATTAAGTAAATATGATCATAATGTAAATCAATAATCGTAATAACTAATTTAATTATTAAGATCATATGACTATATAATATCAGATTAAGTAATTGATATTAGAATCAACAATGTGATACTTATAACAATAATTAAAGAATTAAGATTAAAGGATATCAAACTTGATTAAGTAAATATTATCATAATGTAAATCGTTAATCGTAATATCTAATTTAATTATTAAGATCATATGACTATATAATATCAAATTAAGTAATTGATATTAGATTCAACAATGTGATACTTATAACAATAATTGAAGTATTAAGATTAAAGGATCTCAAACTTGATTAAGTAAATATTATCACAATGTAAATCGTTAATCGTAATATCTAATTTAATTATTAAGATCATAAGATTATATAATATCAAATTAAGTAATTGATATTAGATTCAACAATGTGATACTTATAACAATAATTGAAGTATTAAGATTAAAAGATCTCAAACTTGATTAAGTAAATATGATCATAATGTAAGAGTACTAGTCACTGGACCTGCAGGCATGCCCAATCCTTTTTTTTTTTTTTGTTTATTTTTCTTTTATTTTACTTTTTTTCTTTGTCCTTGTTGGAAAAGTACAAGTAAATATAAAGTTGGGGACAAATATTTTTATTTTTCAATATGAGCTTTTTTTATAGTAATTGGGACCAAAGAGACATTGAAAAAGCCCAAAGAAAAGCCCAAAAAGCCCAATTTTGAAAAAGCGGTTAGCGAGCGGTTACCTATTTCACTAACCGCTAATCTGCCGGTTAACCGCTAACCGCCTAACAGTTGCGGTTAGTGAAATTTACAAACCGTTAGGGCGGTTACGGTTAGCGGTTAGTGCCGCATTGACACCCCTATTCAACAGACAGTGTAATAATGTGGTGATAGATTCACATAAAAGACGGGGGGGTTTATTAAGGATACACATGTAACTGAAAAAAACAAAAAATTAATAAGTCTCACACTGAAATAATCACTCTTTACACCATGCCCCAACTGTATGGCCATTATTTTTTTGATAAGAACTGTATGGCCATTATTTTGACATAGAAATAATCACTCTTTAAATCTCCTTGTAAATGGTGACTAAAAAAAAGTGTAAAAAGTATTTAAGCTATTTGTTTTCAATTTGGTTGTTATCGCTGTTGTTGTTGCTGAATGTTGATCAACTTATAGTATGCTCCACTGTGGTTCTCTATAAGTGCTGAATGACTCCCTTGCTCTATTATCTTTCCACCTTCCAAAACTGATATTTGGTCTGCATTTTTTATTGTTGACAGCCTATGAGCTACCATGACTGTTGTTCTGTTCTTCATCAACCTGTCCAAAGCTTGCTGCACCACACGCTCTGACTCCAAATCTAGAGCGCTAGTGGCTTCATCTAGCAGCAAGATTGCTGGGTTCTTGATAATGGCTCGGGCAATGGCTACCCTTTGTTTCTGGCCACCAGACAGCTGCACTCCCCGTTCACCTACTCTTGTAGAGTAGCCCTCAGGAAGCGCACTGATAAAGCTATGAGCATTAGCCCGCTTGGCCGATTCAATTACCTCTGCTTCCGAAGCTCCTTCTTTTCCATAAAGAATGTTTTCATATATTGATGTGGCAAAAAGAGCTGGTTCTTGTTGGACTAGGCCAATGTGTTTCCTAAGAGACTTGAGCTTCAGTTTCTTTATGTCTTTCCCTGCAAGAATTTGATGAATGCTTGTTAGAATCAGCTTGCTGAATACTATTCTAGATTTTGGTTTGACATTATCTGGTTAATAGAGGATCTTGCATGAAGAGGGGTGTTAAGAGATTTATATCGGCAAAGTAAGAATCATTTTCCACAATGCATAAGCTGTAATCTACCTATGTTTCTATTTGTTAAATTGTTGAATTACAGCCTATGTTTCTATTTGTTAAAGTATTGATTAAATGATTAAATATACTATTTCTAATTAACTTAAGCTTTTAGAATAAGTGATGATTTAAAACAGTCTTTCCATAGATTATCTATCCAAGAACCTTACCATCTATCATCAGTTTCCCAGCCGTCGGATCATAAAATCGCAGTATAAGAGAGATGATAGAGCTTTTACCGGAACCACTTTGCCCCACTAATGCCATACACTGCCCTGAATGGATCTTTAGATTGAAGTCCTTAAAAATCTCAACTTCAGGTCTCGCAGGGTAGCTGAATTGGATGCCCCTTAGCTCAATTGTTCCCTCCACTGTCATTAACTCTTCTCCAACATCACTTGTTATCTCTGTCTTTCTGTCTGTCACATCAAAGACTGATGCCACCATTTGGTTCCCCTTCAAGATGTCTGGGGCCAATGCCAATGTCTCACCCATAGCTAATGCCGTTACAATCAGAACAAAAAATGATTTCATGACAGATTTGAAGCTAGCAAGCCCCTGCCCCATCAAAACAGAACCATACCTGAACAAAGTCAAACAAGACCAAGAACTTGATTCAATTTGAGGGATCTTCAACCAAGCCATCTAGAGTAAGGCTATAAGAGCAATATACAGGTTGTTTTACTATAACCTATATGCTTATGCAACAAAAAACTAATATTCTTGCATTTTCTTCGGTTTTCATGTTTTCAGTTACATATATTTGGAGGTCATTTTTTGTTGGACACCTTGTACAGCATCAAACATGCAAGAGAATATTGAATAACAAATAAACTTACTATGGTTCTTTTTCTCTAGCCTATGTCTTTTATAGAAAAATTGTAAAAAAAGTGAAGCTAAAGCCACATACCATAAGGCCAGGGCATAGGATGAGTAGATGAAGAACTGGCTTACGCCATAACACATGCCTGAAATCTGACCACGAGTTAATGATCGCTTGGAAGGCTCAACGAGTTCTTGAGCATAAAGGTCTAGGATCTTCTCCTCAGCGCAAAATGCAGCAACAGTTCGGAGATTACTCACAGCCTCACCAGCCAGCATGTTAGCTTTCAGATAGGTTTTGCTCAAGTTGCCAGCAAAGCCTTTCATGAAAAGTTTCTGCAACAGTGCAAAAGTTTCTAAGAGTAATTTACTAGTATATTGGATATTGATTGGAATAAAAATAGGACTAATAGGAAACCTCGCTGATGTGACCACTGATGATCAATGGGTATGTGGCTATGACAACAAGTGTGATCCTCCAGTTCAAGAAGAAGCCAATGGCGAAAGCAGTAAAGACAAATCCTACATTCTGTAAAAGAATGGTACTGCGATCAACAACTATAGTTCGTAAAAGAGTTGCATCACTTTCTAGACGCGAACAAAGCATAGAACTTGTGTTGTCTGTGTCATCGAACCACCCAATCTCATTCCTCAAAATGGCTGCAATCAGAAGATACAAGAGAACAGTTAAGTAGAAGTTGGCAAAAACCATTGAATTCTCAAACTTGATGAAATAACACTTTAAGCAGAAGACGGCAAAATATCTTGATGATATTCCACTTTGTTTTCAGAGAATTCAAAAGCTACAATTATATGGATTCATCATTAAAAACAAATGTTGACCCTTCAACTCAAAGAACCTTAGCCAGTTAGCCTTGAAAAGATCCTATTTGATGCAATTATAGGAAGGAAAATATAAATAATCCACTTGTCCTGCAGCAGTAAGAAAAAATATATGTTGTAACCTAATTGCCCAGGATTCAGGAAGGTAAGAGAACAGGAAACAGTCATGATCACAACTTACATGAAAACATCTTCTCTCGCACGCGAAGAGTTAGTCGCTCTCCCATGATTCCAAAACAGAAATGTTCTATTCCACAAACAATGACAATTCCAACTGCAGCCCCACAGAACAACAATGCAATCTTCTTGATCTCATTCTGTGTTGTGTCCCAATCCATGTAATAGGACACAAGTGATTGAGATAACCCAAGAGCAGAAAGGGGCATCTGAGCTCCAGCAATAAACGCACACATGGTGCCCACCACCCCATAAGGCCAGTCTTGGCCAATCATGGAGTAGAGTCTTCTAGCAGAAACATATTTCGGCTTCACAGTCTCCCCTCCATCAGTACCAACACGGCCAAGAGATTCTTTATCAGAACGAAAACTAGCACCAAAGCTTGTTGTGGTGCGGGATAGCTCTCTTGAGTATTTTATGCTACAAATGAAGTTATTGAAAATGATCATTATTGACTGGTTAAATAATTCTTGTCAAAAGCAGAAATCATAGAACATGGTCTTAATCAGTATGATATTTGATGATAGAGCTTCCCATTTTGATATTTAACCATGGGGCAACTTGTTATTGTAGAATGGATTTGTATATAGTGTTCATTTCTTTAATGTTTCAGGATTGAAGACAAACTTATATTTATATTTTCAGAGGTTCCAATGACCACTGGAACTCATTATCATTTGTGTAAAGATGCACCTCATTTATAATGATTGGAAATTGAGTATTTTTTATGTGACTGACAAAGCATCCAAATGATTTTCTATTGAATGTGTTTGGGAGAGAAACACCTAGGGAGTCAAACAAGAGTAAGTTAACATACATATTAGGACACCACTTCTAGTCCAAAAGCCTAAGCTAATGGGCTTGTGTCTACTTAAGTATATTAATTACTCTTTTTCTTTATACTTCACCAACGTGGGATCAATCTCACAACTACACTCACAACATAATGAGTACCTTGATGTCCGTCCCAAGTTAGGACCACGTGAAGGGTAGCGTTGCAGAGAACCTGCGGCCTCTTGAAGTTGAATTAGTGATGCATAGGCACTGTTCGGGTTCGAAATAAGCTCCTCATGGTTCCCAGTTTCTATTATATTCCCTTCATGTACAACAGCAATTATATCTGCATTTCTTATGGTAGAAAGCCGATGCGCAATCATTACAGTTGTTCGTCCAATCATGACACGATCAAGTGCCTCCTGCACACACTTCTCAGACTCTGAATCTAGTGCACTTGTAGCTTCATCCAGTAGAAGTACTGACGGATTCTTCAGAATTGCTCGTGATATTGCAATCCTTTGCTTTTGTCCACCTGATAGTTGTATTCCTCTCTCACCAACCTGCAAAAGAAAGCACTTAAATCACTCCCTTCCAATACATGCTCCCTAAGATACAAAGGGTAGGATCCTTTTCAAAATATAGAAATACAAAACTAATCAAAGTTATTTAGTTATATCAAAAAGTTTCCTTCTTGAAACTCTAATCAAATAATTTGATTCCTTTCCTTTGTCATTAACTGCACTTTTTTCTTGTTTTAGTAGTCCTACTCCAATTAGAAAAGAGGTTAGATTTTTTTAAAGTGATTAACAGAAGAAAGAGGTGACGGTCTAAGAAGAACAAAATTTGATTAAGCAATATGTCAATCCACAGTAGATGCTTAATTAATAAAGTTCTTCGGATTTTTGTTCTGGTTAATGTTCATAAAATCTATTATTTGCTTCTGGTTTTCCATAATGCACTTGCATACGCGTTTATCTGTATCCATAGTTCACAATAGCAATGAAAGAAGCCAGTACCTGAGTTTCAAATCTCTCAGGAAGGTTGTTTATGAAAGAGATAGCCTCTGAAAGTTTGGCTGCACGTGTGATCTCTTCAACGGTGGCATCATCCTTTCCATAGAGTATGTTCTCCCTAATGCTTGTAGCAAAAAGGGCAGGCTCCTGATTTACTAAGCCAATTTGCTGCCTTAGCCACTTGAGGTCAAGCTCTCTGAGATCATGCCCATCTAATAGTATTTCTCCAGAAAGGGGCTCATAAAACCGTTCAATCAAAGACACAACCGTGCTCTTTCCAGACCCACTTCCTCCCACAAGGGCTACAATCTTGCCAGAAGGGATGTCAAGAGACAGATTTTTAAAAATAGCAACATCTGGACGAGATGGGTAACTAAAAGAGACATTCTTGAACTGAATACAGCCCTCTAGTTTGTCCAGTTTCTGGCCAGTCCTGGAGCTGGCTTTGCTCACAGTGTCCCTCTCTATCATCTCAAAAATGGGATGGGCAGCTGCCTTTGCTCGGACAAAAGCTGTGATGTCTGGTGCTGCCTGTCCTAGTGACCTGAGAAGCAACAGAAGCAAATAATGTGTTTACTGTTTTGTGGAATTTTGATGGAAAACTTGGATAATAAGCCAAATGATCATTTACAAGCAACCAACATTGGAATCAGTATGAGTTGAATGTCCATGGAATTTCATGTCACCCAGATGTTCTTTGTGGAAACTGCTTAATTTGATAGCTTCCATCGTGAGCCAGGGGATATCAAGCATTTAGTCTCATTATTAATATGCATATAAAACTCCTAATTAAATTGCTTATGAAGTTTCTACTTTAACCAGAATAATTCTAAATTAACAACATATGCTTTTGACCATTCCTCAAATTCATCACTCTTACCTCCACTGGAAATCATCACTGAATTTGAAAGGAATATTTTCCAAATTATTCAGATTTCCTATAACTTTCAAAATCCCTATTCGCTTCTCTGATATTAGTCTTCCAGCATGAGGCAGCATAACTTTTTAATTATTTACAATTTGTCATCTATACCATTAGTCATGATTACATACTGATTTTCCAAGCTTTTGAATTCTATATCCCCTAATTGTAACTGTAATCGGATTGTATAGCTGCAAACCAAATGCAAATGTTTTAACTCATCAAAGGATTGAATCTTCATGTCCATCAATTGAACTTATCTATAATTCTAACATCAAAACAAAATCATTTAAAAGAGAGGCTAAGATAGAGGAAGAATTTTATATCCACATGCCTGCATTTCATTTTGATTCAGATGTGACAATATAATACAGTTGATCAAATTATCAAAATGCTATATGTCAAACACAATGGAATGATTCAACTCCATGGAAGGCAAAATAAAACAAGAAAAGGAAGGGCTTACAGGCCAGCGATAACAACATTGAGCATGGTGGTGAAAGATTCCCCTCCATTCGCGACGTTCTTGTGAACAACAATGCTAGTGAACCAAACAAGCAATGCCCATGAAAGGGAAAGGACACAATACAAGGAGCCTATTCCTAGCCCTTTGGCCAATCCTGCTTTTCTCCCATACTTGTATGTATTCATGAGAGAATTCTTATATGATTTAACTGCTGTCTCTTCCCCTGCAAATGCTTGGACTGTTCTAACGTTTCCAATCACCTGCAAGTCACATAAGTGAGAGAGTGAATTTTCCAATTAAACTTTTTTGTGATAGTTAAGAACTAAAACCCACTATCCAATGAGTAATGCTACTTAGTGGGCGATTATACAACTTATATATAACTTGATAATGTGATAGTAAAAATAAGCTATTACATCAACACTTCCTAAAAAATAAAAAATAAATAAAGGCTTGATTTTCATTGCCACAATATCTCAATTATATGGTAGTCGTATAACAATGTACTAAATAGCACTACTTCTATCCAATAGTCGCTTTTTCCTTCGAGTAATGTTACTCTTCACACCCATAACTCACAATGAGACATCAGCTACTTAAAACATGCTACATCAAGTAGTGTGAAACTAGTCCGATAAATAAGTGTAAAGAGTAACATTACTCTTTTGATCATCCAACAAAGCTTACCTCCCGTGAAAAATTCATCTTTAATGCATAAATAAATGTGGCAAAGATTGTAAAATGAGAGAAAACTCTAGTTATTTCTTCACTGGAAACAATCTTCGCCGTTCATTTTGTAAAGTAAAATCTCCAATTATTTGTTCACTTGGAGGCAAGCCAAATTCTTGATGATAACTTTAGAGGATTTTAGAAATGATATGGACATGAAAGAGGGAGTGAACAGACCTCTTCGGCAATCTCACCAGCCTCGACATAGGATTTTCGAACACTGCCAAGGAGACCAAATGAAACCCAGGCATAGATGCCACCAGCAAGAGCAATTAAGGGGACAATTGAGAGTGTTACCAGAGTGATCTGCCACACCCTAAGAAACCCAATAAGGAAGCCTACAATAAAACGGCTAATGTAGTGCATGAAGTTCCCCACCTACATCACCCACCAAACATTTCAGTTTCAAACATGTCTCCTCCACAGGCTGCAAAATCTAAATTCAAAACAAATATATACACTTAAAAACAGGACTGCTATTTAATATACTCATATCCTTCTTCCATATAATTTTTTAAAAAAATTAGTCATTATATTAAGGGTTCGTTTGGATTTGCCATTTCTAAAAGTGCGATTTTAGAATATGTGATTTGAAACGCAACTAAGCGATTGATAAAAATGCAGTTTGGCCTTTAAACTGTGCATTTTTTAAAAAAAAAATTAAAAAAAAAATAAAAAACCTATTTTCAAATCGCAACTTTTAAATTTTTGGGTTCGGGATATTAACATCGCCAATTTGACGACTAAGTTGACACTATTTGCTACTCAGGAATATAATTTTTTTAAATATATATATAAAAATTATAAATTATAAATATAATATTAATCAACAATTTTCTGATATGCTTAATCTTGACTTAACACAAAGTAAGCACAAAATTGCACTCAACAATCTGTCATTAAAAGCATGTCTTTTGAGTTCATAACTCTCTCCAAATGGAGCATTTAATTTCCCTCCAGCTGGAAAAGGCATTTTGAAGTAAAAGTTAATACCTAACACAACCAACCCAACTGACTTATAAATGCCACTTGCCATTGCAATTACTCCAAATTACTCTCACAACAGTTCTCTTGAAATTAACAACTTTTATTTAAATACCATAAATCCCATTAATTAAAGTCAA
The DNA here is from genome assembly GCA_006937295.1 of Carpinus fangiana. NCBI lineage: Eukaryota > Viridiplantae > Streptophyta > Magnoliopsida > Fagales > Betulaceae > Carpinus > Carpinus fangiana. Next base: position 7,881,420 of record CM017325.1, read on the forward strand.
ATAATTGCAAATAAGAAAAAGAAAGACCATGATTATTCAATTAGGACGCGACAGCTTGGACCTACATTGACCAAACATATAGATAACAAAAAGTAAAAAATAATAATAATTTCCTATTAATTAATTAATTAGTTAATTAACCTTCTCAGAAAGGGCTTCTTGAACAACAGTAATATCACTTGTAATTGCAGCTATGACTTCTCCTGTGGAAGCTTCAGTATCAAAGAGAGTAATATCTTGATTTAACATGGACCTCAAGTATGCCATCCTCATCTTTGCTGCTTGCCTTTCCCCAGTATGCATCCAACAGGCCACCTCTATAATCACAATTAAAAATATTTAATCATACAATAAAAGGTGTAATTAATTAAAATTATTTCTTTCATAAGAAGAATAAATACCTGTCCATGCGGAAAACATTATGACAATACTGAGATACACAAAATCCAGTGAATACTACAAAAAAGAAAAAAGAAAAATTCATAATTTGCACTGATGACAGCTCAAAATATCCTTCAAAAATTAATAATAATTAGTATTAGAAATGGCCAATATGGTATTTCCATGATACTGGTGCATGCAAGTGGAGTACCTTGGCAACTTTGTGGGAAGCTTCTTTGGGGAAGAGATAAGCCATCCCAATAATATTTATCAACTGCCCAAAGAAAATGAAGAAAACGGGCACAGAAGCTCCATGGACACATGCACCAACCGACCCGATTGCCATCAGGATGCAATCATAAGAGTCGGCAAAAGAAAATAGCTTGAGCATTGAAACTTTATTGATCTGCTTCTTCTTCTTCTTCTTTGTATGATCGTTGGCGGCCTCATTGTTGCCGGAAAATGAGCCTGAGTCGATCATTTTTGGCCTGAAAAAAAATGGCTAAAAAAGTGGTTGTGAGAGAAAAGAAAGTACTGTCAAATGGCTGGAAACCGTGAGGGGTACTACCACTCTTAAGTTTGAAGATGAGAAGTGCCACAACTTATTGCGAAACTGGTAGATAATAATAATAAATAATAATATGAGGATGATGAGGGTGGTGGCACTGGTGGGGAGTTGGATGGAACATTAAATTACATGCAGCGAAAAAGAACAACAAAAAATAATAATAAGTGGGGGGTTGTGAAAGAAAACAGTTAGACAGATGGGTCATAAATATTTGCTTTTCCCTTTTGTCTGAGCTACTATGTGGGTCATTAAGTGCGAGTTAATCTAACAGGAGGGAATTGGCTTATTCGGTGTTTCAAAAATGAAGTGGATAGTATTTATTTTACGATTAATATTTTATAAAAATTTTAAAAAAAATTTGTTTTAAAATAATATATCACTATTCTATAAGTTGATAACACATTAGAGACTAGAGAGCATAGCAGAGTGAGGGAAAGGAGTTGTGACTACCTTCTCCCCAGTTCCCGCCCTCTTTCTCCTTTCTCCTCCTTTTCTCCACCTCCACCGTAGATCGACCAAGTGTAATACATTTTTTTTTTTTAAAAAAAAAAATGTATTTAATAGTATATATAAAGTCAATGTTGAATGTCACCTCCCCTTTCATGCGGACATGTTAAAAAAAAAAGGTTAATATTGAATGTTAACATGTATTTTAAACAATTAAATAATGTGAAATCGTCTAACTAGGTCCCATCTTAATTTGTGAGTGATAGACCGATATAGGCTTTAAATCATAATTATAAAATAAATATTATTCAATTTATTTGATAACACTTTTTTCTTTTAAAGTTTTTGTATTTAATAGTATATATAAAGTTAGTGTTGAATGCTAACACGTCTTTTGAACAATTAAATAACGTGAAATCATGTTCCTAATAAATAGCTCAATCCGATATGAATCATGCCTTATGAAATAAAGGTCAATAGTTTAAATATTTTCTTTTTTTACTTGTGTGAAGTTGCCAAAATAATAATAATAATAATAATAATAATAATAATGTGAAATCATCTAACTAGGTCCCATCTTTGTGAGTGATAAACAGATATAGGCTTTATATCATAATCATAAAATAAATTATATTCAATTTATTTGAATCGAGAAGGTCTCATCTTTGTGAGTGACAGACAGATATAGTTATGAGATGTAGCTTTTGGCCGCCATAATGGTTGACACGGACTAAAATCTCTTGAGATTTTGGAGATATATGGTATGGTTTCTTTGAATATATTTCGAGTAAACTCTCTCTCTCTCTCGATTAATGTCACAGCCTCATATAAATGCATTGGGTCTGGCAGCTGGATGATGCTCACGTTTAGTCACATAATTTTGTAGTAAAAACAAATATGAGAAGGAAAAGAGATGATATCCATTAATTGAGCGGAGCCCGATAGTGAAACATGCATGCATTGGCCATTATTTTGGACCTTATCTCAATAGTTGTCTGATTTTGATGTGTCCCATGTAGATTAAGTCTAATTTTAATCATATATATATATATATATATATATATAGAAACGCAGCTTCTTTTCGTGTTTTATGAGCCCGTCCTTCCCAATCAGACTGAGTTTTTATTGAGAATCAGTCGATTTGAAGCGAATTCGAGAATGATTTGATTTGGATCGATTAACCAAAAGAAATCCACTTCTAAGGGACTTAATTATAGTGTGGTACACCATGTTTCATCAACGCATTTGAGGGTCGACACATGCCCAAATATTTGTTCCTGACGCATCAAATTTATCTCGGTTTAAAAAAATATATTTTTCTTTCCAAACTAGATTAATTTGCATTTTGAGCATGAGAGGGATGTGTTGAAGAATAAATCTAAAAAAATATTAGAACAACCTTTTGTTTTTTTTTTTTTGAAGTGAATATTAGAACGACTTGATAAAACTAAAAGATCTCTTGCATGTCTTATTCATACAACTAATTGTATATATATGGTCCCCAAGTAATAGTTTAATCGGCTCTAAATCACGTCTTATGAAATAAATATCACTAGTTCGAATCCTTCCTTTCTACATTTTTGTGTGGATATATCAAAAATAAAAAAATAAAAAAAAATTACATATATATGATTTTATATATATCCCTAAGGGAACAGTTAGCCGTCTGATCAACATTAATTCTCGATAGGTCGTAGTCCAATCAAGTAGACTTCATAATAGTCCACATAGTAGACATTGTGATCAATTTATTCGTTTCCTCTTTTAATTTGACAAAGAGACTTAATTATGAACAAATTTGAAAATATCTTTTTCAAAACTGACACGGAGAGAGATATAATTATGGCCACGTCCACGTCAAAGTTTCAGAACCATTGAAACATATGTTGATCTTCTTCTTCCTTACTTTTTGTTCATATTTTACTTTATATATAAATGTTATAATTAATCATCCAAATTAACCGTTGATCAGAAAGCTTGGACACGAATGTATTGCCATGCAGACACTACGCGGCCTCGACAGGAAATGCAGCATCACCAGACAATATTATAGCCAATGATGTCGGTCCAAATATTTTCTGGGATAAATATTGTATTGGTTTCGTTAAAATTTACACTCTTTTTTCTTAGAAATATATATACTGATGAATATCTTCTTTTACATATATTCAATATATAATTAATTAACTTGTCATCCCACATGCGCGCATCTCTCCCATATTATATACAATACTATATGCCAAAAATAGGTGGCCCATCGACCACATGGCTAATTAATATACGTACATAAGTGTATATATATATATGTATACATGCACTATTTAATTTAAAAATACCTTTAAGTTTTTGAGGTGGTTCGGCCACCCTTGAGAATGTGCCAGCGGCCGGCGCTAGCATCTTGTTGCTTTGCCGAGCGAATATATATATCCAATAAAAATGAAATGTGAACTATTTAATTAAAAGATATTTCTAAGCTTTTGTGGTGGTTTGACTATCCTTGGGAATGTGTCGGCGCTGATATCTTGTTGCCTTGCTGGGTGGATATCGGCCGGAAGCTAGGTCCGTTTTCTGAGTTGGTTGTTTTGCAGTGAAGCATTTGTAATGGATTGATTATAACTTGTACAAGATGGACTTGTTTAATTGTTCTTGTTTGGAAATGTTTCAGATTAATTTCGTATTTCTTTGGCTTGAAGTTCAAATTTGTTGTTTCATTTATAGCTTTTGTCAGATCTGATATATCATGGTTGGAACTGGATCGAAGTGTACTTTTACTGTCAAAGTTCACCAAAATCGATCCTTTTTTGGGAGTTATTTCACTTCAATACCTGTATGCGTCATTGAATTTGAAGTTTTTTTTTTTTTTAACAAAAAAAAAAATGAAAAAATATAATAAAGCCTCTTAAACTATTAATCGTTTACAATTTAGTCTTTTAATGTTCAAAAAGTAATAAAGTAACCATTCAAATTATCAAAATGTAACAAAAATGTCACTTATTTTTTTATATTCTTATAATATCCATATTTTTTTAATAAATAAAATAATAAAATAATTGTAAAAAAAACTAAACAATTTTTTAAAAATACAAAAAAACAATGGGCTAATAAATACAAAAAAAAAAAAGAATAAATAAATATTTGCCCATTATTTTTTTTTGTTGGGTTTTTTTTTACAATTATTTTAATATTTTATTTGTTAAAAGAATAGAGGTATTATAAGAATTAAAAAAAAAAAATAAGTGGTATTTTTGTTACATTTTGGTAGTTTGAGGGGCTGTTTTATTATTTTTTGAACATTGAAGGGCTAAATTGTAAACGGCTAGTAGTTTAGAGGGCTTTTTTATATTTTTCCCAAACAAAAAAAAAAATAAACGAGCATCCATTAAAACAAAAACAGGTTACATGACAGACATAAAGCTAAAAAAAAGTTTAGACCTAAAGCTAAAAATAATTTTTGACAGATTAAATCAATCCAGATAGACCACTAGCACATTAACTCGATCCAGACATACTACTAGCACCTTTAAGCAGGTAAAAGTAGATAAGTTTTGTGAATGCAGCCCGAAAAAACCCTTATTGTGGCGCAATTTGATAGATAAAGCCATCAAAGTACAAATATCCCTTATCATTGAAATTGAAGTTGAAGTTGAAGTGAAGAAATTATTTCACTTCTTTTTGGTGGATGCAATCTGGAGTTGAAGTTGTAAGTTTTCATATAATTGAATGTCCTGATGCGATTGGTTCAAAACCACTTCAGAGAGCCTCCTCAGCATCAGCAATACACCATCAAGAAGTAGTCATCCTGACATGAATGGTAGAGAGGAGTCATCAAGAGCCTTGTCAACTAGGACATCAACAACTTGTCTTGACGTACATTGACAAAGCATGAGTATAAGACTTACAACATGTCATTAACGGATATCCGGACCTAATGGGCTTGTTTGGGGATGGATCGGACCGGACGCAACTTAAAATTTCAAAAAATTCTTCTCAAAATTAACTCTTAACATTTTTATTTTTTATATCACATCAATCATTTTTTATTATTATTCAAATAAAAAAATCACTACAAAACAAAAAATTTCTTTTTATACAAAACATTCTTATTTTTTTCCTCGCATCAATCAAATTTGCTACAGTTCCAGTCCATTGCCAAACACAGCCAATAAGTTCCAAGAACCTACCCGAGAAGTCCTTCAATTGAGCCGTCAGCTAGGCGTCTTGCCGCCTTTATTATTTGATTGCTCATGTTGATAAAACCCTAGAGGTGTACATGTTCTGACAGAATTACTAAAGCTTACGTCCCGATGCCTCTCGGAGACTTGCATATGTGCAAAGAGTTTTTTCACGTACAAAGTTAATTAGACTTCTCATCATTTCTCTATGTAAGGATGTTTATAATTGATTGGAACCAAGCTTAATTAAGTCTTTAAAGCAATTGTTATTTATTGCTTAGAGAATTCTTTAATCAACTGTACTCATTCAAACCACACATTTCATTCATCAATCGTTTGAAGTTTGCCAGTAGGTCAGTAAGGAGACCAAGAAGAAAGATTACCCAGTAAAAAACTCGAGTTGTTGCGGCAAAAGACAAGTATATAGGGGGTGTTTGTCTGCATATAAAAGTATAAGTCGTTGCAAGGAGTTTGTACGTAAGTATACTTTGCCTGCACTTTAAGCCTTTCTTAGTGGATAATTAATCAGAGTGAATTTGGCTATTCAAAGTGATTTTACATTTTGATGTGTTATTCAAAGACTTTCTACTTGTTCATCAACAAATTATTGTACTGGTTGTGGTTGATGCTTTTATACTTTTGTGGTTTGAATCATATTTACTGCTGCGAATAATTTTGTTTTCTATTTGTTGCATAATTATGTTTTGTGTGGGGTTGTACCTAATTTATGAAGCATTTGATTTTGGGTTAAAATAAATTATTTATACAAATTTAACTTCTTCTTTTTTGACCGAATAAGAAAATAGTTATATAGGGGATTATTCTCACTCTTGATCTAAAAAGAAGAAGAAGTGGGTGATCTTAAAAATGAAAATGGGGTGAACTCTCCCAACAACAAACTAAAACAATGCGATAATAATTACAAAAGGTAAGGAATGGGTCAAACAAGTGATCCTGATCCTCTTAAGGCAGTTACATAAGCAAAAGAGACACAGACTAAGTATGAACGCCTACCAACAACAACCACTAAAAGGGATTGAAACCAAATGAGCACTGTACGTAATAGTCCATTATAGGAACTACAGTAAAGAAAGGAACCAATATAAATTCGGTTACAAAAGTTTCCACAAAAAAATTAATACACCTAAGAGCCAAGAAACAAAATGCACTGCAAATCACAAGCAAAACAAAAATACATAAAAAAAAAAAGGAATAAAAAACAGCAAAAAAGCCCACTGAGCAGCGACTTCACCAGAGGATAGGGCGGATGGACGTAGGTGGAGGAGCTTCTGGCAGTAGCTCGAATGGAAGCAAGCGGACTAGCGGAGCATGGGGTGCACGCGATGGCGTGTGAGATTAACTTAAATGCATTAAATACAAACAAATAATTTGATGTGATTGGAAGGTGGCTGCTGAGAAAATGAGGGCAAGAAGTTGAATTTACCACGAAAATGAGTTTAATAACAATTAATATAGGAAGAGTAGTTGAGAGGTGGGGAGTTAGGATATATATGAGGTCACACTAGTTGGATATGGCTGAAAAAGCTGATTCATGCCAAGGAATCGTGCCAATTTAATGCCCTTTAGACTCTATAGGCTACAGTTGGATATCGTTGAAAAAAAGTTGAAACCAGCTCACTATTTTAATTTGCACATCACTTGGGATAAAAGTCATCACAATTTCATATTTTTAGTTAGGGTTATGTACTTTATTTTTTCTTTTTTAAGATTTGATTTTTATCACCGAAGATCTTTGTGATTTTGATAAAGGACCAAATTAATCATTCTGTCAGTTGATTTAACAGACTGACACGTGAAAGAATAAAAATTTAATATTTGACATAAATGGCCACGTCATCACTGAATTTTTTATTTTTTATTTTTTTAAAAAAAAGACAAAAAAAGAAAAGGGGGGTGGCCCTTGGCTCCATGGAGCCACCCCCGGTACCCACTAGGGGTGGTTTTGGGGGTGGCTTCGGCCACCCCCTTGGCTCCATGGGGGTGGTCTCAGCCACCCCAAGGTGCCAAGGGTGGTGGCCGAGCCACCCCTTGGTGCCCAAGGGGGTGGCCACACAATTTTTTTTTTTTTGGTCTTTTTTGTCTTTTTTTAATTTTTTTTTAAAATAAAAAATAAAAAATTTAATTAGGTGGCCACATCATCATTGATGACATGGCCACTTATGTCAAGTGTCAAATTTTTATTTGTCTACATAGACTTCCATTAAGTCAACTAAATGTTAACTGATAAAAGGACCAATTTAGTCCTTTATCAAAATCACAGGACCTCCTATGATAAAAATCAAATTTTATGGAAAAAAAATAAAGTTGTGAAACCCTAAGAAGGTATTAGGTATTTAACCATTTTATTTAATACTATATATAAAATTATTGAAAACTTTCATCAAAAAAGACTCATTTTGAGTAATTAGGTTTATAAAACAAGTACTAAGGGCCTATTTGAGCAGGTGTTTTAGAAAATTAAAAATGCGTTTAACACTCAAAAAAATCTATTTGAAGAAAAAAAAATAGAACGAGTAACTATTAAACTGGCAACTTCTGTTTAAGATCTCATCAATATTTACCATATTTATCACTTCATTAATTATCATAACAAGTGATAAATATGGTAAATAATGAGGTGATAAATGCTGATGTGGAATCTCAACCATTTAATTGGAAAATAATGATTTGAGATTTAAAGAACTCTACAAGCATTTGTAGAGAATCCTCTGGAGGGCTTTTTTTAAAAAGAAAATGCTACTGCCCCATAAAATAAGAGCCCGCATTCAGGGATAAGGTCCACAGTACTACTGCCAATAAATAGGCCCACGAAGAACCAACATATAGAAGCCCTACAACCCAGCTCACAAGGTACCACTAGAGGTCAGCAGTAGGGATGTACAAGAGCTTGTGGTTAACACTTTTAACCAATAATCTCTAACTACAACCGCTTAAGGCAATTATTGAATTTTAATAACCACAACCACTCCGTTTAGGCGGTTAGCGATTATTTAAACCAATAGTCAATAACCGCTTCTTCTTTTTTTATATGGACTTTTAAGATTTTTAAGGTGTTTTGAGCCTTCATTGTGCCTTTTTTTTTTGGCTTATTTAAATAAATTTTGGATCAAAGTGTTCCAGAAAATAATGAACATGATAAAACCCTATCTCTAATATAACATTAAAACAACACAGTTTTGGCGTTCAACACCGAAACTACCAAACAACATCGTTTTTAGGTTATATTTTTAATATAATATAAAGGTAGGCTATTAGCAATTATTTACCGCTTTTCCCTTGTCTCTAAAACTGCTAACCGCTTCGCCCTAGGCGGTTATAAGTTTTTTATAACCGCACACCTACCAAAACAGTTATGTAGTTATAAGCGGTTAGCGGCTGTGGTGCAGTTATAACTGCCTCATTTGTACACCCCTAATCAGCTGGCCACTACTAGAGCCTAGCTCGGATAGACATTGAGAAGTTGACAGCCCAACTTGGACTGACCATGGCTGATCACCTGGTTGGAATTAGCTAGGGTTGATCACTACTCCCATATCAAATTGGGAAGATGACGATCATGCCAAGGGCGATCACCTATCCTACATTTTATCAAAAAATTGACAACCCGGCTTGGATTGCCTAGAGTTGATCACTGATCTCATATAAAATCGGGAATCAGATGACCATGCCAAGGTCGATCACCCATCCCACACTTACCATAAAACGTCGAAGGCCTGATGTATATTTCATCACTAACCCTCACTCTATCCACGAGGGTAGAGCTCAGCAACAATTGGTTACTTTGTCTGATGTCATGACATTTCTGGAAAATGAATGGGAAAAGCTACCATAGAGCCCTATCACTTTGTCCGCAAATTGCCATATTCAGCTGAGCTTCTCAACAAACCTTATCCCAACAACTATGACACTCCCATGTTCATCCGCCACGACGGACGGAAGGGAGACGCTCTTGAGCACGTCAGCAAGTTCCTAGACGCTATGGGACCACACGCTAGCAATGATGACCTCTCCTGAGAGATGTTGGGAATATGTATGTGAATTAAATCACTTCAGAAATAGTGAAAAATTCCCAAGGAACAAGCACCATGTAAACATGGCTATGGATTTTTCAAAACATAAAATAGCATGCAAGAGAAGGTTTGATCACATACCTTAGGGTAGCATGGCTAGGGTTTTTCTTTCTCCTCTTGATGTTGCACAACTGGGGCTAGGCTCTAGAGACCTTATGATCTTCTTCTCAATTTTAATTTGCAACCAAAGAATGTAGGCTTTCATACACAACCCGAACATCAAAATAAAACAATTTTATTAAATACAATCAAGCTCAACTTTTTTTAGGACAACCCCAACATCAATCCTAACACCAATACCAACAAATATTAGATACAATTTATCTACTGAGAACAGAAAACGTGTGCTTCTGCGATCTGAAAGAAAGGCAAGACCTACACCTCCAAAATCTTGAGCTTGAATCCAACCAGAAAAATCATACCTGTAGAGAAATTTTGCACAAGACAACCCCAAATAGAATATATGATAGGACCTAGAGAGAGAGAGAGAGAGAGAGGGAAGACTATTTACTCTCAGCAATAACCACTCGCTGAGAAGCTTGAGGAGCATTTCTAGCAGCCTGCTCTGAAGCATTGGCGAGGCCCTGCAACATTCTCAAAATCTCGGTTGTGTCTTCCAGATAGTACTTAGCCTTGCTGGGTTTCTGGCCAACAGTGCAAGCAAACACTTCAGCAACTGGGGATAGGGAATCCCTTGCACTCCTTATAACCTCAAACATGTCCTCATCCGATCTGTCGTCCCCAATACAGATAACAAAATCTGGAAGCATTCCCTTCAGTCGCATTGTTGACAGTAGATATTCTGCTACAATACCTTTATTCACGCCCTGTAGTGATCCCAGAGACAGCGAACAAGTTGTGAGCATAGGATTCATTCAATAATAATAAGTTTTCCAATTTAGAGAACTTTTATTTACCTTTTTCAGTATTCAAAATTCAAAAAGAAAATTGTTTGTCAACCTCCCCATTTGAATTAAAAAAGAAATTGTAAGAGCTTATAAAAGTGACAGGTAAAATCCATCCTGTAAAATTAGTAGGGTTATATGAACTAGGTGCTCATCAACAGAAGGTTAGAACAAGCTCGCTGCTAGCTCATGAGATGATTCAAGAGTTTTGAATCATCTCTTGTTATTTAGATTGCAAAATTCTTGAAAACATAAATTAACCACTTTATATCAACCCTAAACAGTTAACATACGCCATGGGATTATCTTTTAAGATGCCCACCACCGAATACTCCAGTTTACTTCCTTATTTTGGGAGTACTACTCATCACCATAATAAGAAAAATTAAAAATTAAAAAATTACAGATGATATTGTAATGAGAAAACAATCTATCTTAACAAAGTCCCCAGGGGTTTTCTCCTTTTTCCAGTCAATAAGGGAAGTTTGAAGGCATTAATGAAAGCGACAAGTATGGGAATTGATGCATACAACCAATTCTCCTACTACAAGACCCCTGCACACCTCATTATAGATTGATACAAGGAAAAATAGAACTGTAACACTTGCCTGAGGTTTAACTTCTACTATGTGCAGGCCACTCTTGACAGAAACTGGCTCATTGGCAAGAACACTTTCCAGGTGGTCAAGAAGCTCCTTAGCCTGGCACGAACCAAAATCTGGATCTGCATACTGGTAATTCCAAACAAGAGCACTCTCCTTGGTCTCTATGGTAGAACCATCAGTTGTTTCAGTGTATAATTGCATTACTGGGTCAGCAATCTGTTTCCAATCAAAATCTGGCACAGAAATGCAAGTTTCCCAATCTGCCTCATGATTTGGCCTGAAAAAGAACAATCCAGTTGAACAAAAAATTAATTGGGGATTTGGAATATGTTTCTGTTTTCACAATTTTGTGAAGGAGAATTGGATAGCTGATGGTAACAATAATCGCAGCCAACATTATATTCTTATGTGTTAAAAGAAATGGAAAATAATAGATATAATTGAAAATAACAATAGGATTTATTCACTCTTGGACCTTGGCTCAGATGGTAAAAGGTGGGGATATATTCGGAATGGTGTTAGATTCAATACTTACAAAGCAAACCCGTCTCCTTCTGAACCCGAATGTGATTTACAATTACAAATGTTTCAGAACAGACACTTGCACAACCATATGCTGGTTTCATTTTATTATGTCCCTTGTAAGAATTTGGAATTGCTTTGGTACCAGTTGTAGAATCATTAGCTTTTGGTGAATTTTAACACACATGACTTGAGTAAATTCTTATGAAATCATGAGAAAAAATGTTTTTTATCAGCCTATTCTATGCCCAAAACAAGTCCCTTTGTATTTTGTGGTTGTTAGTTTTTTTGTTGGCTCAATTCGGTTCCAAAATACAGAGGTTACTGTTCACGGGATCAAACACTAATATAGAGTGATCCGAATCCAATCTCCACCGTTCATAATGAGGATTCATGTGTCATGAACATGCCTGCAAAGTTTCAGCTCAATCGAACCACAAATGCTTATCGATCGGAGCTGTTGATCAAGACTGGACAGTATTTCCAGAATGCGATTTTCTCCCTCTGCAGGCCATGTCCGGACATGCTACTCCGGACATGCTACTAGGGTGTCCAGACACAAATTCCAGGAAGCAGATTTTTGCTCCGTAAGGCCATGTCCAGACATCCAATTAATATGTCCGGACATCCCATACCTATAACAGTTTTAAATGATTTCAAACTGTATCCTAGGTCTAGGGATTGTGTGGCTATTATAAATACATCTCTATAGAAATAGAGAGGTACGAATTTTCACCCCCAGAGAGTTCGTGAGAGGCTGTGCATAGAGAGAAATATTGTGAGCCTTATTTGTTCCTCTTAGAGGATCTTTGTTAGTTTGATCGTGAGCGTAATTGAGAAGTCTATCGGAAGGGGTCCGGTAAAGGAGAATCACGTTGAAGAAGATTGTGAGTAAGGAGACGAGTTGGAGGCTTGTCGATCTTACAGAGTCAAGGTCTTACATCGGTTTGTAAGTGTTCTTAGTGTCTGTAATCTCTGGATAATCTTTTGATAGTGATTTCCTGGGTTTGGCTGCCCCGGAGAGGTTTTACTTTTAGATCTGTTTCTAAAAGGTTTTCTCTTCGTCACCAAAATCTTTGTGTTTGATTATTCATATTTTGGGTGATTGCTTGCTTAAATTTAAATATCCGTTAATTCCGCATAAACTGTGATATTTATCTGTTTAGCGTTTTTCAGTGTTATTGGGTAGATTTATACTTAAGATTTGGGTTGAAGATTGCTCAAGAAAATCAAGTACAAGAAAGTATGTTCGCAGACTCGTCAACTGATGTCTGGACAAAATACTTAGACAGTGAGTCTTGTCCGCAAGGTCATCTGCTAATGTCCAGATGGTGCCCAGACAATGAGTTTGTTTGCAGGCCTGTTCACCCATGTCCAAACAAATTGGAGAAATATAAAGTTGTCTGCTAGGTCATCTGCACATGTCTAGACAAATTTGTCAGATAGAAAATTTCGTGTGCCAAGGCATTTGCTAAAGTTCAGACATGAAGCTGTGTTAAGGATTGAAACCCAAAGGATGTTCCAACACCTCATTAACCTGTCTAAACGCCTTTATATAAAACCTAAACTGACCGACTTTAGGTTTCAAGGCTTATTTTCACAAGTTTACGAAAGGACTTTGAAAGCACAATTTTCAAAGAGCTAAGCATTGTTCTTCCATGTCAATATAGAGTGTTTTCATACACTGTGAGCTTAGCAATTATTTGCATGCCAAGAGATACTGCTGGTAAGCATAGGAAGTTCAATCTCGTTTGAGTGATCAAACACATCTAGTTCTACATCAACAAACTACTTGAAATCTAACAATGGGTTGGTAAGGAAATTAAGAAGAAAGATTGGCCAGTGAGGAGCTGAAACTCTGCGACAGAAGGCAAGATAGAAACTTTTATGCATATTGTCTAAACCATTACAAAGGGTTGTAAGTGTGTTTTGCCTGTATTTGAATTTTTTTAGTGTGGCTTTCCTGGATATGGCTGCCTTGATGTTGTTTTACCTTTGATGTGTTATTCAAAGGATTTTCACTTCATCAACAAAATCTTAGTGTGTTGATGTGTGAATGATTTTATGCTTTCTAGTGGTTTGATATATTTATTTGATGCATAATTTACTACACAATTGTTAACTCTGAACATTGGGATCTAAATTTTGCGTCTCGAATGGCTAAGGCACAACCCAAGTACACACACGATGTATATAGGAGAAACATCTAACCAAAAAAGGAAAAAAGAGCAAGAAATTCGTGAAAGCCTGAAATATGAATGTAGTCATAGGCAGCCACCAAAAGGTATAAGGTATTAAGGAAAAAACAATCTTTAAGTCCAACACCATCTTCTCACGGTCTTCAAAGTTACGGTCATTTTGTTCTCTCCAGATACGCCACATTATGCAAGACAGAATCATCTTCCACTATGTTGCACTATGAGAACTATCAAACTAACCTCTCCAACAAGAAAATAGATCTACCATTTGTCTATGCATGACTGAAGCTAACCCAAAATGTAATAACAAAACCATAACACTTTTTTTGTGGTGTGGTGGAGGCAAGACCACCTTTTCACACTGTCATATAAAAATCCTCGAGAACATAACATATATGTAGCCTATATCTAAAAACAAGATTGGATGCACTAGTTTGCACCCATACCAAAACAATTACATTGACCAATAATAAAATACTAACCAACACACGGACCCACCAACTCATTATCAGAAAATTATTAAAAAAACAAAGTAATAGCTTTGTTCAGTTTCTTAGATCCCTGAAAGCAACCAGAAACCTATTTTCAGGTTTTGGGCAATAGACCCTACCATATAGACAATTTCAGCATGCAAAAGCCTGTTAAGCCAAGCCTAAATAAAATTTTAAGACTTAATGAGTCCCAAAAAAGCACACTTTAGCGTAGCACGCATGAATAGATTAGGTAATTCATAAGCATAAATATCATCAGTAAATTAGATGTAACAAACAGGAACATGCAATATTAAGACCTTTCAGGTTTGTGATTGAAGGGGTGTTTGGAAACTATTGTCCATCATCCTTCACATGGAAATTGAACTCACGTTGATGGTGAAATATGGGAATTTGGGATGACCACCAAAATAAGGATCCATTTTTGAAATCCAAATTTAAGTAACAAAAGCTAATGCATATAAACAAGATCCTACCATCACTTATTCCATTTTCTGAATTCCAAATTTTCATGTAAACAAGGACCTTGGCATTTTCCAACATATGGCATGAAGCTGTAGACATCAGCCAACTAGACTGAGATGCAATAGATGCTTTTCATTTAAATGAAAACACAACCTCAGGCATCAAATTTGCAATAACTAACAACCACAACCCAAATCCAAGTTCATCTCAATAGTACCATCTTGAAGCTAACATGTGCAAATTAGGCTTAATTCAATTCTCTTACAGGTTTAAGGGGAGCTAGTTTAGCACTTTGTTCTTCAAAGAACTCTAGACTGAACCAATGACATTTTCAAGCATATGCTCTGCATCATGTTTGCATTTCTCTGCATCGTGTTTGCACTTTGCCTATATGGCATGCAGAACCAAAACTTAGATGACATCAAGATCACATGTTCTAGTGTGAAGAGCAGCATCGAGCTGCATATAGATCTATTGTTTGAAAAAGAAAAGAGTGTGTACCTCACAAAATAACCATGCTCTGCTGCAAGCCCAAGCTTTTCACAGGAAGAAAACCATTCCATTAGAGTCTTTCTGTCCCTCCCGCTAACAATGAAGACAACATTTTTGGGGTCTCTGCACAAGCTGTTTAAGATTCCAACTGCTTCAGTATTAGCTGTTGTACTAATTGAACCATGCAGCATCATAGCACCATCATAATCTAAAAGAATTGCTCGGCTCTTAGTCCTCTTATAAGCTGAAACAATATGCTCAACTGAAAGCTTTCTGAAATTTGGATCCAAAGCAATTACTCGAAACCCTAAACCGAAACCAATTCCCCAGCACCTCCTTCTATCATGATCCTTACATGCCCTTTCAAGATCTTGTAAAAAGCTACGTGCCCAATATGCGACATCATGTGTACTGACATACCTATAGTGCTTTTCATGCCTCAACTGTTTTTCTGCCTCGGAGACTATTAGGGCTGAATCCATGGCTTCAGCTACAGAATCAATGTTCCATGGGTTCACTCGAATTGCACCACTTAATGATGGGGAGCACCCAACAAACTCAGATACCACCAGCATACTCTTTTTTGGGGTCAATGGGTTTAGTCCTAAGGTCTCATCTAGTTTCTCATTTCCTTGCCGGCATATAACATATTCATAGGGAATAAGATTCATTCCATCCCTCACTGCTGTAACAAGACAACACTCTGCAATTACATAATAAGCAATTCGCTCATAAAACTGAAGTGGGGTATCAATCAAGACAACTGGCATATAACCTTCCCTTCCAAATGCTGCATTGATCCTTCTCACTGTGGCAGTAGTTTCACATTGGACCTCCTGCACATCCTTCCCTCTGCCTCTCGCAGGGTTTGCAATCTGGACCAAGACAACTTTTCCCCTCTTATCAGGATGTTGTATGAGCAATTGTTCCATGGCCAGAAGTTTCAAGCTGATTCCTTTAAAGATATCCATGTCATCGACCCCGAGCAAAACAGTGCGACCTCTAAACTGATCTCGTAACTCAGCAAGCTTAGATTCAGTCTCGGGAAGATTCAAAACCAATTGGAGCTGGCCTATATGAATCCCAACGGGAAGAATTTTAATGCTTACAGTGCGACCATAATACTCGAGCCCTATGTAGCCCCGCTTAGATTGATAAGAAAGCCCAAGCATTCTACTACAACAAGAGAGGAAGTGCCTAGCGTAATCAAAAGTATGGAATCCAATGAGGTCGGAGTTTAAAAGAGCTCTCAGAAGCTCATCTCTTACAGGAAGTGTTCGATATATCTCGGATGAAGGGAATGGACTATGAAGGAAGAATCCAAGCTTCACCCTATTGAACCTCTTCCTCAAAAATGTCGGCAAAACCATCAAATGGTAGTCATGAACCCACACAAAATCATCATCAGGACTGATCACTTCCATTACTTTATCTGCAAATATCTTGTTCACAGACACATAAGCTTGCCAACGGGACCGATCAAACCGACCACCAAGATCCGGTGATAGAGGAAGCATATAGTGAAATAAAGGCCACAGATGTTGCTTACAGAATTCATGATAGAATTTACTAAAAAGCTCAGGAGGGATGAATGCCGGTACACATTTGAAAGTCTCAAGCAACCTTTGAGCTACGTCATCTTGCTCACTCAGGTCAATCTCTTCTTTAAGACAGCCAATATAGATTACTTCCACATCTTCTCCAAGGCCATCTTTAAGCTGTAAAAGAAGTGAGTCCTCATCCCAGCTAAAGTTCCACTCTCCATTGTCACTTCTATGTGCCCTAAGTGGAAGCTGGTTTCCCACAATGATCATCCGTTCTTGAGAGACGGATGAGGGAGCATCAGAGCCAGCACTCTCGTCATCTAGCTCCGACAACACTCCCGTCACAGTTGCCACTCGCGAAAGCCTCTTCTTCTCACGACTAAAAAATGGAGATTCACCGGAAGCAAGATCCAGTAAGTTGGAATAAGACCTCGAAACCATTGTAATGACGACAAAAACCTTTTTTGTCTGCTGGGAGTAGGAAGAGGACTTGATGATTCCTCACAAACAAGTTCTGCAGAAAGCAAACCCAATGACGAAATAGAATCAGAACAAATATGCCAGAAATTCTCGAAATCTCTAAGCAAATCAAATCAATTTTTTTTTTCTGGTCACCAAAAAATCATAAATCCTACAATCAACCCATTATCCCAGTAAATGCACAAATATAAAATTTCAAGAAAAAAAAAAAAATACACACAAACACACGCCCAGTTAAGCCTCTCAGATTCTTTAAATAATTCAGAATTTTGAAAGCCTGAACAGACATAAAATTCTTACTATACATGAATACTCAAAACAATAAAAAAAAATTTAAAAAAAAAAAGAAGAAGAAGAAAAACAAAAACTGAAAAACAGACCTTCAAATGATTCAAATGACAACTATTCAACATATGTTGAAATATTAAACACACCCAACACAGATTTGAGGAATACCCAGAAGAAATCTGAAGATATTAAGAAATGATAGTGACAAAATTACCTCCAGACTCCAATAACACAGCAACCAGGAAACACAGCAATGTTAAGCAAAGTGACCAAAATAGCTCAAAAATCCCAAATGCATAACCAACCCAGTCTCCACATATATAAAAGAGAAAGAAAAAAATCAAAGCTTTATAGAGAGAGAGAGTCAACTTAGCAAAGCACTAGAAGATGCAGCAATACTTTAAACCAAGTGGGAAGTGAGCAAAAAAAGTAGCAGAAAGTGGCATGCAACATGAAAGAAGAGAGGAAGAAGGACCAAGAAATATATTAAAAAAAAAAAGCCTTATAGTGGTAAACAAGACAATGAACTTACCCTTGAAGGAAGATGGCGTGCGTGTATGCGTGGGGGAGTCGATACAAAGGAAAGATTCTTTTCTCTTTCCCTTTCTCTCTCCTTTGTGACGAATGCAAATGGCATTAAGCAGGCCTTTTCTTTTACTTCCGGTTTGTACAAAGTTCCATTGTGTGTTTTTTTTTTTTTTTTCGGTTTCCTCTAACATCCGGACAATAAGTGGGATGGGCTGTCTTTATTCAAGAAGAATTTGATTCTCTCCCTCTCTCTCTCTGTCTCTGTGATTGTCAGTGAGTGAAGTGTGATTAAACGACGAACAAAGAACAGTAGACTCCAACTATGTTAACCATGGTTAGTGTTTATTGATTTGGAGTCGTTCATGGCCTTGTCCACCTAACTCACCTCACGGTAATCGGGTACTGGGGTGCTAACTAGAGGTGCACTTTTGCGCGCGTGTGATATACGAACGTGTCGACAGGATATTCTTTTTCTGTATTTGATGGGGACAATGCTTTGTTTCCTGTCACAAACTCTTGGGGGCGACAATTAGATTTGGTGCTGTGGAAATTATTATTGTGAATTCAACTTAGAACAACTCGCCACAAAAAATAAAAATGTTGTGTCATGCTTTCATCTTGATCGTGTCCGATGTGGCATTGCCTATTTTGTTGGGAATAATCTTATTTTCCAAGTAGTTCAATGAGAGGTGAAAAATAAAAATCTCGTACAATAAAAATAAATAATTATACACAACACAAATATTTAAGTGATTTAGCTAAATACGCTTGCACCTACTGTCAGAAACAACCCAATGAACACTATTGCATACCTAATAAATAGGAGGCCTTCCGTTCCTCTGAACCATAGACTATCAAAAGAAGTTTTGAGTAAAAAAGAGGTAAATCTTTCATATCTGAAAGTTTTTAGTTGTACTTCGTATGTTCATGTTAAGTTTGATGCTCGGAGTAAACTAGATGCTAAATTTATAAAGTGTTTCTTCATTGAATATGGAGATGAGGCCTTTGGTTATCGGTTTTGGGATGATCAAAACCGAAAGATCATTAGATGTCAGAATGTGATTTTTAATAAGTGTGTTATATACAAGGATAGGTCAAGTGCATAACCTGGAGTTACGAAAAGTACGGTGCAAAAAGAGAAACAATTCATGGAGATGGAGCTTGATGAACATTATCCACTCACAAATAAATGTGATGACGGTGAATCTTCAAGAGAATCACAACACTGGAAAGAATCTAATTCTTTAGCAAGTGGCAAAGAGAAACGTAATCAAAAGGCACGAGAGAGATGTATGGCTTTGAGGGTATAGTTTATTTTGCTTTGATAACTAGTTGTGGAGATCCATCATCTGTTCAGGATGATATGCCAAAAGAGGTGAAGTCACTACAAAAAGGTAAAGCTTGGTAATTGGTATAATTACCCAAATGAAAAAAGGTTAAAGAGTGCTGATAGATCTACATAAAAAAAAGAGTCATCAAAAAAAATTGTATGGTCGACAAGACTGAACGGGAGGCATGGTGATATATCTAAATCAAGTCCTATGCTCAAGTTCAAGAAGCGCACGCTTAAACTTGAGTGACACTTATGAAGTGTGATTGCCCTTGGGGGCAATGGGCGGAGACACACTAAGAGAAGATTTTTAGACTTGATTGGGTTTCAAATTAATGTGAAGATTGTTGTGGTCCGACATTTACCATCAAGTCACGTGGGCACTTTGGTTTTTTAAAGTCATTGTTGTATTTGGTTTTCCTTGACCAACGTGTAGTAGGAGAACCAGCTCGATCGACCTACTCTCCTACCTGAAAGTGGAGTACTTTAACCGATTTTTGTAGATATAAAAGGAACCTCTTGCTTCAGCCTTTGGTGTGCAAAAAACGTGAACATCAGAGAGAGAGAGAGATCAAAAGTGTATGCAAGTCTTCTTGGTGTTTTTTGGGGAGCCAAAAACAAGTGATTAGAAAAAAAATGTGTTGTAGAGTGAGAAAAAAAAAATGAGAATATCTTCCGTTCGGTCAGGGCGTAAATGACCTAATTTACGCCCTCCAATAGTAGTAAGACACCTCATCTAAAACAAAAAAATTGCAAAAAGCTTGTGTAGACCAAAAACACTAGATTTTGGCAGCTAGAAGAACGAAAACAAAGGATGAACGAGAAGAACAAGGGGTGACCAGCAAAGAAAGAAAAGAGGAAAGAAGAAAGAACGGCTGCTCCCACCGCCCCTGCCCAGCCGGCTGAAACAGGCTGGCACCAATGCCCAGGTTGCTCTGATGAGAATTTTTAGGATGATAAAACCCCAACAAGGTTAACTTTCCCCTATAGGTTTTAGTTTTTAATCCAAAATTAAATTGAGGCATTAGAAACGATTTTTGTGGCATTAGAATCGATTTTTTAGGCTGATTTTGGTAGAACGGTCGCCGGAGATGCCTCAAAACTCGCCGGAGATGGTGACCCAACCATGGGACACGGCCAGACTCAGCCATGGGTCACGCGACCCAGCCGAGACCCATCGCCGGCCGTGGTTCTCTTTCTCTCCGGTGACCCAAACGTGTTCCACAGGTTCTCTCTTTCTCTTTCGTTGGGTTGTTGATCGGGTGTTTTTGTTCTTATTTCTTATGGTGTAATAGATGACGTGGCAGCATTTGAGTGAAGGCAGAAAACCCATGGTTTTTGCCACAACCGTATAGCAGCACTACTAAAAAAAATAGAAATCAACGGCCATTTATTACAGTAAAAGAAGAGTTTATACATCTGCTACCTATTGCTTTTAATTCTTGTTTAATGACATAAAATCCCACCCTTAATCATATGGATTAGGATCTCCTCAAATTCTTTAAAAATTTGAGGCCCTCAAATTTTTAATCTTGACCATTTATCTTGATTTTAATAGCCAAAACAAAAGACTTTTCAATTTTTAATAATAAAAAAATCAGAATGTGTTTTGACTTTAAATGTGAAAATTGAAAAATCTTTTGTTTTTTGCCATTAAAATCAAGATGAATGGTCAAGATTAAAAATTTGAAGGCTTCAAATTTTTAAAGAATTTGAGGGGATCCTGATCCGTCCTACACATGTTTTTTCAATATATAGTAAACAAATATCATGTAATCAACTCAATGTACTAATAAATTATGCATTGACTTCCATAAAACCTAAAATCACATTCATATATATTATATAATAAATCAATCTTTTGTTTTGTTTATACGATTTTACCAAGATTCTTTAAAAAAAAAAACAATTAAAAACAAAAAAAAAAAAATCTTTATTTTGTGATCAGCAACATGTATAAAAGGCATTTCTCAGGGCATCCTTTAGTGGAGAGTACTGCACACGTGCCATGTGACCACGTAAGATTGTAGAAGAGCATTTTAAAACTTTCTAGATTATCAATCATGTAATGTTGGACCGTTTGCATCGGCCTGTCGGCTTGTTTATCGTTGGAGAGGAGTCGTTGAAAGTGTCGTTTAAGGCTCTGGCGGGACTTCAACCGGAGATTGGAATATAGTTGATTGTCGTTTGTCGAATAGTGCCCAAGATTCAAGTTGTCAACAAAAAAAGTACTTGATTGTGGAGCCAGGGCTTTGGTGATATTTAAAATCCTCCTATTATTAATTAATTCTTATTTTTATTTAAATACATAATAGATTTATTAATGGTAAAACTATATTTACCCTATCAAAATTTACTAAATAATTCTAGAAGTCTCTTATGTGTTTCTAAAAAAACAATAATTCTAAATGAATGTGTTTTTTGAAATTGAACGTTTACCTGGCTTATATATAAAGACTATGTCGAGGACCCGAGGTGATGGATGAACAAAATTTTTGAACGAATGACCATATTAGACCAGTCCGGTATATCACATCTCCAAGTGTTTAACTTAGCCTGCACTTTTATGGCCCCGTGCAATATCTCAGTTTAATGAAAGCTTTATGTTACTATGTATGGTCAATTCCAAAGGAAGTGGTCACAACTTTTACTCTCACATATATATATAATTAAGTTCATCGAAGGTAATCGTCCTATTTCATCTCGACAATATTTGTCAATGAACTTTATTAAGGGCTCGTTTAGTTTCCAAAATAAACTCCTAGAATAGAATGGTTATTCCTAAGAGATAATCATTCTTTTGTTTGGTAAGAGTTTATTTCTATGAATAATTATTTCCGTGAGAATCAATAATCTCTTACATACAAGAATAATTATTTCTCTAAAAAATGAGAGGATTTGCTATTCCTTGAGAAATATAATACATTTTACACAAACACCCATAATTTATTTTTTTTTTCAAAGAAAAAAACTAAAATATGAAAATTTAAGGGGGTGGCCGACCACCCCATAGAAGAGGTGGGGGGTGGTTGCACCACCCCTGGACGCCTCACAAGACCACCATCAAGGCATCCGGGGGTGGTCGAACCACCCCCGTGGCATCTCGATACTCATTCAAGGTGACCATAACCACCATAGAGGAGCTCCAGGGGTGGTCGCGGCCACCCCTATTGATTTTCAGGGGTGGCCCCCAATTGCACCGGGGGTGGTGCGACCACCCCAATGGGTGGTCGGCCACTCACTATTTTTTAGGTCTTTTTTACGTTTTTTATTTTTAAATATGAATTGAAAAAATAAAATAAAATAATGTGTGGGTTTTTTAGTAATTTTGATTCAATTTTGAAATAATTATTCAATTACAACATCTTCTATTTCTAGTAATACCTATTCATTTTCCTAATGAAATACTTATTCTATAAATCAAACGGGGCCTAAGAGTTAATAATCATCCTCTTAATTTCCATGAACACTGTAGCACTATAATACATCCATTTGGAATTGAGGTTTTAAAAAGATATAAGTCCTTTAAAAGTTTTATAGTGTTTTCAATCATAATCATTCTATTGAACTGTTAATACCCATGACATCACTTTATAGACCTTAACCCCATTTCCTTAGACGTTTTATAAATCATATCCCTCGCAAGGCCTTAGTTAATGACTCCAACAAACCCTAAATTGATTTCACATATTTAACCGCAATTGTTCTCTATTATCAAGTAATTCACACACATAATTGTTCATAAGGGGTAGTTTAATTGGTTATAAATCACGCCTTATAAAATAAAAATTATTGGTTCAAATTCCCCTCATCCTTCCCTGGTATGAACATGTAAAAAAAATAAAATTCACACACATAATTGTGCCTTATTGCTCCTTGCAAGGTTGCTGCACTATCACAATAAATTGTCACAACAATAAATAGTTTTTGTCTAAGGTGGTAATAATAATTAAGACAAGAGTAGAATAATAGCTAGTGTGAATGTGTGATGATATATAAAAAGCATAATAATCACTAAAAACTCGGTTGGTATCTGCCATAAATATTCAGGAACCTGAAGTTTAAACGTAGTAATTAACTGTGCCTGTCTGTAACTGAGGCAACATTAACTGTTGGTAGTCCTAGGAGGTGCAATTGTTTTCCTATAGAAGGTTGTTGTGGCTGTGGTCAATCCTATGGCAATCATGAAAGCATTGCTTCCTGCAAGTAGCTACATTTACTCTGTTGGTAATGGTAGTTGAGTTTTGTTTCTTTCTCCAACTTGGGAAACACTGTCAGTTGATTGCAACCTCAACTCTGCTCTGCTCTGCATATTTTACTTGGTGTCACAATAATGTATACTCGTTTACTCGAGAGCCATAAATAAGAGGTATAGACCCATAATACTTGTCGGCGTTCTCTCAAATCTATGATTTGAGCCGTAAATAAGAGGCATAGACCCATAATAGTTGTCGGCGTTCTCTCAAATCTATTGAATCATAGTTTGATTTAACCGAATCATAGCATTAATATGATTTACATTAATTAGGCATAAAGATTTTTATTGCAAAATTTGAACTCATGCCTTAACATATACTTAACAACTTTGAAAATTCATTTGAGTCATCGAAACCACCGCCCTAAATGATAACAACCTCAAATTTAAAAACATGCATATCCAACAACTTATCTATTTATTACAATAGTCATTTTACCTTTTTATTTTGACCAATTCCCTGGACCAAACAACAGATCGGGCAGAAGCAATAGGGTCTTTTGGCTTCTTGATCAAAACAATAATTAGCTCGGTGGGCACAAGGTTTCACTTTCACTTGAGACTCAGAATGGTAGATGTTGGGAATTAGTCCGACAATTAAGTCCACCCCAACCTATATTTTTTCCTGAGAAAATAGTTTGACACAACTTAATATCCATTTATTACACCTAAAAGCATCTCCAACGGATCTGCTACCTCTCATCCCCATTGGCCGATGAATCCGGCTTGTATACTATAGTTAAAAATTATAGTATATATGATATTAAAAGATTGAAGGGTGAGAATTTAATTAAAGTAATTAAAGAGTTTAGATATATCATAATTGTTGTGAGTGCATTTGTGAGTGTTGTATTCCGCATTGAGAAAATATAAAAGAAAATAGTATTTAATATATCAAAGTGGACTTTAGCAGTGGATCTTAGCCCATTAGCTTAGGCTTTTGGGTTAGAATTGTGTTCAATTATGTATGTTAATGTACTTTGGGTAAAAACTCTATAATTGCTTTAATCTCCTAACAAATGGTATCAGACCAATGGTTACCTTCCTGGGGACGGGTATCCGCATCCGCAACTCTTGACGTGAGACACTCTTAAAAATGTAAAATCTCTCACAAGCGAGGGGGGAGTTTGGTCGATGTGAATCTCACATTGAGAAAATATAAAATAATAATAAAAATGCTTAATATACCTAAGTATACTTTAGTTCATTAGCTTAGGCTTTTAGGCTAGAATTGTGTTCAATTATGTATATTAATGTACTCTTGGTAAAAAAAAAAAAAACTCCATAACCGCTTTATCTCCCAACAATAATAAATATCAATAAATATATGCAAAAGAAAATTAGTATTTATTATGATAAATCTGTACCCTTCATTTATTTTAGCTAAGTCGTCACCATTTAATTTTTTAATAACATGTATGCTATAATTTTAACTATAACATACAAGACAGATCCGACTCCGAGAGGGTCTCTCAAAGATAACCCACAAATAGCAAAAGGAGCAAGAACAGGGGATGGGTTTTTTATTAGGCATTTTAGCTAAAAATGAGAAATAGCTAAGCTATACGGGTATCTAATACAGAGCTATGATTATTTTGTTTTTGTGTGGGGGTAAGATTGTGACAATTAGGTGGGTCCCCGACAGACGGCAAAGAGCAGAAGACGTAAATGTCGGTGATAATGAGGGGTTGGGTTTGGCCATCTCCCGATTGCTAGGTTATGTTTGGCAAAAGAGTGGATTAGATGGGATTCAAATTTTTTTTTTTTAAAAAAAATAAAATTAATTTTAATATTTTTATTTTTTAAATCACATCATTTACTTTTTATTACTATTCAAATAATAAAATCACTATAAAACAATTTTTTTTATTTTTTATACAAAACATTCTTACTTTTTTTTTAATATCAATCAAATTTACTATAATTTTGGTCTGTTTTCTCTAGTCTACTCCTTTGCCAAACATAGCTTAGAGTAGCAATTTGAGGACCGCAACCGACGAATTATCAAGGCTCAACGGATCACCATCAACAGGGACGGATGAAGGGGGGCAGTATAGGCCATGCCCCCCTCCCCCAAATTCATAAGGGAAAAAAAAAAATTATAAGGTAAATTTTTTTTACTGGACCCTACCAACTAATTTTTTTTTGCCCTTGGCCTGCTCATACTAACTTCTGCCCCCATTCCTGACCATCAATGCCAACACTCCGCTAGATCGAAGCACCGAAGCGACAATATGAGGACGCAGAGGAAAGTAACGGTGATTGAAGAGGGCATGGTGAAGAACAAGGAGGCGAGATCGCGGAGAAAGTCAAGTGGAAGAACCCTGAAGGTGGACGGCGGTGATGATGACTGATGAGGGGTCGGGATTTGGTTGTTTGAACGGTGGTGATTGTGTGGAATCAACTGTCAAGGGGCATAAAACTTAGAAGTCAAAGGGTTCTTGGGTGGACAATGGGATTGACTGATTGAGATTGTCAGCTTGCCATTTGTTGACGTGGGCCAGAAAAATTGGGTCTTGCTATAATGCAATCAAAAGTCCATATTTTTCCCATAAATGTTGAGGTGGCTAGTCCACTTGTCATTATTTTATTATTTTTTAAAAATAAATTTAAATCAAAATAAAAATAAAGAAAAGTTAGAAAAAAAAAAAACTAAAAAAAATACAAGGG
>CM017325.1:7907968-7978147 GCA_006937295.1 Carpinus fangiana
GGGGTGGCCGATCCACCCCCCAAGGGCCAAGGGGTGGCTTCGGCCACCCCAGACCGGCGGTCCGGGGTGGTCGAAGCCACCCCTGTGCTATACTGGGGTGGCCGGCCACCCCCTTTGGGCTGGCCGGACACCCCTTGTATTTTTTTTAGTTTTTTTTCTAACTTTTCTTTATTTTAATTTTTTATTTAAATTTATTTTAAAAAATAATAAAATAATGATAAGTTGACTAGCCACCTCAGCATTTATGGAAAAAATATGAACTTTTGATTGCAAAGAAGCATTTCTCAGAAAAATTTGGACAAGTCACATAAATAACAAAGGGAAAAAATCAATGCAAGCCAAGAAATCAATTTTTGAGATACAATTCATATTAAAGTACCTACTCTATATTAATTTTAGGGGTAATTACTTTTTTCTTCATCAACTATTACGTATTGTCAGTTTTTCTCATAAACGGCCAACCTTACTGTCCGACCTTATCATATTATCATTTTCTTCTCAAAACCTCAATTTTATCAGTCAAGCTCGTTAAAAAAATTGAAACGACCTAAATACCCTAACTTTATAAACAAAAATTACATATAATACCCTTAAAACTAATCATATATATACACCCTTAATATATTTATTTTTAAAATTAATTTATAAATTTTATATATTTATATTTTTTGTTTGAATTTTTTATTTGGGTGTATTTTTGTCTTTTAATGAGATTTAACGGCTAAAAGATAATATTCTATCCAATTTAACAAGCTTAACTGATACAATGGGATTATGGGAGTGTTGAAAAGAAAATGGTAGTCTAATAGGATTGACAGTTCATGTGAGAAAATTGACAATGCCTTATAAGTGAGAGGAAAAAATAATTACCCCTTAATTTTATAAATACATAGGTCCATACGTATCATAAGATGAATATTATATAAAACAATTCCAAAAGGTGAGAATTGAGATTGGGTAACTCTTAAATTTCCCCTACTTTATTTATTTATTTATTTTATTTTTATGAGTGAACATCTAAATCGTGAAAACGATGAATTAACCTCCATAATGCAAATGGTGGTTGATTTGGCTTATGTGATATTAATAACCTATTCTATATGTATATGTGTTGCCAAAATTTAATTTCAATTTTTTTTATGAAAAAATAAAGAAAAGTAAAATTAAATATGGACCATTGAAAAAACTACAACACATATATAATCGTTATTTTTTTTACTACACATGAGCCAAATCTATGATGAAACTATACATATTTCAATATGACGGTCATTCATTGAATGACTAGTTCTTCTATTCTGACTAGAATTTAAGATTAATAATTGTTTTCCTTAGTTGACATAAGGTATCATGTTAAATCATCACTTAAACTAGAACATCGACATTTGAACTTCACGACGTTTACTGATCAGGAGCTTGGCTCGTGCAAAAAGTGCACACACAAATACACAATAATTGAGGAGACCCATTATTGCTAATACATCAACCCACCAAATGCCCAAAACTGGGGAAGCCTATAGTTGGTTTGAGCAGCAGCACAGTTAAAGGAGGGTTATGATATGATTTAGAATGATGTAATTGCTGGAGGGTCCCAAACATGTAGGAGTTGGTGAACTGGGATTGTAGGTGGGAAGCAAATTTTGAAAGGAAAGACAGCAACGTGTGCTTAAATTAGGTAAAATGGTTGCAATGCCTAGGCCTGCATGGTTGAAGATTTGGTGACTCTCTCTTGTTGTTGTTGTGGTTGAAGAGTACTTCTTCAAGTGTGATAGAGATGGGATCCCAACAATTATTGCTGTGAATGTCATTCATTTGTAATCATCATTGGACCCCCTTGTTAATAAATGATTTTCAGTAAGTATGGTGGTGAACAATCCATCACTTCCCCCCCTATTGACCCACTTCCACAACCCAACAAATTATTATTATTAGTTTTTTTTTTCTTTTTCTTTTTCTTTCTAAATGGTGAAGGAAACCGGTTACAATCAGAATGTCCTATTCTTGATTTAGATGGAAGAGAGAATGAGAGACAAGTTAAAAATATTTCCAAATACAAACTGAGAAGCGGCTCATTTTAACTAAATTATGTGCTCCAAAGCTGGCACTATTAGAAGCTCTTGAAACTTTCTAGCTATAGAAAGAGAGCAAATGAAGACTTGTGTCATTGATAGGCATGAAAAAATTGGGTATTAAAATTTTTGTAATTCTAGAAACCACACTTTTATTTTGCCATCATCACATTCTACTCGGTGCTAATCATTTTTTTTTTTTTTAATAAAGTCGAAATCAAAGGCTGATTAACACTGCCACATTAATGTTATATCGTGAAAGTGAGATAGTAATGGAATAAAATAGTAGTTTCTAACATTAGTCATACATTTTTTACTACAAGTTTTTTACAAATAATATTAATAATAGAAACCATATTTTTCTTTCATTATCATCTCACTCTGCTAATGCGGCAATACCAATCAGTTTTGAAACTTTTTTTTTAACAATGGTTAATCCAATGGTTAATTGGCATCCCCATATTAGTAGAATAAGATAGTGATAAAATAAAAGTATGATTTTCAGCATTACTCTTTATGAAAATAAATGTTCCGTGGACCAACACTTCAGCTTATAAAGAACTTGTACAAAAAACTATAGTACCCTTAGCAATTAGCATCACTCAATGTCTAGTCCACTTGTTGGTTGATTTGGGTGGGCTTTGGATTTGGGCTTTTGTGCCAACGAATTATTAACCTTAATTAATTGATTCCCTTCAAGAGAAAATCCACTTATCATTTCTGATTTTTTATCAGGTTTGCAGTCATATTTTTAAAACTTTCAAAAGTGTTAATATCTTTCGAAAGTTCGTAATGTCAACTATTCCGTCAAGATTCAGCGTTAAATCCTAACGGAAGAAGTGAAATCTCCAAAATATTTCCATCCAAATTCAAGGTATTTTGTAATTTTATAAACATCATAAGGGTATTTTGGGGATTTCATCCATCGACCGTTTGATTTAACGCTGAATTTTGATTGAATAGTTGATATTGTAAACTTCTAAAATGTGTGACATAAAGGTAAAAGTAATTTTGACTTTTTGAGTAAAAATGAAAAATATGAGGCAATAGCAAACAAGCCCGCTACTTTTCATACTCATTTATTACATTGGTTGGTGCAACATTTTTTAAGTGACTGTTTTTTTAGTAGCTAACATAGAAAACCGCTTAGAACATATAACGTCAGTTGATATAAAAGGAAAATGCTAGGGGTTCTCCCTTTAGGTTCTCCTGGCGTTCTCCCAGTCTTATGTAAAACATGATTTAATAAAAAATAAAATTATAGTGGCCTCCACCACCGATTTTTTTAGGTATTAGCACCAAATTTATGAGGCATTAGCACTAAAATTGAGACATTAGCATCAAATTTAGGATGATCAAATCCATTTTGGGTGATATCATCCCTAAATGATTAATCTTTCATCCATAGGTTTTAGTTTTGAATCCAAAAGCAAGTTTTAAAGCATTAAAACCTAACTATTAACTCATAAAAATTAATCTGTTAGCAAAAAAAGGGTACTACAAATTTATTTTTTCTAAATCATGTTCTACGTAAGATTGGGAGAATGCCAGGAGAACACTACGGGAAAAACCCCTAGCAAACACCAATATAAAATATGTAAGAAAAGTAGCATTACTAAAAAATAATTGATAATTTTATTTTTCCTCTTGTGATTTTGGACCTTTAATAACCTGCTAATCTAAGCGGGCATTAGGGCTTGATAATTTTATTTTTCCTCTTGGGCCTTGATAACTTTCAAGTTTTATGCCCCAGATTCCAGTTGTTCCTATTGGGCTGAATTGCACAATTTGTTTGTGTCCTGATTTGTCTGCAAATTTGTAGGACAAAATTCCTAACCGTCATTCAAAACCATTGAAAGCCACCGCCCTCTCCTCCTTCGAAAGCTACGGCCCATGTTCATTGCTTCCCCTAAGGGGTGGTGGAGGGTGGGTAGATCTTTAATTGTCAAAATTAGAAACTTAGATCTTTAATTGTCAAAATTAGAAACTTAGATCTTTATTTGCCTAATGAGCAAAACTAAGTAACCTTTCCGGCAATTTTCCTTCTAGTAATTTGAAATTATATGGTACACATTAAATAAAAAGATAAATTTAACGGACAGATTTTGGGCCCAAAGCTTATAGGGCAGTCAATCAAAGAGCAAAAGACACAGTCTAATTGAGACTCTATTTCACAAAGTCTTACTCTAAGTCTAAAAGGAAATATAAGTTCAATTCTACCTCAACTCCATGAGAACAAGTTCAATTTTAGCTTAACTCTCAAGCTTATAAATAGACCCCTACACACATTCTCTCTCTGCAGAAAATATGGATTAGAGCTCAATTAGTCCTTTTTGAGCATATTGAATTATTGAGCGGCGAATGACGATTTTTCTCTTAGAAATTGTTTGACTTTGGCACGGAGTGTCCCAGGACCCCTTTTGACAATTGCTCTTAATTTTGTAGTAATTTGGAGTGCACCTTCAAGAACGCACAATCCACCATGAGGAATCTAGAGACCCAAAAAAAAAAAAAGAATCCACCATGTGGAAAACTGTTATAACCGTAACTATCCCACAAAATAATCGGCAAAATAATTTTAAGGGTTAAATACCTTATTCATCATTGGGGTTTCATAACTTTATTTTTTGATCCCTAGGGTTTACTTTTAATCACAGGAGGTCCATGTGGTTTGCCTAAAGACCAAAATGGTCATTCCATCTATCTGCCGTTAGTAGACTTAACGGAAATTCATGTCACTAACTTGATGACCAATTACATTTCGACACGTGTCATTCTATCAAATATGATTGGATTATTAATTTGCCATGTAATAAAATTTTATTAAAAATCAAAGAGGTGTGATATAGGCATAACTTAAGTCCAACTTTGGCCCAATTTCTAAGCCAAATTTCTCTTTATCTCTCTAGTTTAAGGCTCTCTCTCTCCTCCACATCAGTTTTTTTTAAACTTAATAGAAAAATTGGACTAAAGTTGGACTTAAGTTGTGCCTTTATCATTTTCCAAAATCAAAATACATTTATTTTATTTTAGAGGTGTGATATAGGTACAACTTAAGTCCAACTTTGACCTAAACTTTAAGCCAAATTTCTTTTTCTCTCTAATTTAAGGCTCTCTCTCCTCCACATTAGTTTTTTTTTTTAAAAAAAAACTTAACAGAAAAGTTGGGTTAAAGTTGGACTTAAGTTGTGCCTTTATAATTTTCCTTTATTTTATTGTACAGAAACAACAATCTTTTTCGTAGAAATCCCCAACCCATTCAACCATCCCCATCTCCGGTGAAACCCCAAACTAGGCATCCTTGCCATCTTCCCCAACCTCCGGATACAACCAACCCACGCTCTCCAGCGACAATGGCGAGAAAATAAGTCCATATATAGAATGATGCATTTGCCGCTACTTAACTTAATGGGTTTTTGTTTGATTTTTCTGATATACACTCTAGGATGATTAATTTTTTACTTGAGCGTGCAAGAACTGGTGTTTGTTAGAGAAGAACAGGTGGAGCAGCCGATGATGTTACTGATTGAATAAAAGTCCATGGAATGATGCATTTTAATAAAAAACCCACTCTTTGGTGTCATAATTATTTTGTTATAGCTAGTCTCAGGATCATGTGCCATAGATTCTTGCTTTATAATTGCAAGAAGATTTGCCTGAAAGGTTTCTTTAAAACACTTTCCCAATAGGCTTTCCCTTTGTTTTGTTTTGTTTTTTTGTTTTTCGAAGAAGCCTTCCCTTGTTGGCCTTTCTTCTAATAGCCTGTTTGGGCAGGAAAATAAGCGAAGTGGTGGCCTTATATGGACCCAAATCTGTTTCAAGCCATTGCTTTTTGCCTTTTTCTCTCTTTTGAAGCCATGCCTTCAAATAAATTTCTCATTTCTGCATTGTGATTCTGAAGCTTTCTTTCGAATTACAACCAATTTTGTTTTATTTTTATTTTTATTAATTTATTTGTTTTTTTCATTTTGGCTGGAAGAGCGATTAACGTCTCACGATCCGACGAAGAAAAAGGCACAGTTCAGAAAACAGAAATGGAAAGCATCGTCATCGGAGAGCGTGGGTTGGTTGTGTGATGTCCCACATCGCCTGGGTATGGAGATGGAGATGTGCTTATATGTATACTTTCACCCTTAATGACAACAACGCTTCGCAATTAAGCGTGCTTCTGCTGGAGTAGTACCAGGATGAGTGACCCCCTGGGAAGTCTGGTTTAGGGGAGCCAAAAAGCGGACAATATTGTGTCATTGGGGTGAGATGTTACAGGTTGTGGTTAGAGGTTGGGGAAGATGGCGAGTATGCCTGGTTTAGGGTTTCACCGGAGATGGAGATGGTTGAATGGGTTTGGGGATTTCCACGACAGATTGTTGTTTTTGTACAATAAAATAAAATAAGGAAAATGATAAAAGCACAACTAAGTTCAACTTTAGCCCAACTTTTTTATTAAGTTTGAAAAAAAAAAAAAACTGATGTGGAGGAGAGAGAAAACCTTAAACTAGAGAGAGAAAGAAATATTTAGCTTAGAAGTTGAGCCAAAGTTGAACTTAAATTGTGCTTATATCACACCTTATAAAATAAATACATTTTGATTTTCAATAAAATTTTATTACGTGGCAAATTAATAATCCAATCATATTTGATGGAAGGACACGTATCAAAATATAATTGGTTCTTAACTTAATGACATAGATTTTCGTTAAGTCTATTAACGACAGATAGATGGAAGAACCATTTTGGTCTTTAGGCAAACCACAGGGACTTCCTGTGATCAAAAGTAAACTCTAAGGATCAAAAAATAAAATTGTAAAACTCCAAGAATGAATAAGGTATTTAACCCTAAATTGAGATGATAGTTTATAATATTCGCATGAATATAATTTAATAGCAACATAATAGGGATAGACGAAAAGATTTAATTCAAAACGATTGAAAACATTTCAGTCGAAGATAAGATATAATAGAGGAATTATGAATTTGGAAAAAAGAAAGGAATATGATAAACAGAATATTACATAACAAGCATAGGGGTGGGCAAATTAACCGTTACCGATTAACCGACCGATTACCGATATTAACCGAACCGATATAACCGTTACAGTTAGTTATCGGTCGGTAATCGGTTAAAAAATTTATACCGGTAATCTTATCGGTCGGTAATCGGTCAGTTAAAATTTTATTATCGGTTAACCGATATGACCGATAAATATTTTTAATTTTTAATTTTTAATTTTTTTTAATTTTATACTTTTTACTCTTTTGATTTTTATTTTATAATATAAAAAATATGTAGTGGATCAATATAAAAAAAGAGTCAATAAGCTAGTTTAGCCATATATATATTTAGGCTCCCAAAATGGCCAAAACAACTAATTTTTAATAAGTTATTTTAGGCTTTAACCCAACAAAAAGTATTTGAGCTCTCAAAATAACTAATTTTTTGCCCAATTAACAACTAGTAAAAACCTCAATAAAAAGTTAACAAAAACCGGTTTACAAGCATATTGTTTCTGTCGAAGATAAGATATTCGGTTTTTGTTTTTTGTTTTTAATGAAACATAAAGAAGTATTTGGTAAAAACAAAGTAGAAAATGTTGATATAATTATTTAATTAATATTTTAATACTTTCTTCACTTGTGGCTCAAGTTATATTTTACTTTTAAGTGTGCATTTTCTGTCGTGATAGTGAAAATGATTAAATTAAAGGGGTAATTATATTTTTCTTTCATCAACTACAAGTCTACAATGCATTGTCAATTTTCTCCATAAACTACCAACCTTACTATCAGACCCTATTAAACTACTATTTTTTTTTTCCCAAAACCTCATTTCCTTTAAAGTCTATTTGAGATTACGTTTGAGAAATATAGCTTTAAAGTCAAAAGAGCTTTTGAGCAAAAGTTTCATTTTTAAGCTTTTGTTAAAAGTGTTTTTTGGCCATTTGTAAGGCTTCTTTGACCCTTAAAAACACTTTTATTTTTTTTTTACCAAACGAATACTTTTTTCTTCAGATGGACTTTTTGAATATTAAAATCACTTTTATGCCATTCAAACGCAATCCCAAATAAGCTCTTAGAGCATGTTTGAGATTACATTTGAGAAATAGATTTTTTAAATCAAAAAGAGCTTTTGGGCAAAAGCTTCATTTTTAAGCTTTTGCCAAAAGTGCGTTTTGGTCATTTTTATCATTTTTGAACCCTTAAAAGTACTTTTAATTTTTTTACCAAACAAGTACTTTTTTTTTTTTCAAATGGACTTTTGAGTATTATAAGCATTTTCAGGCATTTCAAACGCAATCCCAAACAAGCTCTTAGTCAAACTCGTTAAATTGGATGGAATATTCT
The DNA here is from genome assembly GCA_006937295.1 of Carpinus fangiana. Taxonomy (NCBI): domain Eukaryota; kingdom Viridiplantae; phylum Streptophyta; class Magnoliopsida; order Fagales; family Betulaceae; genus Carpinus; species Carpinus fangiana. The sequence goes on from CM017325.1 coordinate 7,916,380, forward strand.
CTTTTAGACTTTAAATCTCATTAAAAGACAGAAATATCCCTAAATAAAAAATTCAAACAAAAATATAAATTTATAAATTATTTAAAAATAATAATAAAATAGGGGTTGGCAGCCACCCCTCAATTTTTAATTTTTATTTTTTTTTAAAAATAATTTATATATAATATATATAAATTAATAATATATATTTTTTAATTTGTTAAATTTTAAGGGTATTCTATGTAATTTTCGTTTATAAAGTTAAGGTATTTAGATCATTTTAAATGTTTTAATGAGATTGACTCGGAAGGGGGGTTTTGGAATGAAAGTAGTAATATGATAGGGTTGGACAATAAGGTTGGTAGTTCATGAAGGAAATTGACAATGCGTTGTAGTTGATGGGGAAAAAAATGTAATTATCCCTTAAATTAATGATAATTTATCCAAAATTTAGTGGTAATTTTTAGGAAGTCTTATAACACTTATTTAATTGAAATAAAAAAATAAACTACAAATAAAAAGTTTGAACTTTAACTTTGTTTAGGGTTAAAGTTGGGGAGCACGTTGCTTGTTGTTCAAGCCCACTTATTTCTTTAACATATTGATTTGATATGTATTTTTATTTCTATTATATATATATATATATATATGTTCGTACAAGAGGAGAATGAGATTCAAACTAGTAACTTCTGCTTCATTATTCATGGTCCCAGCCGATTGAGTTACTTCTTAGGAAATTCAATATGTATTGTTGTTCATTTAATCACTCCCAAAGTAAATGTTTTCCTTAACAAGAATTTGTGTATGTTGATTTGCTTGTGCACTCTCCTAATTTTTTATACTTTATTTTGTTTTTTTATCTTCAAAATTGATGTCTTAAGGCCAAAGTACAATTTTAAGTGCCCTACATGGGTTAAGGCTTGAGTATAATTTTTAATTTGTGTATAACTTTTTTATTTTTTTGGGGTGGGGGAGAGGGGTTTAAAAGTAAGTTTTACCTGATATTTATGTTATTTGGTATGAGAGATAATAATCACGTTATGTGTTTGAGTAAACTAATCTTTTAGGTACCTAAATTATATCTTTGTCTTTTGATTTTTATTTTATTTTATTTTTGACATGTCCACACAAGAGGGGATGAGACTTTTCGTTTCTATTGGTTATGCTTGTTTTGTTTCTGTTTAATGATATGGACTTAATCACGTACGTACACTCAACATGATCATGCATGTCCTAGTTGTTTATAAGAAAATCACTATTTTTTTATATATATATATATATAATTTTTTATTTATTTATCAAATATCAATAAATACAAAAGAAAGTTGCTAAACATACTGATCTCAAGCGTTCAAGAATTTGACTTATTTTGGCTGTTGGCTTGATAAACAAGAGTTTGGTGTCAGAGAGCTGCTTGAATCCGTCATGAAAGGGGACAGCAGAAGAGGAGGAAGACAGGACCACCGCCACCGCAACCCGCCTCTTCAAATTGATGAGACCTGGACCCTTAGGCCCGCCCTCGATCAGGAACACAATATTGTTCAAGCCCAGCTCTCACCGCATTCCTCCCCTTCTACTTTTGCTACAGAAAGCAGAATCGAACCCACCACCGCTAGTTTACCCATCTCATATCGTAACCCCAGAACCCGTCAAAATTCCAAGCGGGTGTCTAAGAATCGGCCCTCCCTTTCAGTCAATTCCAAGTTTGTGAAAATACCCGAGGTGGGTTCTTTGAATAACGAAGTGGGTTCTCTGAATTCTTTGGATTCTCAGATAGGGTCTTTGAGTATTGGGGAGAACGTCAACGGGAAGCGAGAGAAAGATGAGGAGGAGGAGGAAGATGAAGGGAAGGGAAAAAGTGAGAAAGAGACAGCTGAGGTGTCTGAGTCAAGTGAGGGCGTAGATGGTGTTTTGAAAAGATTGGAAGAGCTGCGGTTGGGCATGGAGGAGCCGGAATTGTCGGAGGAGCAGCTGAGGATCAATGATCAACTGCAGGAGGATGAGGTAATTAAGTTAGTGAACTTGCCAATGATACGAAATTGTAGGTTTTTTTAGCTTGGTGATGACTGATGATGGTGTATATGCTGCTCTGCTTATTGCTAAGTACAGTTTGTTGAATAAGTTGAAACCTTGCTGGAATGGTGCCACAGACTTTGAGGTGAAACTTCTCACATATGTACATAATAAAGTGGCTGTCTGGCCAATAGAAATGGACAAATTGTGCAAAAAGAAATTAAATCACCATCTTATTGATAAATAATGAGTGTATATTCATCCAAATAATAATAATAACAATAATGATTGCATGGCCCAAGATTATATTGAACCCAGCTTGAACTGCATATTTGGCTCAAACTTGGCTGATAACGAGGTGAGTTTTTTTAGGAAACAGTGCTCCTTTTGCCTGTTGGAAACCTTTGTTAAGAGCTAATTCCTATTTAATGTTAGGTCGCTTTTAGGGGCGAAACCAATATTTTTATCTGGGGAGTTGGATATACTCTAAATAAAATTTGAAAAGATGTATTTTCTAACAATTGGCTTACGGCTAAGTCTTTAAGTTCTTACACAAAAGTATGTTTCTTATAACATCATTCATATTAAGGTAATTATAATAAAACAAGTACACAAAGGAGAAAGAAAAAAAAAAAAAAAAAAACAACATTGATTATGCTAAGTGTACTTGACATTCATTTAGCGAGTAAAAAATAACAAGTGCACAAAGGAAAAAAAGAGACTCAAGCTAAAAGAAAATATATTTAGAAACTTTACGTTTATTGGAGCTTACAATAACGAAGAGGTTGGTCTCTTTGGGAGGTACTGAGACACTTATGGTGTAGGGCAGTGGGGCTCGCTTTGCTTAGTGAAATGGATCTTCTCTGCCCCTCTTTGTGACTTTGATGAAGGTTGAATTGTTTGAAAAGCTTCAAAGGAAAAGGAAAAGTGGGAGAAGAGGGAGGCATATGCTTTTCTCTTTTTTTTCTTCCTATTCTTTTGAGAAGCGTTTGCTTGGAGAAAGAGGGGGATCGCTAATGAGGCTTTTTTTTTTCTTCTTCCTTTTTTTTTGCCAGCATTTCTTTTATGAGGGGGTATTGATGAGAAACACCATTAGGAAAGTGATAAAAATGGCCATAATTATTATTTTTTCCCAGATCTTTGGGTGGGCCATGTCCTCCCTTTAACTTTGCCCCTCTTGCTATAATGAGATATTATTTCTCCCCATATTATGGATAAAATGAATTGCTCATATTTGTGACAGAGTTTAGTGTACATGTTCAATTGGTTCGCATTATTAATGAGAATAAGGCACTGGTGAATGATAATAACGACATAAGAGCTTGAAGATATCCAGAATGTTTCACATTAATTTGAAAAGGACGTGTACTTTGAGTTGCCCCCAAGAAGAATATGCATTGGAAATTTTTTTTGAGTTAGAAGTGATATACCACTGAGATGAATCTGTTGCCAATGCGATGAATCTGTTTTAGTCTCTTCAGGTGAGAGAGAGAGTAGGAGGATGCTTCTGTTAAATAAGAGCTATTGGCTGACATAGGATTATGCTTTGGAATCAAATTAGAGTAGTCCTTGGGTTAGAGCCCTTGCTCCGTTTTTATTTTTATTTTTTATTTATAAGTAATGTTGTATATCAAAAGTGCAAAGGGGCGCAACTTTAATACACAAGAAGTATAAAAGGAGAATGCCTAGGAACACCCACAAGAGACCCAAGCTCACGAGGAGCACCCACAAAAGACCCAAAACAGACCCACCCAAGAAACCTCAAAAGCAAACACCCACAAGAAACACCGTACACCTAGGGCTACAACCCGATAGACATGCCCTTCCTTATTGCCCATTACTAGATTTTATTTTTTTAAATAATTTCCAAATTAGAATCTGGTTGAAATAGATATAGAACTTGACATCTCAGACCCTTTACACAGAATTTTATTAAATTAGATAAATTTGTTGTTTGAGAGATGGTTGAAATTTTGAAATGCCAAATATTCAATGTTTTGCAAAGCAGAATGAATACGAAGATTTGAGAAGAAATCTTCCTTAAATTTAAAACCATGCCTGTGTATAGAAGAATGATGGCTTTGCATGGTAGGAACTTTATGACTGCATTGAATTTCTTACCCATTATCATCTTTTGTGTTTTTCTTTTGCAGTTGCTTGCTATGGAGTCCATCTATGGAGACAATGTTTTCATGCTTGACAGACACAGCGGCTTAAGATCTTTTCAGGTTTTGCAGTAAGCCAATGTCTTAAAGACAAAGTTCAATATCCATAAAGAAGTGAATAGTCCAACAACTGTTTGTTTTTTTGCAGATTCATATAGACGTTGAAGCACAGGGTGAAGTTGCTATTACTGCAAAGCTAAATTCATCTGGTGATTTTGAGACCAAAATTGACAGTTCAGATGATTTCTCATACTCTTTCAAAGTCCAATATCTTCCACCAATTTTATTGACTTGTTTATTACCCAAATCCTACCCAAGCCACCTACCTCCTTATTTTACTATCTCTGTTCAGTGGCTGGATTCTAGTAGGATTTCCAATCTTTGCTCCATGCTGGACACAATATGGAGAGAACAGCCAGGGCAAGAAGTCATGTACCAGTGGGTGGAATGGCTACAAAGTTCTTCTCTTTCTCATCTTGGGTTTGATAAAGAAATAATGCTTGGTCCTTATGGCATAAGACATGCAGGAGATAGGCGTGCAGTTTCTGGAATTTTTTCGCCAGATGTTGATATTCCTTCAATAAAAAGTTACAACGATGAGAGACACCATGAGAACTTCCACAAAAACTTACATGAATGCTGTATCTGTTTTAGTGAGTATGCAGGTAATTGTCATCCTTTGCTTTGACGTATTAAATAAGATTTTTTTCCAATGATGTAAGAAAAGCAACGTTTTTGAAAAATGTTTTATAAAAAAGATCTTAAAGAATTTAAAACATTATTTACATTATACCAGTGATATAGATAAACCAACATTCTTTTTATAATACTATTATATATTTTATTACTTTATTACATATTTTCATTTTTTACCATTAAGATCTTCCAAAATTTCCCTATTTGTTTTTAAGCATGTAATCAATGCTTTGAGATTCTTATTTTTACTTTCCGGTGACTTTCAAATTGATTAAAAAGTTGTTAATGCAATTTTTTTTTTTTATTGTTATTATTATTTTTTTTATTGTAGACATTTTTAATTATATAATGTTCCATCTTTTTAATATATTAAATTCAATAATTTTTTTGTCATTTTACAATTAACCCGTGCAGCACGAGTATTTTGCCTAGGTGTAGCTTAATAGGAGACCCCACACAATGTTGATGGTGCCTTCTTTTGTTTGGAGCAACTATAATTGATAGTTTATCACCTTGGTTTTGTTTGCTAACTACTTCAAAATAGGTTTATCATGTGTAAGGCTAATCCAGAACCAGTTGTTCATTTTCTTGCATCAGGACATTGTCTTTTTTCCTCTGTACAATATTTCATCCTAAGAGTCTTGTGTTTGTTTATTTTGAATGCAAATCCAAATAATATTTCATAATTATAAGACATCTATAATGACCTAGAGAAAATCGCTAGTCACATTTGCTCTATTACCTTGAAATTACTAGTCAATTTGGAGCTTCTCTAGAATTTCTTATAAAGCCCCATTTCACATAGTAATTAGGCAACATGAGACTTAGCACTCATGACTATTTTTATAAACAACCCACTTTATGTAGGCTACTCCTCATCTTCGCAATAAAGGACTGGAGTGTTACAACCTCAGTGTACAACCTGCAGTGATTTAGGCATAGTTGTATATCCCCCCTGAATCATATGTCAAAGGACTTCCACTCTGTCACTGGTTCCAGGATATGGTATCTTGATCAAGTTGATTTCTTCTCTCAACTGATTTCTTTTGTTAGCTATCTGCATGGATGTTCAAACTTAATATTCCTGTCTACCTTTGGTAAATTTATCATCATTTGACAATCCAATTCATATTATGGTATTTTTCCCTGGTAAACATACCAGGTAGTGAGTTCGTTAGACTGCCGTGCGAGCATTTCTTCTGCTGCAAATGCATGAAGATTTATTCTGACATGCATGTCAAGGAAGGTACCATAAACAAACTTCGATGTCCTGATGCAAAATGTGGGGGCATGGTCCCACCCGCATTGTTGAAACGATTGCTTGATGATGCGGAGTATGAACGTTGGGAGTCCTTAATTTTACAAAAAACGCTCGATTCAATGTCTGATATTGCCTATTGCCCAAGATGTGAAACACCCTGCATAGAAGATGAGGACCAGCATGCTCAATGCTCAAAGTGCTTCTTTAGCTTTTGTACACTTTGCAGGGAGCGGCGCCATGTTGGCACAGCGTGTATGACATCAGAACTGAGGCTTCGTATTTTGCAGGTAAACTTTGTAGATTCTTCTCTTGCATCCTTTGTTGCAATTTATTTCGTTCCTTCTGTGTTATGATGCATGCTTATCATTTCCATCAAAAGAGAATACTTTAGTCTGTCAACTCTTTTTTGGTGGAAATACTGTCTTGTACCTTGTGTGGAGCTGGTGGTATACAACGATAGGAAATTGTCCATAGAATTGGCTCTGCTTATGGGCCTATGGCTATGGATTCAGTTTTTTCACTTGCACCTTTGAATTTGAAGTCCCTTTTAGATGGCTTAATTTTTTAGTTTGGTAAACTATAAGCATGTTAGCTTGAGTCTTGAGGACAGGATCTTCACATATCTATGAGGTTATAGCATTGCTTTTGGCCGTGTGCTGTATGACGAAAAGCAAGTATGCTTTTTTGTCATTTCTTATTACAGTACATCAATTGCTCCATTGTGTGAGAAACCTCAGGATGTCTTCAGATATTTTTTCTCCTTATAAAAGTGTGTCCTATAAAGTTCTGGCTCGTTCTTTTTTTCTATTTACTTAATGATAGATAGATTGTCCACCGTAACCGGGGCTTTACTTGTTGCTTGATATTCTGCCTACCTTGGTTTATAATGATATCTTCTGTTATTTGAGCTTTTAGGTTTTCTTTATTATTTCCATTTAAGCATTCTTCAAGCTGTAGAAAACTTTCCATATTTCTATAAGTTCAGTCTTTGCTTTTTGGTTGCAGGAGCGCCAAAATTCATCTCAACTAAAAGAGGATCAATTGCTTAGAGAACGTGAGATGATCAATGAAATTCTTAGTGTCAAGGAAGTACTTCGTGATGCTAAGCAATGCCCATCTTGTAAGATAGCAATTTCCAGAACTGAAGGTTGCAACAAGATGATGTGTAATAACTGTGGGCAGTATTTCTGCTACCGCTGTAACAAGGCGATTGATGGATATGATCATTTCAGGTATGTGATTTACAACCAGTTTAGATTTTACTAGTTATGCCTGTTTTGTTTCTTCATAAATGTGTGTTTAATGAAATTGACTTAATTGCTTATACTTGTTCAAGGGAGGGGACGTGTGATCTGTTCCCACAAGAAGCAATTCAGGGGTGGGAAGAGCGCATTAATCCTCGTCAGGTGTTGGGTCAGATTCGAGCTGAATTCTTTGCTCAACATGTTCATGCATGCCCTAATTGTGGCCAATATAATGCAAAGGTGACTTAAGATTGGGTCTCTCTTTTGAAATTCTGATACTGATAACGGTGGTTATATCCAAGTTGCATCTGTAGGCTGTCACCTCCTTGTATTCTGTTTGCATTTCACATACCTCATTTAGTGAATTGTAATCTTCTTATCATAGAATTGTAACCTTCATAATGATGATGCCCCCAGCCTTTATTATTTTAGGTACAACAGTAAAATTAAAAAGAGAAAGCCCACATTGCTTATGACATGTCAGCTGTCTATCCCAAATTGAAGAGAGAAAAAGAAAATTCATAATATTGAGGATCATACATCTGGCCATGTCCATGTCAAGATTGAGTCGAAAGTCAACCGGACCCCAAGGCATTGGTTCATCTATGAACGCTGGACTACAAATAATTTTTTCCCTCTCTTGATTACAACAATTTTAGATGATAACTTGTTCTGTTGAGAGCCGTCTTGAAGATCGTCTTTTTTGTAAAAAAAAAATTCATTTAAAGTCATTGAGTTGCATTAATTTGACTGATATGGCTTTCTGTCAGGTTGGAAATAACAATCATATATTCTGCTGGGCATGCCAAGTTCATTATTGCTATTTATGCAAAAAGACCGTGAGGCGTAGCTCTCAGCATTTTGGACCCAGGGGTTGCAAACAGCACACGGTTGAGTAGAAGTGAGTGAGTCAGTGAACACCATCTGGTGTATAGCCTATTTGAAAGGAGCAAACCAAGCATTTGGTGATAATCTCTTTGAAGGGCACTTACTACCAAATCTGTTGAGGCTTGTGGTAATTTATATAAAATTGCAGGGTATTGAGGGAAGGTCCTTGTAGTGCAAGGCATTCTATGGCTCCCATCTTGTTCATAATTTGATTGAAACACTTCCTTTTCTTCAGCGCTTTGCCATTACATTCTTTCCTTGGGTGATGCTTTGAGTGTAATTTCTCTTTGGTTCCATGTCGGCTGTCCTTTGTAGATAGAGAGCTGTTGTTGTACTAAGCATGCACTTCCAGTTTTGGAGTTGAGAGCTTGAGAGTATTCACCAAGAAAAAAGGTGACACAAAATAAAAACTTAAAACTTTGAGTTGATTTGTACCATTTTGATAGTTTTAATAAGCTGGTTTAAGCATATGTTTATGCTGAAAGCTCCGTGTTTCTTCGACTGACATTAATTTTTACAGGTGTTTGATTTTACAAAAGAGTAATACTACATTTTAGACTCATTTACTGCACTACTTTCTTACCGACTGATGTTGATTGTTTCAAGTGACTTTTTATGTCGGTCACTTTTTTTTTTTTTTCTTTTATGTGGACTTTTACCAAACTGACCTAAAATGAAATTTAGGTCAATTATTAAATTGGTTTTTCATTTACATGCAATTAGTAATCATACAAAGCATGTCTAAAATGACAATTTTAGAACCAAATGCATATTTAAAGAGCGTGAGAAATACAAAAAGAAAAAAAACCAATTTTGAATCCTTATCCAAAAAAAAAAAAAAACTTCGAATGCATAAAATATCTAAGATTCATATGAATTAGGGGTGCTTAAACAGTTATAACTGTTGGTTATTGGCAATACCTGCAATCGCAACCGCCTTGGGCGGTTATCGATTTTTAATAACCGCAACCGCTTAGGTGGTAAGCGGTTATTCAATTCAATAACCGGCGGTTTTATAAACGCTTCTTTTATGTGGACTTTTGAGTTATTTTAAGTGATTTGGGCCTTTAATGGCATATTTTAAGAGTTTAAGGCCATAATGTTCCCAAAAAAATAGGAAAAAAATATGCTTTGAATAAGGCTTAACCCAAAACATCACATACCACATTATATATTTCATATAAATAATTATAAATAGCCCAAGTCCATTAATCCAATTACAAATGAAAAAATTAATATATATTTTATTAATATAAAATATCTAATATATATTTATATTATTATATATAAATGAAGGCAGTTAGTGCTTATAACCACCTTGTCCTACCTCCTAAAACCGCTAAACGCAATCACCCTAGACGGTTAACGATTTTTAATAACCGCCTACCAAAACAATTAGCTGTTATAAGCGATTTGTGAGGCGGTTATAATCGTCCCATTTGAGCAGCCCTAATATGAGTCATATGACCATATCTTCAAAATAATGTCAAAAGACTGTTCTACCTTAGCTAGCCATCATTCTCGTTCAACTTAGAATTTCCTTCCCGGCAAAGTATTTTTTTCAAATTGGATTAAAGAAAAAAAAAAAATCATTCAACTTATTAAAATGACATTTATCTAAAATACATGTAAGAATATCAAAAAAAGAAGTTCATGACCTTCTACCTCTATTTGACATTGCTCCGTTAGGCTTTTCGCTCACTGCTATCTCCTGTAGAGATTTGAGTAGTTTTAATGTGATTGATCATCCTTTCAGACCGGTTACTAATCATCACCTTGGTAAGCTATTGCTGCACAAACTAGCTAATCGGAGGGGAGTCCTCTTTAGGCGGATTTATTTATTTATTTTAAATTTAACATTTTTTTTCTTTTTTACTTTTCATGATAGCTTGAATAAACTAAATAAAAACAAAAAAGAAATAGCATTGACATTTGAAACCTCCTAGGATTTATAATTGCTAAAACATGTGGTTTACTTAAGTGATAGAGTTTTTCTTTAAACTGAGTTGGAAGAATTTTCTTCGATCTAGTTTATAAAAATAATATATCTATTTTTTTAATAACACGTAAGATGCATATGAGTTTTTAATATTATTTATTTTAACTTTATTTTCTTTATTTTAAGGGCATTCACAATGGAAGAGCTAATTTTTTTTTTTTTATGTAAAATAGCTATTTAAAACTTAATTTATCTAGTTTAACTAATAACTTTTTAAGGGCCTCCTATATCCGATTAGTTATATTTTTGTCTATATCATTTAATTTTTATTTTTTATAATGATTGTATTTTTCTTAAATATCTTATTTTTCAAATTTTGAGAAAAAAGTGATGCGGAGAGAGAAATAATATGAGAAAATTTTGGAAAAAATGAGATGTGAAAAAGAAATAGTAGGAGAAAATTTTGAAAAAAAAAAGAGAAAATAAGTGAGTAACAATAAAAAAAATGTGGGAAGAAAATTTTGGAAGAGATAGTAGGAGAAAAAAAGATGTGGGAAGAAAATTTAAGAAAATAGCTCTTTGAATAGTGTCACTAAATGTAGCTTTTTTTTTTTGTTCATTTAATAAAATATCTATTTTACAATTTTTTTTAACTTCGCTAATGTATAAGGTATTTTTATCAATTTAAGAAATTATTTTAGATAAAATAGTCATTTAGGTCCGAATGCTCATATCCCAGTTCAAAGAACAACTCTGTCGTTATGTGCAGTTTCTTCTACCGCTAAAACAGGCGCACAGGCGGTTCTGTTCTGTCCAACTTTCTTCTACTGCTAAAACGGGCGCATTGGCGGCCGTTTTCATGCTGGCCCAGTCCAGTATACAAGCTCTAAACATATAGGCGCGCAGCCAAGAGCGCACTCCTATGCTGCAGATGGCCATGCTTCTCAGCTGTCAGGCACAGAAATATCTCTCAAACACTACACGCCCCACCTTCTTGTTCGGCTTTTGATTGACGCACCTCTCTTTCTCTCTCTGGGAATCATAGACTCCTCAAATAGAGGTACTTCTATTATTTCCAGCCTTTTTTTGTTGCAAATACCTGTTAACTTTGTCATATATAGCCGGCAGTAAATTTGGTTTTTCTCGAGCATAATTTCTTCTTCGTCAAGAATGGTGTTCTGGGTAGTCTTTATTTTTAGTTTTTGAACAAAAAAGACTGGGTTTTGAGAAGCTTCAATGGTGGAATAGCGTTGGTTTCACTGACCCCAAAGAGTTGGTATGAGGCAGTTTGTGGTATTGTTTGAAAAAATCGAATTGGGGGTTGATGGGTATTTGCTCATGTTCAAGGATAGTTTTAGCTGAGTCGTGTTTACCTCGGAACCAAGTCATTCTCCGCGAAAAAGGCCTTGTTAGAGGTTATTATGCTGCTTCTTCCGCAATTTTTTCAGAAGACCATATGTTCGATGAAAATCCCAAAATTGAAACTAATATAATTGATAAAGTTAATGTGCCGAGAAACAGGTCACGTATCCGGAAAAAGCCCAAACTATTTCCGTTAGTTGGCAGAGTTTTCAAGTCTTTGGATTGGAAGGTTGCCAGAGAAATAAGATTTTCAACTGCCGTGAGAAAGTACGGATTTTCTCATTCAATTGATGCATTTAGAATTATTGTTCATATATTCGCATTAGCTAGGATGCATATGGAAGTTCATGCCTTGCTTAGAGATATCATTGGATATTATAATGAAGTTGGTTATGATGCGTTTGAATTGTTCCCAACTTTGCTGGATTCATCTCAGCATGTGGTGAGATCGATTGTTGTATTTGATGTACTAATTAAAGTATTTGCGGCCAATTCAATGCTTGAGAATGCTGTGGATGTGTTCATGCAGGCTAAAAGTGTTGGTCTTAAGCCAGATATTTTTTCGTGTAATTTCTTATTGAAGTGTTTGGTGGAAGCAAATAAAGTGGAATTTGTTAGAAGTTTATTTGAAGATTTAAAAAACTCTGGACCATCACCTAACGTTTACACCTACACAATTATGATGAACTTTTACTGTAAAGGACATCTTTGTCAGGATGTAGATATTGGACAAGCCACTGAAATTCTCAAAGAAATGGAGATTAGTGGGGAAAACCCAACTGTTGTGACATACGGTACCTATATCCATGGGCTTTGTAAAGTTGGTTGTGTTGAGTTTGCCTTGGAATACATTCGGAATTTGAGATGGAGAAACCAGCCTGTGAATAATTATTGCTATAATGCTATTATATATGGATTTAGCCAAAAAGGTGAAGTATATGAAGCTTTGAAAGTTTTGGAAGAAATGAAGAGCTTTGGAATATCGCCAGATGTTTACAGTTACAGCATTTTGATTGATCGGTTTTGCAAGATGGGGGATATTGAGAAAGGTCTGAATTTGTTCGAGGAAATGGGTCATTATGATTTGAGACCATCTCTAGTTAGCTATAGTTCACTCTTCTATGGTCTATGTAAGGGCGGACTGATGGACATCACATTAGACATGTTCCATAATCTTGGGGATGCTGGTTATAGATACGATCATATTGCTTATGAAATCTTAATCAATGGATTTTGTATGCAGGGCGATATGGATTCTGCCTATAAACTTTTGGAGGAGATGATCAGCAATAATTTGGTTCCTGATGCTTTTAATTTCCAGAGTCTGATTCATGGGTTCTGCAAGTTGGGCCTCTTAGATAGGGCCTTGGAAGTTTTTAATATCATGCTACTTCATGGTGTCTTGCCTAATACCATCACTTGCAATGTTATAATTAATGGATATTGCAAGGAAGGGCACTTGGAAGAAGCCTTGAAACTTATGGATGAAATGCAACACCTAGGCATTTTCCTTAACTCATATACCTATAATGCAGTTATTGACAGGCTGTGCAGGGAAAGAAAATCAGAAAAAGCTTGGGAAATTTTTCCTCAAATGCTTAAGAGGAATGTACTACCTGGAGTTGTTAATTATGGTACGCTGATGGATGGTTTTGCCAAACAATCAAATTTTAGGAAGGCCTTGATGTTGTACACAAGAATGCTAAAAGTTGGGGTCATACCTGACACGGTCACGTATACAATTCTTATTAACATATTTTGCCAAAGACACAAAATGCGTGAAGCATATAAATTGTTCAAGGAAGTGACTGAAAAAGGTTTGGTTCCAGATAAGATTTCTTACACATCGTTGATAGCTGGGTTTAGCAGAACGAAAGACATGAAGAAGGCTTGGGCATTGTTTGCTGAAATGTTGAGTAAAGGCCATATGCCCAGTGTTGTAACTTATACCTGTTTAATTTATGGTTTTTGCAATTTGCAACGCATGGACATGGCTAACTTGTTGGTTGATGAGATGAAGAGGAACAAAGTGACTCCAGATGTGGTAACTTACACTGTTCTCATCACTTGTTACCATAGACTTGGAAATATTGAAAGAGCACATGAGTTATTTGATGAAATGAAGGCAAGTGGTATTGCTCCAGATGCTATGGCTTTGCACTGGGGAATAAAAGCTGGTGCAGTATCCAAAGGCTAGGAAGCTGAGGGAATGGCGTTGTGAGGACCAGATGGTATATTACTACTATCCACTTTCCCCTTGTCTACAATTCTGAAAATATTTGGCCATAAGAAATCCCTTTGCTCAGATATTGGTAGATATACAATCTTCTTAAGATCCAAAATTTTGTTTAGTATTCTGAAAGATATATCATTCACAACCAAGATAGGTAACATATGATATTTTCTTTTTCTTCTTTTTCTTTGGGGGGGGGGGGGGGGGGGGNGGGGGTGGGATTGGTTCTGAAATTTGAACCATGAAGTGCATAAATCCAAAACCTGTCTGCGCTTATGCCATTGGTTTCCTTCATGGTACTTGTTTAGATAGTGTACTTCTTGAATTTAAATCTATTAAAGGAATTATGATGATATCCTATTTCTTTCACTTTATGCTACAGTATTAGTGGAGCGGATAATGCTTATGACTCGAGCTTTTTGGTGATTGAAGAGGGATTTATTTCTGGATAAAACAACTTAAGGAGTACACAATTGGGTTGGTTATGGAGTTGGATCACATTGCAAAAGCGACCTTCAGTAAGTATTCTGGGAACCCCGTCTCATTTAAAACTCTCATAGTAATTTTGAATTTGTTTTTTTACAAGCATCTACATCTTCTCATCACATTATTCCGCATCATTTTGAATAATAATGCATGGCAAAAATAACTTGTGTGTCATCATGAAAGCCATATGCAAGTGAGTGCATTACAATTTCTCTTGTATTTTGCTAAAACATTGTGATGTTTACAATATGCTTTTGATTCATAACTGATGATGAACTATTTCTTCCCTTAAAATGAAATGCCAAATATAAACTATTAAGTACAGAAGTTAGGAATATTTTGATGCTTTAGTGTTTGGTATATGTTACATCAATTATTTCAAAAGCTTAAAATTATAGGAAATTGTGAATTTAATCACTTAACCATTATTCTAACACTCCCTTTTCCCCATGTGTGGGCTCAAAAGGTCCTTAATAAATGGGTCCAAAACATGGGATTTAAACTTGTTTTACATGGATGGTAGAATAGAGTGAGAATTCAAACTCAAGATAACTTGCTTTGATAACATGTTAGATTATTAGTTGTGCTAACAATTTAAGCCGATAGGATTAATTACTTAACCATTATTCTAATAGTATACAACATTTATAGATTTAATCAGCCACCCATAGAGGCCTTTTAAGGGTGGTCGGTCATCTCCCAAGCCATCTTAAGGGGTGGCAAAACTACCATCAAAGGCCTTTAGATTGGGGGTGGTCAACGACCCCCTCAAGCCACCTTTGTGAGTGGCTGAACTACCCAAAAGGCCTTTGGGTGTGGCCCGCCACAAAATAGTTTTAGGGGTGGCTAGTCACCCCCAAGGGTGGTCGAACAAAACCCCTCTTTTTTCTTTATTTTTTATTTGAGAGTAGAATTGTAATGAGTAATGCTACGTACTACACCACCACCCCTAACCTATTGGCTTGGTATGGCAATGCCCATCATCCCTTGGACTAGTCTTTGTTAAAAAAAAAAGAAAAAAAGAAAATCACGGGCTGACGGGCTACATCAGCCCAGTGGGATAGAGGTGAGATGATGTGTATTATGTAGCATTACTAAATTGTAATTTTGTAAGGGTCATTTAAAAAAAAAATGGAGGCAATTTGTAAGGAGTGATTGATTTGATACAAGAGCTTACCACGAGGATTGCGTAAGTAATTGAGATATCATAAAAACTTAGGGTGTTCCTAGGTACAAAGGGAGTATACAAGAGAAGCCACTTAACTAGGAGCAAAAAGAACAAGAAAATCATAATAACTAATTTTTTGATAAATAATGTATATTCAATCAAAGCACAAACGGGCGTACTCCTAGTACATAAGAAGTATGCAAGAGAACCCCAAAATTGTAGACAAAGAAGCACATCAACTCCAAAAACTCAGAACAATTAGAGACATGCACACTATTTCAAGCCATTTTCCATGTAAACAAGGATTGTAGTTATCTTCTTTATCTCTAGCAAACCATTCTCAAAATCTTCTAAACTCTTTGCATCCCGCTCTTGCCAAAGACACCACATTAAACATGAAGGAGCCAACCTTCAAATTTGCAAAGCATGATGATTTCCCAATTGCCCCTCCAACTTCCCAACAAATCACTCACCCTTCAAGGTATAACCCAATCAACACCAAACAAGTGAAAAAGCACATTCCACAATTCAATTGCAAATTCACACTGAAGTAATAAATGATCAATTGATTTCCCACACTTCTTACACATACAACACCACTCCATCACAATAGCATTCATCTTTCGTAAATTATCCAAAATTAACCCTGCGGGTTGGCTCAAGTGGTAACGGCCTTGGTCTTGGTGGCATTCCATCAAGTCCAAGGTTTGAATCCCTTTATGTACAAACAATTCCTTGGGGCTAGCCCGCTAGCGAAGCTAGAATATTACTTGATCATGTGGAAGGGGCGTTTTACATGGGTTCGAGGTTCACCCCAACATGGATGGGTACACGAAATGGCCTTGTCTTGGTGGGGTTCCTCGTCATTTAAAAAAACAAACAAACAAAAAAACTCCTAAGTTAAGGTTTTTCCCTAAAACCACTGTCCAAACAAAAAATGCTACTCTTGCGGGTGTCTTAACTTTCCAAATACTCTTCCACGGGAGATTGAACCTTACATTATTAGATAATATCTTATAATACGACTTAACTTCAAATGTTTTCCTTTTAGATGGAATCCTACAATATGTATACTAGCCTCCATGCCCTACTCTTGTAGAGTACAACATCTATAAAATCATGATAATTAATTACCAAAAGAGAGACAAAAGCAATTGTTCAAAGATAAGAAGCATGTGGTTTCTATCATTTGTTAATCAGAAAATAAAGGGAGCGAAGAGATAAATCAATTGCTTCAATAGGATTGAGCCTCTGAATAATCGCTTTGAGGGACCAACCTCCAAATGCCTTACGGAATTTGTATTTCTTTTCTCTGAATTGACCATATAGGAAAATAAAGGTAGCAAAGAGATAAATCAATCTCTTCAAGAGGATTGAGCCTTTGAATAACCAAGCCTTTGAATAATCAAAGAAATTTGATACATTTTAACCAAGCCTTATTAGGTAAATGGTTATGGAGGTTCGCCAATGAAGGAGCGGCTTGGTGGAGGAAACTAGTGGTGGCAAAGTAAGATATAATGAGGGGAGGGTGGTGTTCTAAGGAGGTAGGAGGAGCTCATGGGGTGGGAGTGTGGAAAGGCATTCGAAAGGGGTGGGATACTTTTAAACAATATGTGAGGTTTGAGGTAGGAAACGGGTCTCGAGTTTTATTTTGGCAAGATGTGTGGTGTGGGGAGCAACCTTTAATGAATGCTTTCCCTGCGTTGTTTACTATAGCATGTGCAAAGGAGGCATGAGTGGAGGAGAATATGGATATAGTTAATGGAGCTATTCATTGGAATGTACTATTTATCCGGCCGGTGCATGATTGGGAATTGGAAGAGGTGTCAAGATTTTTCGAGTTGCTGTATTCTCAACAAATTTGGCATGGTGGGGAGGATAAAATTTATTGGATTCAATTAAAGAGAAAAATCTTTGAGGTGAAGTCATACTATAAGATGAGAATTAATTCGAAACCGGTGGATGGCCTGTGGTAGAGTATTTGGAAGAGTAAAGCTCCCCCGAGGGTGGCTTTCTTTGTGTGGACAGCGGCTTTGGGGAAGATACTAACAATGGACAATTTACGTAAGAAGAACATTATAGTGACGGAGTGGTGTTGTATGTGCAAGAGGAGTGGTGAATCTATTGTTCATTTGTTATTGCATTGTGAGGTGGTGGTGGAGATATGGAATATGGTATGTCAGTTATTTGGTGTTATGTGGGTGATGCCGGGTAATGTGAAGGATTGTTTGGTGAGTTGGAGAGCACAAAAGGGTAATTGTACAGTTTTACAAACATGGAGAATGGTGCCCTTGTGTGTAATGTGGTGTTTATGGAGGGAAAGGAATGCATGGAATTTTGAGGACTGTGAGCTTGGATTAATGGAGCTGAAGAAAAGGGTGGTTTGAACACTCTTCTCATGGAGAGTTATGTGGCATTCCCCGCAAGCAACACTTGCGGAATTTCTAGATTTTTGTGCGACTTTTTATAGTTAAAAGCTTGTTTTGTGGGCTCTTTCTGTATACTTCCTATGTACATAGGTTGCGCCCATTGCGCTTTTAATAATATTGTTTTTTTACCGATAAAAAAAAAATAATCACTTCAATGTGACCAACCTCCAAATGCCTTAGGCAATTTGTATTTCTTTTCTATGAACTGAAACTGTTTCGGATCTCAAGGACTTTCGCCTCATTAGTCTTGTGAGTGGGGTTTATAAGATCCATCGTTAAAGTTCTTGCCAACAGGATGAGAAGGTCTATGGCGAAGATCATCTAAAAGCCTCAAAACGCCTTTGTCAAAGGTAGGCAAATTCTGGATTCGGTTTTTATTGCCAATGAATGTTTGGATAGCTGCATCAAGTCCAATGATCCAAGGTGCTATGTAAATTGGATATGGAGAAAGCCTATGACCACATCAACTGAGAGTTCTTGGTTTATCTGCTTAAAAGATGTGGGTTTGGGGAGAAATAGTGCTCTTGGATAGCTCATTGTTATCTCGTTAGTGTGCTTTTCCGTCTTGATTAACGGCTCTCCTTCTAGATTCTTTGGCAGCTCTCGTGGGGTCAGACAAGGAGATCCTCTGACCCCTTTTTTGTTCGTTATTGTGATGGAGCCTTTTAGTAGAATGATTTATGCTACCATACATCACGGTTCGCTCTTAGGCTTCGCTGTGGGGTCTAGACCATCCGAGACGATTAACATTTCTCACTTACTTTTTGCGGATGATACTTTGGTTTTTTGTGGGGCTAATGTTGACCATATGTTCTCCCTAAAAGTGCTACTCATTTGCTTCAAAGCTGTCTCGGGGTTAAAGGTGAATATGACCGAGTCGGCCTTGGTCCTGGTGGGCAATGTGGATAATGCGGTGGAGCTGGCTGGAACTCTAGGATGTGTGACGTCCTCTCTTCCTTTGAAGTATCTTGGCCTTCCCCTTGGGGCTCATTTTAAGGCTAAGGCAACATGGGATGGCATTGTGGAAAAAGTTGAGCGTCGGTTGGCTAGCTGGAAAAGAATATATTTGTCTGAGGGTGGTAGGGTTACCTTTATCAAAAGCACTATTTCTAACTTAACCACAAACTTCTTGTCTCTTTTCCCCATCCCGCTGCTGTGGCAAATTGCATAGAGAAGCTAAAATGTGATTTCCTATAGGGTGGATTAGGTGAAGAATTCAAATATCACCTGGTCAATTGGTCCAAAGTCTGCTCTCCTATCTCCGAGGGAAGCCTAGGGATTCGCAATTTGCGTTCGTTCAACCAAGCCCTTCTAGGGAAATGGTCATGGCGTTACACAAATGAAAGCGAGGCTTGGTGGAAAACCGTTGTGGATGCCAAATATGATTGCAGTTGGGGCGGGTGGTGTTCTATCGACCCCTAGGGATGTATAGGGTGGGCCTCTGGAAGTATATTAGAAGGGCTGGAGATTATTTTCTAATCATACTAGATTTGATCTGAGAGATGGCTCGAAGATTAGATTCTGGGACGATGTGTGGTGCGATGAGACTAGTCTTAAGGTAGCTTTTCCTATTCTTTACAACATTGCCTCTGTGAAGGATGTGACTGTGGCTACTAATATGGATCTTTCGAATGGCATCCTTCAATGGAATATTAGTTTTATTTGGTTGATTCATGATTGGGAAGTGGATACGTGGCCTCCTTCTATTCTTTGCTCTATTCCATTAGATCATGAAGCAAAGGGGAGGACAAGCTTTGGTGGACCCCATCTCGCAAAGGAACTTTCAATGTTAAATCTTTCTACAAGATCATCGCATACAAAGACAATCCCTCTTTCCCTTGGAAGAGAATTTGGCGGACTAAGGCCCCCCTCCAGAGTTGCCTTCTTTGTTTGGTTGGCGTCTTTGGGGAAAATTCTTACTTTGGATAATCTTAGAAGAAGACAAGTCATCATGGTTAATTGGTGTTGTCTTTGCAAATTGGATGGGAATCTGTTGATCATCTCCTCCTCCACTGCGAGGTAGCTCGCGCCATATGGAACACAATTTTGAGTCAATTTGGGCTTTCCTAGGTTATGCCTAACAATGTGGTGGACTTAATGGCTTGCTGGTGGTCTGGGGGCAATTCAAGGAGTGCGGTCACTGGGAAGATGGTGTCTCTTTGTCTTATGTGGTGCATATGGAGGGAAAGAAACAATAAGAATTTCGATAATCTTGAGAGGACTTTGAAGGAGCTCAAGTCCTATTTCTTTTTTTTCCTCTTCACTTGCACATCTGCTTATTTAACTCCTTTAGTTATTAGCCATTCAGATTTCCTTGCTCCATTTTATCCCTAGTCTTAGGCATTCTCTTGTATACATCTTGATGTACTAGGGTTGCCCCCTTTTGCGCTTTTAGATATATACAACATTACTTATAAAAAAAAAAAAAAAGGGTTTCCCATACCTTTAGCCTCAAAACCACCTATATCGGCCAATCTAAACTTGGGTTTATCAATAAGCCATATACCTTGCCCTACATAAACTATGTAAAATGTGGCACACTAGACCCACTGATATTGGTTGCAACCTTGTTTTTCTAGGTCTGTATTATTAAGCTTTTACATATATGTTTTAGTGTAGTGAGCCTTACAACATAATGACGCAGTAGAAGGAATACATGAGGCATCAATCCATCATCTATAATGTATACTTAATTCAGAAAATCTGCTGGACCTGTTTTTTAGTCAGTTCCTTAATATCTTCATCTTGTCTGTTATCCCAATGATGAACAACCTTGGTTCCATTGAAAAGACTTAGAAGCATCAAAATTGAGTTGTCTGCTTTTCTTCAAATATAATTATTTCTCAATCCAAAGCAGTTGCCTTCTAATTGTTGGTTCAATCTATAATGAGTACCATTGATTTTTTATTTTTTTTATAGCAAAAAGGCAAGAGGGGGCGACCAAAGTGACTACTCTACCTGGGCATAACTATAGTAACAACAACCTGCTAGGAACCTATGATAGGAGGGCCCTAGACGGACAGGGAGACTGCAGGCGCTCCCTCAAACCGGTTTAGCAAAATCCTGGTCCAACCCCACTGAGGACACTAGCGACACCCAAGTCAGTGGTGTACCATTGATGTTTATATTTGTGTTATGCTATATTTGACCTCATGCATTCTTTTTCTTTTTATTTTTATTTTGTGTAATTGAATTTAAATGTATCTTGCAGATACTACGAGCAATGCTCAAACCCTTGGAAACTCTCTAAAACCTCCAATAAGGCAAGATATGATTATTTCCCCAAATTTTTACCTACTTAAGTTAATTTTCAATTTTTCCTTTGAATAACTTAGCAATCTTGCTTAGTAGTGAAGGTTTCTTAACCAGTTAATATTTTCCTTTAACAATGTCTGAAAATTTTTAGTGGTTGAGCACTTTCCCAATTAGAGATTCATCACTAATGACGTTATCTGGTCCCAATGAATGATGTCAAAGTTTGATCCATTATGGGGTTAGTATATTCTTCTCTCTCTCTCTCTCACACACACACACAAATATTCGTTCTAGTAATTGATATTATTCAGCCAGCTTTGTTGCCTTTTTTCTTTTGTAGGTCTTCTTATATATTGAAGTACCTGATGATTTTTTTTTTTTTTAATTTATATATATATACAAGTAATCGAAATATCATTAAAAATGCAAAAGGCGCAACCCAAGTATATAAGGAGTATACAAAAGAAACTTCTGTCGTTTATTTCATATTGGAGTACCTGATGATTTTTTAGATCCACTATTGTCATTTCGCAGTCTTCAAAACTTCTGTAATTTATTTCTTTCTAAAGACACCACAAAAGGCAAGACAGAACCATCTTCCACACAGTTGTACATTAAGGATTACCTCCCAAACCTTACCAACAACAAAAAATGTCTACTACCTCTAGGCATAACCCAAGCTAAACCAAGACAACAAAAGATAGCACTCCATGAAGCACCGGTGATCTCACTATGGAGAAAAAGATAATCCATAGTCTCTCCACTCCTTTTACACATACAACACTAGTCAACGACTATGACATGGTGTTTCCTTAGGTTA
Organism: Carpinus fangiana; assembly: GCA_006937295.1. Taxonomy (NCBI): domain Eukaryota; kingdom Viridiplantae; phylum Streptophyta; class Magnoliopsida; order Fagales; family Betulaceae; genus Carpinus; species Carpinus fangiana. The sequence goes on from CM017325.1 coordinate 7,938,318, forward strand.
TCCAAAGTAAGGATCTCCCTTGGGTGGCTGTCCAAGCAAAAAAATGCCTCTCTCAAGCATAGCTTGTCTTCACCTAAAAGTATACAACAAATTTAAAAAGGAAGAAAAGATAATCACTTCTCAATCATCAGTCGCTCTAATAAAGTTTATATTTCACTTATGAAAACCACTAGAAAACTCCAAGTAATATGCCATTGAAGCATCTTTAACGCAAGCAATACTATACAAAACCGAAAAAGAATCCGTAAGTGCCTGATCCCCACATCACAAGTCATGCCAGAATCAAATCTTAGAATCATCTCCCACCTCAACCTCGATATGCTTAAAAAACTCACACCATTCCCTCATGATATTTTTCCGTAACCCCATCCCATACGACCCATGAACCTCATTAGAACACCACCCACCCCACGAGCTACCATACTTGGTGTCTACTATGACTCTCCATAACACCTCTCCCTCTCTTACACATAGCGCCAAAGCCACTATCCCAAAAGGGTATGATTGAACAAAAGCAAGTTCCAGGCCCTCAACTCTTCCTGAGAAATCGGGGTCCAAACCTTGGACCAACTAACCAAGTAATATTTGAACTCATATCTATTCAACCCCATAAGAAGTCCCGCTAAAGCTTTTCTATGCGATTGACAATGCTAGCAGGAAGGGGAAAGAGAGACATAAAATATGTAGGCAAGTTGATGAGGATATTCTTAATTAAGGTAATCCTTCCACCCCTAGACAGATACATCTTCCAACTCGCCAAGCGACACCCAATCTTCTCAATAACACCATCCCATATCAATTTGGCCTTAAAAAGAGCTCTTACCGGGAGGTCAAGATACTTCAAGGGCAAAGAAGAAACCCCACAACCTAAAATATTGGCTGACATTACCCACATGAACCAATTCTGACTTGGCCACATTAATTTTCAAGCCGGATACTGCTTCAAAGCATAAGATAAGGCTTGTAGACAAGGTTTCCTGTACTGCCCCTTGTTGGTCTCGAGGGACGGAGGAGGCTAGGTTAGCCAAAAGACATTTTACTAAGTGCCTCCATTACAATGACAAAGAGCAGAGGAGACAAAGGATCTCATTGTCTCAAACCACAGGGGCCACTGAAGAAATCGAAAGGAAAACCATTCATCAAAACAGAAAAGTGTGAAGTACAACGTGCTATCCAATTATGCCATTTCTCCTCTACAAGTACAATAAGAACTCCTAATTAACATGATTGTAGGCCTTATCAATATCTAGTTTGCAAGCACACCTGGATCACCATATCTGATCCTGCTATCCAAGCACTCATTAGCTATAAAAATAGAGTCTAGAATTTGTCTACCTCTGACTAACGCATTTTGGGGCTTCGAGATAATCTTCTCAACAACCCTTCTCAACCTATTGGCTAAGACTTCAGTAATAATCTTATAAACCCCACTCACAAGGTTGATAGGTCTAAAATCTTTAACATCAACAGCCCCGGGCTTTCGCATTAAGGCTTTTTTTAAACTCACCTCTAGCATGGAAGAAAGCCATAGTAAACCACTAGGGCACGATGCCCTATTACTATTAATACCTTTCACCACCTCCAACACCTCAATCTCTTTAGACAGATTTTCTAACCAAGCGGCCTCCTTATCGACGGAGGTCATCAAGATTGGGCCACCAACTAAACCGTTCAGAAAACAATCCACTATAGAAAGCACGTGACAATATGTTCCCTGATCTTAGAATGATTAGAGGAAAATGATCCATTGACCAACAATGACTCATGGAGTTGTTTCTCCAATTCGAGGTAGCCATTCGATGGTAAAAATTTGTGCATTTGTCTTCCACTTTATGCAATTATTCTGATAATTTCTTTATTTTCAAAGTTTAGTATATTCCTTGTATGTTCATGTTTTCATCATTCAAGTTACACCTGCAAGTTTTTTTCTCTTCTTCTTCTTCTTTTTTTTTTTAATTTTTTTTTTAAATATCTTAATTTTTCTTAATGAGATTCCCTGTCCGTTCATTAAGTGGTTGTGACAATGGAATGGATCAGCGAGGGAAAGAGTTATAAACTTTTTCGAACAGCGTAGCTCTTTCTACCTGGTTCTGGATAGAACTTCAGCAAAAATTATATTGACCTCGGTCAAGATTTCATGAAACTACACTAATTCCCTATTGTTTTGAATTAGACACTAATTTCCCTTAAATAGGAAAATATTGTACGCCAGCCATTCTCAAGGCACTAAAAACAGCATTCCACGTTATTGACAAACCAAAAAAAAAAATTAAAAAAAAAAAAGGGTTATTGGTCCATTGATATCTAGGTTTCTAAATTTTTGTCTTAATCTTGAGAATTATGCCTTTCCTCACAGGAAGCAAAATTGTTCCTAATTTTTTTTTTTTTTATACGTAATCAGTGAATATCAAGATTTAGACATAATTCTATTTGATAGGCAAAATTAAAAATTGATTTTAAATTTGGTATTTGAAAAATATTTCAAAATTGTATGAAAAGCAATGAGTTTTTTAGAAAATAAATTGAAATAGTCTAATTTAAGCCACCCAACAGTTAGTACAGTTACCTAGTATAAATCCGATAGTCATAGTACTTTTTAAAGTAAAAGCTGTATGTAATACTTTATACTTAATTGCTGATTTTTATTTTTATGTTAGCAAGATTTTTCAATTTAAGAGAGGTTATTGTCTGATTCAAAATAATTAAACAAGGGAGAGTGCAGTGTAATTTCAAGGGAAGTTGATGTAATTTTCCCAAACATTTATCAGCCACTTTCTCTTTCCAGATAAAAGCGTCAGGTTCTGGATTCATAAAATATCTTCAAATGTCCAAATTTCTTCTAGCATGACTGAGGAGAGCTTAAGGAGATCTTTTGGTGGAATTTGACATGGAAAAGTGGAATCTTTTTGGTGAGTATGAAGCAGTATCTTTTTCTGCTAGTGTTTTTGCTAATAGAAATCACATTTTAGAAGATATACTTTCGTGTTGATTTTATCAGAAAATAAATAATGACATTTAGATTGCCTTAACATTAGTCCAAGCAATATTTCATGATAATTTCTTATTCTTATATCAACAGACCTAGGCATTTGTTATATTACTATTATATGCTCTGAATTTATTTTTGAAAAGTATGATTCAGCATAAACTTTGTGGTCCTTTTGTCTTGATGACATCCTAGTGTACAACCAAGGCCACTGGTAATTGTTTAGGAAAAAAAAAAACCCCCAATTTAAAATGAAATGAAACGAAAGAGATGAGAGAAAGGGATTTTTTGGGTGGGGTGTCATTGTGTTGGTGCTGATTAAGCAAAGGCGCATTCTTCTTGTTCTAGGGCATTGGTATACATGCAGTTTACTTGGAACAAGTAAGCAACTTCCTTTAATAAAAGAAAACATTTATTATGTTCTTGTAGATTATCAAGATGTAGGAAAGATAAGAACAAAACTAAGAGAAGACTACAGTTGGCTACCCTTAGCTTAATTGGTTTCAAGATCAAAGCTTGTTCTTTCTCTCTACTTTGTTTTGCAATTGAGCTTTTTGCTAATATGGTTGGTAACTTGGTGCTAGGTTGATGGGCTCTTATTTGTTTTTCTTTGTGTATGTGCGCAGGTGAATTTTGTCTGTTTGGGTTAAGTATAGCTACTGTACCAGTAAAGAGCAGAACATAACTCTAAAGGTGGAAGGCATTGCAGGGACGAGGCCAACAGGGGTTGGTGCAGCCAAAAAAAAAAAGGCAATCTATGATTTGCCGCTGCCCGCAAGGCCTTGTGTATCTTCTGTCGCTTCCTGAGTGGAGCTAGCTTTGAACAACAATGACCACAAAAACTGCGATGACAACAATAACAGTTGCAAAGGATGGATGCTAGGAGAGTATTCTTTGATGCGCAACAACGTTCTTAAATTAATGTTTAATCTTGACATTTCACTTGAAATGGTGAAGATCCTGATCGTTAATATATATGTTGTTTTGACAGTTATGATTAGTGCTAATACAAAATTCTGTTTTTTTTTTGACCAATTCCAACTCTTAACTTTTCGAAGACGGAGGCGGCTCAAAAACTGCCTCTACCAAAAGTGTGTTGAATGTTTTTCTGACTATTCCAACTCCACCGAAAGCCAAAGTCCAAAGATGCCTTTTCAACTCCATCAAATTTTTTTGTTAAAATTACTTCGGGCAGCAGTTATGAGAGTTCATATGGGAGTGTGGGACCACTTGTCCAAATAAATTTTGAGTTGTTTAGCCACTTCTTTTTGTAGGTGGGTTTCATAAAAGTAGTCTGAATTGTTAGCAATTTGAACAATAAAATTGTTGAAAATCTCTATCCAAATAATTGAGCTACCAAGGTCATCTGATTTAGCAATCTTGATGCCTTGAGTTGGGCAATTGTTCCACAAACCCAAAGAGAAAACCAAATATACTTAAACATATCAAGTATGGAACGAGAATTCAACACAAAACTGAAATATGGAATTAGAACAAGCAGTATGAACTATGATAAAGACGTCCTTGTTCCCTTATCATGCATGAAAAGTATATACAAAAGTAGCATAAAAGGGGAATGCTGGGAGACCGTGAGATTCATTGACAAAGAACAATGCGCAACAAGTTGCCATAAATTTGATGGCAAATGTCAATCATTTACAGCGTCTTCATCTTCCTCAGGTTTCACAAAGAACTCGATGTAAGCAATTCGGCTGGGTTGCTGATAGCCAGCAGAATCAATGTGTGGGTGAGAAACGGATGTTCTTGCAACTGAAACCAGGTGCTGAACTTTCAGCATTCCACCTCGCCCCATAGTCACCTTGCTTCCTCTGTTATCTTTAATAACGCTGCTGGGTATATTTGAAGTTGTCGCTCGAAGGAACTTGTATTTGTACCTGTGAAAATTAGGGTGAGAACCAACACGAACCCAATACAAAATTAGCAAGTTATGGTTAAGGAGTTTGACTTGTTTAATTAAATTGGTCAAATTAGGATTGACCTATATAATTTTATAATTATGTCTCAACATGACCCAAACCCGACATGACATTAGGGCTGTCAATTTTTGACAACCAACAAACCCAACATAAACCTAACATGAAATTATCAGGTCGTGGTTGAGAGATTTAACCTGTTTAATTAAATGGATCATGTTGGGGTTAACCAGACAATCTTATACCCATGTCTCAACATGACCCGAACACACGAAAATACAAATTGTCATCCATTTCACTAGAGTGAAATGGTGCATTACATGAAACCATTTAAAAAAAACAATAGAGTACCTGTAAGAAACTTGACGATCACAACTAAATGCAGTCAAGAGATCAGTATTCACATAATACATGAAGTCTATCTGCAAAATAGACAAGGATTTAAACCTGTTAAAATATTACAAACCTGATAAAGTAGGTGCTTTCTTCCAAGTTATAGACAAACCTTACCTGCAAGTCTCCATGGCCTTCACCTTTAAAGGTGACAGAAGGAGGAACTGGTTGTAGCATGATCTGAATGCTTGATCCAGGCCATTCAAGATCATCAATAGCTTCCTTCAACGCTGCAGACTGGGGTTTAAATATCATGATTTTGAATTATTAGATGTGGTTCATGATTATAACAGTAGGCAACAAAATAAACAACGCGTGCGCTGAAAACCATAATTATTCACCTATTAGAGGAATATTTTCATATTTCAATTGCTCTCTCTCAAAAACACACACACACACATGCACATAACATAATATAACATACCTCTCCTCCGACACATCAAGTACCACAACCAAACAGTTTAAGCTCATTTTATAATGAACTCTTTAGAAAATAGCGATCTTGGAAAATTATGTTTGAAGTTTTACAAATGTGGAAAGAATTGACAATGGCAAGAAGGTGATTAATAAAAAGAAGGCCTTTTTGAGATTAAACATAGTGAGCTTTCAAAATGGCATATGCGCTAGTTACCTAACAAAACCTTATATCCAACTAACTGAAATGGACAGCAGAAATCCTGTCTCACCATTCAGCACTTAAACTGAAGACATTTTGCATAATTAATATGAACAGTAATGCTAAATACTACACTCCCATCCCACCCACATCCTACTCAGCCCTTGTTAAAAAAAGAAAAATTCAGAAGCTAATGAGCACTGCCACATCAGCCCAATGGGATGGGAATGTAATATTTAGCATTACCTTGATATGAATGTGAATAAATTCTTACATTAAATGATGAACGAAATTTTCTTAACATACTACTAGTAGCATGTCTTAGAGAATATTAGTTCAAACCACTAAAAAGAGTCAAATTATGGTGGAAAGAAAATTGCAACTTCTAGGGGCCATCAAGTGTAGGTGATGATGCTCAAAAGAGAGTACAATCACACAAGCACCATATGCTTGCATTAGAATGCAGAGAAGCAGAAGAAATTAGAGAGAGAGCAGCTTCAAAGCTACCACTCTCATGCATTAGAAGACCAGATGATAAGCGAAAGAGTATACCTTAACAGTAAAACTGAGTGGCGTGCTCCCAGCAGGTTCAAAATTGTAGTCCCATGAAATTGTGTCTGGGATTCTTGTCCTGACCTCCGCATAAATGCAAGCATCCAGGGAATCAACAGACCTTAAAAGCACAAATACAATAAAGCATCAAAGTAGAATCTGGATTATAGAATCAGCCCGTTAGAATATTAAATAAACACTTTTTCAATTTCTTATTGTTTAAACTTTTGGAATAACTGGTGATTTAACATGGTATTAAAGCAAAAATTCTGAATTCAAACATTGTCTCAGTAATTTTTCTCTAATATAAATTAAATATTCTACTTATTGAGTTTGAGCCAATGCGTGAGATGATTATTAGAATATTAACTAAAATGATTAAATCAATCATTTCTACTTAAATTTTAAGACAAGCTAACATACTTGAGAAGGAGCTGCATATCAGGTCCGGGATATCGAATTTCAATCATGGTAGAACGACCCGGAACCGAAAATGTGTTCAAGCAATCCACCAAGAGGCCCAAGCTCACACCAAACCGGGGCCGCCCTTGCGCGCCGTACTCGTAACGAATGAAAAGCTACATGCGGAAATTAAACAAAGTAACTCCCGAAACTCCCTGTTTGGCCAAAAGGAAAAAGGAAAAAGAAAAGGATAGGAAAAGTTGAAATCGGGTACCTCGCGCTGAAGATAGACTTTGGCCTGAAGACAGCCGGTTTCCTCCACAATGAAAACGACGCCGTGTTCTGACAATTCCACGATTGCGTCCTGAATAGCGAAGCGAAAATCAATCAGAAGGCAATCACGGAAAAGTGCGAGGAATGTGAAGAGAAAGGGGGGTGGGGGTGGGGACCCACCTGGAGGCGTTTCCATCGGACGGCGGTGAGGGCATCGACCATGCCCTGGACGTTGTCCAGCTGGCACACCAGATCAGGGGCTTCGGGCTCTGCCGCCGACGAGCTCATGCTCTCTCTCTCTCTTTCTTTTCCTTTTTCCCGCCAAATATGTTCTCGGCGAAAGTCCCCAAACAACCGTCCGTGTGCTCCTTTTCTATTGGAAAATGCCATAAAAAATTAATCTTCGGATTAATAACCGCCTGTAAAAATAAAAATTAATATTTACTTCCACATCATCATAATTTTCCGCCAAATATGTTCTCGACGAAAGTCCCCAAACAAACCGCCCGTGTGCTCCTTTTCTATTGGAAAATGCCATAAAAAAAATTAACTTTTGGATTAATAACCGTCGGTAAAAATAAAAATTAATGTTCAATATTCACTGCCACATCATCATAATTGTATGACAATTATAACTAAGAGAGTTTAGAGATTAAGTTTTTGGTTAAAAGAAACATGTTATATGGAACTTGGAAGGTTGGAGGGCAAAGAGGGATGATGAATAGAATTTACTCTGTTATCTCACAATATTGATATAATAATTTCAACTAACCTTTAAAATTTTATTTAAAATTACTTATATTATAGATGATTGGTTGTAATTGTCAAGTCAATTTTGTGTGTTAATTGTGAAATAAAAATATAGTTTATAATATTACTCTTGATTAATAAGTCAATTATTAATGAATAAAGTTATATACACCGTTATTATTTCACTGTATTAACATAGCATTGTGGATCAATCATTAGATTTTATTTTACTTTTCCTTTTAACAATGATTTATTTAAGGGTGGATTGACAATGTCACGTCATACTGACAGTACTCATTATTAATTAATGAAAATTGATATTTAAGGTCCGTTTGGGAGTGCGTTTTTAAATAAATAATGTAACAACCCAATTTTAATCTTGTAAATAAAGAGTGTTACGCTGAAATAATCTCACACAGTAGAAAAGTGAAATTATTAATACAAAATAATACCATTATAAATACTTTTCTTTATACAAAAACATCCAAAGCAATGTCGTACAAGGCATTTATACAAATCTAACCGACTGTTTAAACTCTAAACAAACTCTACCAACTTGGAATCTTTGTACATCTCAATATGGATTACCTTGACTTTCCATTCCTGCAAGCACTACAAAAACTGTGAAGTAGTGAGTTAATTGATTCCTGATAATATAAATTATTGTTGAATCATATATCTATCAAAATGCCATACAAGTTATAAAACTACATGAATCCGTATTATTGGATATCAATATCATACTCAGTAACAATGGATTACAGGAATGAATCTGCTACAATTGATCATTACCCATAAATTTCTCAATTACTGACTTTCTCTCTCTCCCAAACTTTAGTACATGAGAGAGATAAGAATGAAAAGCATTTGTGAGCTTCGGCCTATTTATAGGTAATATTTAAGGATGCGTTTGGAATTTTCTATAAAGCTTGAATAGTAAAATAGTATAAAATATTTATAAAAAATATTTAATATAATATCTTATATTATAAAATATTATAAAATATATTTAATATAATATATTATCCAAAATATCATTCTCATCCATAATATCTTCAAAATATCTTAATAATCCATAATATCTCTAAATATCATTCTCACCTCATAACTTCCATTTAATAATCTGAATCTAACTCATTAAATCAATACATCATAAATCATATTAATAAAATCTAGTTCGCTACAAATAATCTGCATTTTTAAACCAAATCGCACTTTTTGAGTGTTTGACATTGCGATTTTAAAAACGCAAATTTTAAAATCGTCAAAAAATCTGTGATTTTTATAAGCAGACTAGATGATGCTTATTTGAAAAAAAAAAATGCAAATTTAAACCAAAATCACGATCTCGCTTAAAAAAACATTTGGGGCAATATTTACCTATTTAGCCATGAAACAACAATTATATGCTAATGTTATCCAAACGCTCAATTGATAAAAAAAATATTTCTTAACATATTTTACCAAACGCCTGTGCGATTTTAAAAATTGAATGGGCCCTTAGTACACTACTATACTAATGAAAATGACGTGACACTAAAAATTAGTCATTGATTTTTCTTTTTTATAAGCCATTATTAATTCAAATGTTAATTTTTACTGTCACATCATTTTAATTGTATGATAATAGTCTACTAAATAGTGAACATGGGCTCTTGAATTATGGAATTTTTGATAATTCGTTAAATGATACAAACATTGTATTAATTCCTAAATTGAAAAGTCCGGTCAGTGTTACTGATTTCCGGCCAATTAGTCTGTACAATGTCTTATATAAGATTATTGCAAAAGTTTTGGCAAACCGAATGAAAACAATTTTACCCCATATTATTTCTCACAATCAAAGTGCTTTCATACCTGGTAGAAATATTACTGATAATATTATTGTAGCGTATGAAGCTTTTCATACTATGGCAAATCGTTTGAAAGGGAAACAAGGATTCATGGCTCTGAAGCTCGACATGAGTAAGGCGTACGACCGGGTAGAGTGGAATTTTTTGGAGGCAATTATGTATAAAATCGGCTTTGCAGATAAATGGGTTCGGTTGATTATGACATGTGTCCGTACGGTAACATATGCGGTGCTTATTAATGGACAAACGCACGGGCATATTCATCCTTCGCGTGGTATAAGACAAGGTGACCCTCTATCTCCATATTTATTTTTAATTTGTGCTGAGGGTTTAAGCCATTTGTTGCAAAAAGCGGAATTAGATCATTCTCTAACTGGTTTGGCAGTAGCAAGAGGAGGACCAAGGATCAATCATCTTTTCTTTGCCAATGACAGTGTCCTCTTCTGTAAAGCTAGTTCCCAGGAATGGGGAAATGTCCAATCAATTTTGGAATTATATGAAAATGCCTCAGGACAAAAGCTAAATAGGGAAAAGACTTCATTATTGTTTAGCAAGAATACACCGCAAACTGTTAAAAACCATATTGCTTCCATGGTGGGGGTATCCCCAACAAATTGTTTTGAGAAGTATTTAGGTTTACCGTCTATGGTGGGTAAGTCCCGAGTGGCATCCTTTGCGAGTATTAAAGGGCGCATTTGGGATAGAATAAACGGGTAGAAAGAGAAGTTCCTATCTCATGCAGGGAAAGAAGTATTAATGAAAGCTGTGCTTCAAGCAATACCCACTTATACCATGAGTGTGTTCAAATTACCTAAATCACTGTGTCAAGGGATTAATTCCTTGTTCTCAAAATTTTGGTGGGGTCAGCAAAACAATAGTTCAAAAATTGCATGGATGAGATGGAGTAAGATGGGTTTGGCAAAACAGAAAGGTGATTTGGGGTATCGCGACTTGGAGCTTTTTAACAAGGCTTTGCTAGCTAAACAAGGGTGGTGAATATTGCAAAATGAAGGGAGTTTGGTGGCACAAGTCCTTAAAAAGAAGTATTTCTCCAAGGAGTCTTTTCTTATGTCTCGACTAGGGAGCAATCCCTCATATGTATGGAGAAGTATCTGGGGAGCCAAAGATCTAGTGCAAGCCGGAATGTTATGGAGGGTAGGGGACGGCAATTCAATTAAGATTTGGGGCGACAAGTGGATTGATTCTACTCACTCGGGTATGATTCAATCTCCAGTGCGAATCTTGGAAGAAAATGCCAAAGTAAGCGAGTTAATTGATGTCTCAACCAATTGGTGGAACTACGAACTGATAAGAGAAATCTTTCCAGAAGATGAGGCCAAACGTATATGCAATATGGTTGTGAGTCCACTAGGTCAAAAAGATCAAATTGTTTGGGCAGGTACGAAGAATGGAATTTTCACGGTTCGTAGCGCATATCATAGGGCAAAGGAAATATCCTTGGCAGAAGAAGGTGAAAGTTCAAACGAAGGGCGAAAGGAAAGAATGTGGTAGATATTATGGAAGATTAACTGTCCAAGAGTGGTACATCTATTTTTGTGGAAGGCCTGCAACAACATATTACCTACCAAAGCAAATCTGGCTAGAAGAGGCGTCATTCCTGATGATAAATGTCCAATTTGCAAACTGGAGAGAGAAATCGTCGGCCATAGTCTATGGAGTTGCCAAGCGGCCAAAGATGTATGGTTGGAATGTCCATTGAGAATTCAAAAAAGTCCGTGCGATGAGGATGACTTTGCGAACATATTCAAGCGCTTAGTGGAGCGTCTAACGGACGAGGATTTGAGGATATTGGCTTTTGTTGCAAGACATATTTGGTTTCGGCGCAATGGGGTTGTATTCAATGAGGTTTTCAAATCTCTGAAGGAAATTATCCAAGCTGCTTATAGTCAGACGAACCAATACGACAAAGCAACAATCAAAAGGAGTAACGACGAATCCATTAGTGCGACTAAATCTGGAACAGGGCGATGGACTAATCCACCATGTGGAGTCATAAAAATTAATTGGGATGCTGCGATGGATACTCTTACAGGCACGACTGGTTTGGGCACGATAGCAAGAGACTATGAAGGAAGGGTGGTGGCCATGTCCAGCTCAACTCGACAGCACATCAACCATCCTACAACGGCAGAAACTTTAGCAGCTTGGCAAGCGGTGGTCTTAGGAGTGCAGCTGGGAGCAACTTACTTGGAGCTGGAGGGCGATGCTTTGGAGGTGGTTCAAGGACTCAATCAAATTGAAGACTTTTGGGGACGAGATGGACCAGTTTTGAACGATATATAGACGTTGTTCCAGAATTTTAACACATGGCAAGTCAAGCATGTCCGACGGAAGGCCAATGATGCTGCTTATAGTTTAGCTAGGTTGGCTTTATTGAATGGAAATGACCATACATGGCATGATAATTTTCCTTTGCTAGTGATGAATATTGTAAGTGCGGAACAAGCTTCATGATTTATCTTAATAAAGTTCGTTATTTATCTCAAAAAGAATTAGCCATTGTTAAAAAAAAAATAAATCAAACACATATAAACAATTTCACATTAGAATAGTGAGATTAGAGATAGAAACATAAATAAGTTTAATTATTTAATAAATTAAAGACTATCACATATTTTTTTAATTAATATCATAATTGAACCCCATAGACCACAACGTCAGCAGTCGTCACGTCAAGCCCAGGAAAGGTGATCCGCTTCGTGGCCACTCCCTCCGTCGTCACCGCCCCCTATATCCATATATATCCCCTCTTCTTTCTTTCTAGCGTGTCCGTACAATCTCCCTCCAAATCTCTCAAGTCTTTCACTCTCTCTCTCTCGCTCGCTCGCTCGCTCGCTGCAATCTAGGGTTTAAGTTTACCCCTCTAATGACCTCGTACATTGCGACCCTCTCGAAACCCTAATATCAATTTCCAACCCATTCTATTAGAAATTGTTTGGTGGAAAATGAACGGAGCGAATAACGAAGGCGATGCTGTGTCGGGATCGAGCGGCGGCGGGGGAGCTCAGCCCATGCCGGCGCCTGCGCCGATGCCGAGCGCGAACGCGCCGCCGCCGTTCCTGAGCAAGACGTATGACATGGTGGACGACCCGGCGACCGACCCGATAGTTTCGTGGAGCGCCACCAACAACAGCTTCGTGGTGTGGAACCCGCCCGAGTTCGCCCGGGACCTCCTGCCCAAGTACTTCAAGCACAACAACTTCTCCAGCTTCGTCAGGCAGCTCAATACCTACGTATATGCCTTCCCCTTTGTTCCTCTACATATTGTTGCTCTTCTTTTTATTGCTTTGAGCTTTGTGTGTGTTTTTGTTTTGTTTGAAACTTTGTGGATTTTTGTCGATTAAATGATTAGAGTGACTGCGTCGATGATGATGAGTGTAGTGAGTGGAATTAGGAATTAGTTTTAGCTTGTGAAGTAAAGTTCGCTTTGTAGAAAGGAAAGCGATTGGGTTTATGATAGGAACCCTTATTTGGTTGCTGAGAAAGTGAAGGGAGGGAAAAGGAATATTGTTTTGAATTTGATGTTTCTGTTTCGGGTTTTTGAAACCCGAGGGATTAACCTCGACTAAATTAATTTTGGTGAAAATAATTTGAAAATGATTAAACAAGAGATTCTAGTAAATATAAGTATGATTTAGGGCTAGGTTGCGGTGCATGTTGTCATCCCCCCATTGGTTGCTGAGAATTTGACGAAAAAGAGGGATATTAAGAGGAATGAATGACATATGGTCATGCTTTTTGTGTTGCTTGGAAAATTAGGAACTTGTTTAAATTAAGTGGGATGGTCTTGTCAGGGATTTGATGCTCTATTGTTTCTGTCTCCAAAACAATAAGAACTTTGTAAAATCTGAAGTTTTGATATCTCATCTTCCTGCATTTTTATCAGCAACCAAATGGAGCGGAAGGGGAAGAAAAGGAAAAGGAAGCAAGTCTCAGGTCGATCATGACCTGATTCCAAGGTTAATAATGATTTCATTTTTCATATGATCGCGTTGTTGCATTTGTAGTCCAGGCATAGCTGAATGCAAGGCAAACATATGAACTGATTAGAGTGGGTATAGATACACCTCTTGCAGCTTTTGAAAAAGCCTTAAGAGTCTCATATGGGATGTGGAAATTCTGTTGGTTTTCTTTTGAGGGAAAATTGCAAAACCAGTCCATTTGGTTATACTAGTTTGCAATAAGCTCCATGTGGTATAAAAATGTTTTGAGAGCTCCTTGTGGTATGCAGAAATAGCAAATAAGTCTCTATTATCAAATTCCATCCAAAATCTTGTTGGATTTTGTTAGTGTGCCGTGTTAGATCCATTTATATAGTGACACATGTCACTCATAATAAAAAATATAAATGCATAAAAACTAAAAACTGATTTTTTTTTTTTTAAAAAAAAAAAAAGCTGGAAGAGGGTGTGGTCGAACGGCCCCCCGACATTCCTAGTGGGGCCTCGTCATCTTGCACTCTAGTGTTGCCACCAGCAGTGACATCTTGCAAACCCATCTCTTCTTCAACCCTGCCGTTCGTCCCTTCCCTCCAAAAACCCTAAGCCTCTCCGACTCTTAGCTCTGCGCAGCGTCCTTAAACCCAAGTCATCCCTCCCGATCACCTGCCTCGCGGTCCATGTTAATCTCCTCTATGCAACCGCCTCGCATGAAATCAACGTCTACGATAGTGCTACCTCCGCACATCTCAACACACTCAATGGTTAGGATTCCTCCTCCACCTTGTAAAGGCTGTCACTTTTTATGATAGAAAAGTCTTCACTGCTCACCAGGATTGTAAGATCCAAGTCTAGCAGATAATGGCCACCAAACCTCACAAACTGTTAGCTACTCTCCCCACCATTAATTCTGAAGGAATTTCATCACTACTTTGGGAGAAGCATTATCTTGCCTTGTTATTATCACCATTTTAAGGAAGAGACAATGGATGCTATAGCATCGCCCATTAGCTTGGTTGGAAGCTTGTGGTTTTTACTTTCTTTGTGTTTGAATTTTCTCTCTCTCTCTCTCTCCCCCCCCCGCTCCAGTGCGTAAGTCTAAGGTGGTTGTCTCTTATGTACTTGGTGTTGGGTTGTGCCCATTCAGCATTTTATTTTAATAAAATTACTTGCTTACAAAAAAGGGGAAAAAAAGAAAAAAAGCACATTGTTCTAGAGCTAATTAACTTTTTGGTTTCTTGAGGGTTGAAACCTTAAAATTGTACTCTTTTGATTGGGGGCAGAATGTTTAAATGGATGAGGTGTTTCTCCGAATTTATTGTACGTCTTATACATGATATAATGTAAATAAAGATTTTCATTTTCTGTGTTATGTACTCTCATGGCATCCTTTGATTTAGTCAATAAGCCATTGTAGGGCGTTAACAATGGATTTGTGGGGAGACCCCTTTTATAATTTCTTTTTGTGAATGTGGTTAAGGTGTATGGTAGGTTCTTGTTTGGGCCAACTAAAGGGGGTTTACTTGAGGGCCTTTCATGAGAAACCTTTTTGAGCTGTTCATGTAGCTGATTTTATAGGGCCAGCTTCCTTTCTGCACTTGGTAGGCCTCATAGTTTTCTGTTGTTTGTAAGGCAGCCTGCTTTATGTAAATTTTTACCCCTGTAGCTTGTAATTTCACACTTACAATTGGATCTGTAGATGTGTCCTGTACAAAGTGTTGATGTTGTCCAAGATTCATAGTCAGAATATATCCTGAATTTGTGTTGGACATGGGACCATTTTTGGATATTACTAAAGGCGTCAATAAATTCCCTTAGAAGAGAAGTCTTTTCCTTTTCCCCCTTTGTTTCTCAAAGTTTCTCATGTAGTTTACCTACGTCTTATTTTTATTATTGATTTCAAGGAAAAATGTCATAGCTAACTTGTGAGGAAGAAGCAAAATTATGTATTGGGTGATGTGAGGACTTGCAACTTATCGAAATATTTCTAATGCATTGGACCATTGATTTGAGGTTGACTAGTGTTATGGTGAGAAATGTATATTTGAGGATTGGATGTAGTAAAAGTTTATTGGGCCTTATGTGCAATTTACATTGAGGGTGAGAGAACTTGATCTTGAATGAAGATTGATGTAGAACAAGTGCCCAATTTGTTAGAATATTAATTTAAATGATTAAATTTATAGTTTCTTATCAATTTAAACTTTTGGAATAACTAGTATTTTAACATAATATCCAAGCAGATGTCTCAAGTTTAAACTTTAACTCCCCAATTTACCCATTCAATTAAATATTTTGCGTTGAGCTTTACTTGTTGAGGAAGAGTTTGAATCCACTTGTGAATGAGAGAGTTATAATATTAATTTAAATGATTAAATTCACTATTTTTAATTAATTTAAACTTTTGGGATAGCTAGTGATTTAACAAAATTATTAGAAACTAAGTTTCAAAATGTTGCTTCCAATTCTTGAATCAGCTAGGGTGCATGGTTTTACTTCGAAGTTGATTCAAAATTTTGTAATAAGAATGAGTTCCGGTAGACCAAACAATTGAATTTATCTCATAATATTTTGAAGAAAAAGGTAACGTACTTTTTTCAGTCTTATGATTGTTATGTAGCTATGTGCGTTTTATTTTTTTATTTAATATAGATTGTTTTTTTTTGTTCATTTATGTTTGGGTATCCATGAATTCTATTTTTATTTTTCTTCTTGCTGTCATCTTCCATTGATTTGTTAGGATGTGATTACTTAGCTTTGTCATCTGTTTATTCTGCTAATTGATATTGTGCTTTGCCCCCCTCTTTTTTTTTTCCTGTTCTTGTCACTATTTGTTGAACAGGGTTTCAGAAAGGTTGATCCAGACCGCTGGGAGTTTGCAAATGAGGGCTTCTTGAGGGGCCAAAAACACCTCCTTAAGAGCATTAGTAGGCGAAAACCTGCCCATGGGCACAGTCATCAACAGCCACAGCAATCACATGGGCAGAGTTCATCAGTGGGTGCTTGTGTAGAGGTTGGGAAGTTTGGGCTGGAGGAAGAGGTTGAGAGGCTTAAAAGGGACAAGAATGTGCTTATGCAGGAACTTGTCAGGTTGAGGCAGCAGCAACAGACTACTGATAATCAGCTGCAAACCATGGTGCAGCGTCTTCAGGGGATGGAGCAGAGGCAGCAACAGATGATGTCATTCCTGGCAAAGGCTGTGCAGAGTCCTGGCTTCTTGGCTCACTTTGTGCAGCAGCAAAATGAGAGCAACAAGCGAATAACAGAAGCCAACAAAAAGCGGAGGCTCAAGCAAGAAGGTATTTCTGAGAGCGAACATTCTGCTGCTCCTGACGGACAGATTGTAAAGTATCAGCCACCAATGAATGAGGCGACAAAGGCAATGCTTAGGCAGATTATGAAAATGGATGCTTCCCCCAGGCTGGAATCTTATAACAACAAAGATAGTTTACTGATTGCTGATCGTTCATCATCTTCCAATGCAATGGACAGTGGGAACTCTGCAAGCTGTATGTCAGGAGTGACTCTGCAAGAGGTCCCACCAATTTCAGGGCATAGTCCCTCAGCTGCAATTTCCGAAATTCAATCTTCCCCTTCTGATAAATTTACAACAACTCCTTTCCCCGATATTAGTGTGCTGGTTGGAGCAGAAGATGCATCTTCCATTTCTATGCCTCATGCAGATGTAATCATGCCTGAGCTTTCTCAAATACCTGAAATGATGCCCGAAAGTGTTGCTATTCCCGAGGAAAATTACATGGGACCTGAAACAGGCAATGGTGGATTTTTAGACCCCACCTCATTGGAAGTCAATGGGTCTATACCCTTAGAAATTGATATGTCCTCTGATACTGATATTGATGCCTTACTAGATTTAGATTGTAATGTTTGGGAGGACCTTCTTGTGGGAAGTCCAGCACTGGAGGAGATTGAATCAAATTATGCTGATGGTATGCCCAAGGGAAACGATATGCAGCCAAAGAACGGATGGGACAATGCTCAGCATATGGACAAGCTTACAGAACAAATGGGCTGTCTTAGATCAGATATCAATGGGGTTTGATATTGTTTACTGAATGTACATTTTGTTTCACTCTTCTCCTGGGGTCATACTAGTGATCTTTATAATCGCATGCTTCTCTTGTTTTGGTCGATGGAAGACCAGCTAATACCTTGTGTACCTGTTCAGCCTAGCTTTGTTTTGCATATATGGGAACCCTAGTTTCAGTTTTCTTTATTTAGTTATTTTTAATTTTGTTTCATCTGCGTCATGTTGGTAGTAAGACGAACGAACTGAACTGAGCAGGTGGTTTTAGAGGCTATAGCGTTGGCTTTATGTTCCTCTTGTACAGGTCGATGGCCTGCCCTAGGTAGACATGGCCGTTGTCTGAAGGAACGACTTGTAATGGATGATGCTTTGGCCTAAAATTTCAGTCTCGTAGTACCCTTTTAAATGTTTCACTAGATTGCAGTAACCTTCTGTAAATACACATTTATGTTCGTGGTTATTTGAAACCTTCTTAGCTAACATATGATGCTTTTTTTAGCTTTGTCTTGGTGGATATATATTCTGTAGCATGCCACCGGAGGTTCTACTTATTTGTTGGCCCATTTCCTTGGTCCGGATGCAAACAAATCCATTCCAGTGCTTATGAATATATCAGCTAGTCTATCATAGAGGAGCCAGATGTAGAGCAGATATCATTGGAAAATAGGGATCTCAGTGTGGATAATCATGTGCAGCCTGAGCAAAATCCATTGACACCTTAAAAGTGATTTTGGTTTCCAGAAATCTATGGGTGGAAGGTAGGAATTTCTAGTAGTAGACATGATCAAGGTTCGAATGAATAGAATAGGACTCTACATGTTTGATAAAATGCAGACTTTATCCTTGGCCAGCTAAATTTTGCGTTTGTCAGGATGATACTTATTCGAAGATTGATCATAATTCATAATTTTGATATGGATTATTTCCAGAATCTTCGAATAGGTGACATTTTAAGTTTTGAATTCTCTTGTTTACGCTCCTTCGCTGCTCTGTAGACACCCACCCTGCCAATGGCTTTGTCACTACTGATAAAATGCAGTGCTACCCGAGGGTAGACATAAGTGAATGCCAATTACTTTTAGAGCTGAGCACCGCCTCCTACAGGCTGATTTCAGTCTTAGCTCACCCCGTATCCGCCCCGAGCGGGGGTGATTTTCACTATCCAGCCGCCCATCCACAGTGGGCATAATTTGCTCGTCTCAAGCGTCCGTCCGTGTTGAAGCTCTAGAATGCCCAAAAATTCATCAAAATACAAGTTGCCAAATCCTCCCTTTGGTTCATCAAAATACAAAATCAATAACGCCAAACCCAATACTCAGATCATCAACATACAAAATGAATCCAAAATGCAAAGACTAGCTAGGAAGAGGGAGAAAGAAATGGAGATGGAGAGAAAGTATTGGCTGAGCACTGCCCCTACAGGTGGAGTTGAGACTCCACAGATCCTCAGGCAGGACTCGATTCTGAGAGCCAAGGCAAAAAAATGTTTAACTAGAAAAATAATTTCCCTTGCCAAAAACACATACCCCTTTATATATATATATGTGTATGCGTACAGGCAGATTAGATATTAGCCACCTCTGCTCACCCAAGGTAATGCCGTAATGAGACGACACGTTACCCTTACAGGCAGGTGAAATGGTAAAACTGGCCCGCAACTCACCCAACTTATTTTCCCCCTCTCAATTAAGTTTCAACCAAAAAGTTCACTTACCCAATTACCCTTCTAACTGCTTCCAGAGAAAAATGGTCACATTTCCCACCCCCAAATACCATTCACCTCATTTTTCAAAAAGATCAACATAAAAATATTATCACTTTTTATATCACTTCATTTATTTTTTATTATTATTCAAATACAAAATTCACTACAAAACAAAACATTTTCACTTTTTTAATACTACTTTTTCACTTTTCTATACGAATCATTACTTTATTTTTTTTTCACAAAAAAATGAACAATGTTTGGTGGATTGAGATACCCTAGAATGCTTCTTCTTCTTTTATTTTTTAAAATTTTTTTTTTTTTATAAAAAAATGCCCTAGAATTCTTCTTAAATGTGTTTTCAAATTCATAAATCACAATCATCCATCTCATCTAAATGTCTAAAATAAACCATGTTTCAGAATTTGACGAAGAAGCTACTAAGTGACAAAAAACTAATAAGATAGCTTTCTTATTAAATTTTGAAACATGACTAATTTTAGACGCTTAGATGAGATGGACGACGAATCTCAAAATTTAAAAGAAATTTTAGAGGATCTCAATCTATGTTTGGCATGGTGTAATGTTTACCAAACAACGCCTAAGAGTTGCCATGCTGACACGTGCATGAAAAGGAGCAAAAGCTCTGCCTCCTATATAAAGTATGGTTAGTTAAAGAGAAAAGCGCCTGCTACATGGCTTTACCTTCTATTGCGGCTTCTGATCCTAACAAATCTGATTCCCAGATCCCGCCGGCAACACTCCCCCTTCCTTTTAATTTGTTGTATCAAGATCCCATACATACCTTCCCTATATATCTGCACTCTTTTCAAATCTCAAATTGATCACAGATTCCCCAATAATTAAACTCCAATTCTAACACATTAAGCTAAATTATATACACATATTCATGAACGAGATGTGCTATACATACATCTGTTGTATAATTGCGGTCTTCTTTTTTTTTTCTACAAATCAACCATTAAATTTGTGAAATCTATATGACGGGTTGGTGATATATTGGGAGATGTAAAAAAAGCATTTATGGTTCATTACTAGTAGAGATGGCATTTAAGTAACCACAAAAAACCATCTGCCCCTAGGATCATGGAAGCCACATCCACGTTTTACATCTCTGATAAGCTTGTGGCTCCATGCATATATACGCTATGTATATGTATATACTCTCTCTCTGATTGATTGATTTCTTTGCTGCTCCTATACCAAAAAGAAAAGAAAAAGAGTGAAGAAATATGTGAATCGACAGAGAAAGGAAGAGAGAGGGTGGGTGCAGGAAGAATACTGTAAATTATTGATGACATTGGTGAGAGAGAGAAGGCACCAACAAGAACTGAAGCTATTCTTACCGTTGCCAAATCCGGCAACTGATCATCAGTTCTGCGGTGAGACCCACTTGCTGCCATTGTTGCCATCACCGGACATCGAAAAACTTTCCGACCTTGAGAAAATGGGTATTCTAGGACAAGGAGGCGGCGGCACCGTCTATAAAGTTGTTCACAAGAAAACCGCTACAATTTACGCACTAAAAGTCCTCTTGCTTGATCGAGATTATGGGAGCATTCGCAAACAGGCTGCACGCGAGGCTGGAATCCTCAAAAGGGTTGACTCGGAATATATAATTAGGTGTCATGCAATTCTCGATGATGGTTTTTCCGATATGGCAGCGAAAAGTGGAGGAAAATGTCTTTGTTTTGTAATGGAGTACATGGAGGGAGGGTCGTTACAAGAGGTGCTGCGAGCACGGCAGAGATTACCGGAGACGGAAATCTCTGGCTTCGCCCGGCGGGTCCTAGAAGGGCTGCGCTATCTGCACGGCATGAAGATAGTGCATGGGGATATAAAACCATCGAACCTGCTTGTAAATGATAAGGGGGAGGTGAAGATTGCGGACTTTGGGGTCAGTCGTGTGGCAGTGGGGGCAGGGGACTGCGACTCGGACATTGGCACGTGCGCATACATGAGCCCGGAAAGATTTGATCCAGAGAGGTGGGGCGGCGGTGATGGTGCCGCCAACGGGTTTGCCGGGGACGTGTGGTCACTTGGGGTGGTGGTGTTGGAATGCCACGTTGGTCATTTTCCGTTAATTGGTGTAGGGCGAATTCCAGACTGGGTGACGTTGATGTGTGCAATTTGCTTCGGAGAGATGCCAGAGATGCCGGAGACAACCTCACCGGAGTTTCGGAGTTTTGTTCTGCGGTGTCTAGAAAGGGACTGGAGGAAGAGAGGCACTGTTTCTGAGCTTCTTGGCCATCCTTTTTGTGAATAAATTAATTAATTACCATTTGCATGATAATTGAGTTTCATTTGCTTCGTTTTTTCTTTAAAACCACACAATAGAAATACTTTTTTGGAGGTTTTCTTTCTAGGTTTTTCGCTTCAGCCCCCCCCCCCCCCCTCTCCAGAGCGCTGTCACCAAAGGGGAGGAGGGATGCTCCTCCCTTTCCTTTTTATTGTTCTTTCTCTGTTTGTTTTGTGCATTTTTTTTTGTTTTTTACTGATTAGCCGATCTCCTCCGCGCCTATTTCGCTGCTCTCCTTCCACTGCCGGGTTTTTTTCCACTCCCCTACCTCGACGAGCTTCCAATGCGCCCCTCAGTGTTCGGGGATCTGCTTGCACGCGATCGGCTTTTTCCCTGTATTTCTTTTTGCTTGTATTTGTTTCTTTGTTTTTTCCCTGTATTTCTATTTGTTTTTTTTTTTCTTCTAATAATGCTCTAGCCTCATTGGTTCGTTTGGATCCCTTTTGGTCCTGACCTGTGTGTAGTGGATGTGTATGTTACCTTGGCCTTCGGGTCGAGGAGGAAGATTGGTCCAGACTTATGTGTCGTGGATGAATGTGTATCCGGGCTTAATTGTCGAGGATGAAGAGTCACGGCTTAAGAGGTTTTCTCTTGGGGTCGTGGAAAATACGCTTCCTGTGCAGCTAATGGTGTCTGCTTGGTTCAGAAGTTTTAAAATCTGCTAAGCAGAATTGAATGTTTAACCTGCTGTTTAGTCATGGGGTAGCAGATGTATTGGGCTTTGGTTGAATGGTTGGTCGTTGTGGCCTGTATTTATTTGAGATTCTGCATGTGACTTTGTAGCTTTGGCTATGGTTACTTCAGGGCTTGCTCTGTGATTGTAAGAGCTTTCGCTCTTGAATTCTTTGGAATGAAAATGAGTTCTTTTCAAAAAAAAAAAAAAAAAGAAGAAATACTTTTTTGTTTTGAGTTTTTTTTTTTAATTGAATAAGGAAAATAGTTAAGAGGGAGGATCATTTCTACTACTGATCCAAAAGAAAGAGAAAATGAACAATCCTAAAACCGAAAGAATGGTGGGCTCTCCAACAACAGATCAAAACGAAATAAAACAATGCAAAAATATATACAAATGGTAGGAAATTGGTCAAACAAGTGACACAATTCTCTCACTGGACCGCTCAAGGTGACTACAAAAGTAATAGGAACACAAATTAAGGCAAATCTATTTGAACACCCACTTAGGAACAACAACCACAAGAAGGACATTGAAGCCAAAGATGCATTGTCATAGTCCAATTCGAGGACTAAAAAATAGAGATGTACCAATACAAATCCCGCTACAAAATTGCTAGATAANCCCCTACATCGACGGCTTTTTCCCTGTATTTCTTTTTGCTTGTATTTGTTTCTTTGTTTTTTCCCTGTATTTCTATTTGTTTTTTTTTTTTTTCTTGTAATAATGTTTTAGCCTCGTTGGTTCGTTTGGATCCTCTTTGGTCCTGACCTGTGTGTCGTAGATGTGTATGTTACCCTGGCCTTCGGGTCGAGGAGGAAGATTGGTCCAAACTTATGTGTCGTGGATGAATGTGTATCCGAGCTTAACTGTTGAGGATGAAGAGTCACGGCTTAAGAGGTTTTCTCTTGGGGTCGTGGAAAATACGCTTCCTGTGCAGCTGATGGTGTCTGCTTGGTTTAGAAGTTTTTAAATCTGCTAAGCAGAATTGAATGTTTAACCTGCTGTTTAGTCATGAGGTAGCAGATGTGTTGGGCTTTGGTTGAATGGTTGGTCGTTGTGGCCTGTATTTGTTTGAGATTCTGCATGTGACTTTGTAGCTTTGGCTATGGTTACTTCAGGGCTTACTCTATGATTGTAAGAGCTTTCGCTCTTGAGTTCTTTGGAATGAGAATGAGTTCTTTTCAAAAAAAAAAGAAAAAAAGAAGAAATACTTTTTTGTTTTGAGTTTTTTTTTTAATTGAATAAGGAAAATAGTTAAAAGGGAGGATTATTTCTACTACTGATCCAAAAGAAAGAGAAAATGAACAATCCTAAAACCGAAAGAATGGTGGGCTCTCCAACAACATATCAAAACGAAATAAAACAATGCAAAAATATATACAAATGGTAGGAAATTGGTCAAACAAGTGACACAATTCTCTCACTGGGCCGCTCAAGGTGACTACAAAAGTAATAGGAACACAAATTAAGGCGAATCTATTTGAACACCCACTTAGGAACAACAACCACAAGAAGGACATTGACGCCAAAGATGCATTGTCATAGTCCGATTCGAGGACTAAAAAATAGAGATGTACCAATACAAATCCCGCTACAAAATTGCTAGATAACGGTTGATATATATATATATATATATATGGTTATCTATTTACTAGCACTATCCTATATTCAGCGCTGAGTAGCAAAAAAAAATATAAATATTAATAATAATGAGCAAAAAAGAGAAAATAAATGTTATAGAAAAATTCATTAAATTCAAACAACCGTTTATTTTTGTCCAATAGTTGCAGTTGGATTGATCAAATTAAACCAACGTTAAACATCATAAAACAGTCATAAAATGTTACTTAGCACATATTTAGCCAAACTAAAACCATTTTATATATTAAAATTTGGTTCTTTTTCAACCTACTTTTCATTAACCACTTTGATGAGATTTTTATACACCTATTGAATGTATATGTACCCAAATATAGAACTGCTGAAAAGTTTTGGCCTATTAAACAATTTTAGCCACCCTAAAACCCATTTAAAATGTTAAATTTTGATCTTTGGGAGGTAATATTATTACTTTTAGTACAGTATTTAACACTTTTGTTTCCTTAATGTTGATGGTTATTATTGTCATTGAAATTTTGGGCTTAAGAAGTTTCATTTAACTTCCAACTTAACTATTCATCTTACAAGAACTTCAAGAGGTTCCTCAAACCTATCTGAACCCCTGCTAAGGAACTGTAACAATCACCAAAAAGAAGATGAAGTAGGAAAGACACTGTCAAAATTCAAAACTGAAGCTGATGAAGGGAGTAGGTACAAGATCAAAATACAATGTCACAGGGAGACTAAAACCCACAAAACCCAAGGAATACAACAGTAAATATAGAAAAATAAAAGCAATAAACAGTAATACCACAAAACAACAAGAAGTTTACAATGACAAAAACAGAACAACACCAAAGGTCCCAACAAACGGCAACAACGGTGGTGGAAGAGGCGTAGGCAATGCGTAGGAAAGGCTTTGACTAGCACGTGAGCGCATATTGTCTAAGACATGTTCTTTCCCAATCAATATCTCCATCACAAGGTCCAGATTGATGCAGCCAAAGTGCCAAAGAATAGAAACATAAAATAAGTGTGTGCAAGTGAGAGAGACACAGATTCAGGGGTTTACAGAGTGGCCTTCCATGGACTCGAGATGAATTTCAACACTTGAACAGCTTTAATTAATTTGAAGAATGAAAGAAGCACAACCTCTTAATTTTTCACGTGTATAATAAGCTTCTGTTCTAAGAACTCTGGATCACTTTGGTGGAGCCAATTTCCAGCTCTTTGATCCTGTCTGCTTGTGTAAAAAACCGCCTGAAGTGAAATTTACAGTTAAAAAAAATCACCAATATTAATGTTGCAATAAACAGATAGAAGAGGTAATAGTTACAGTAATATGGAAGGAATAAAATGAAATTATGAAGAGTTGAAGCAACAAAAAACCAAACCAGGCTGTCAAAATAAAACGAGGTGTAAGCAATGTTTCAAAAAAATAGAAAACTAGAGAAATTATGAAAGATATTGCTGAGACTATGCTAATGAGCAAGACCATGGTATGCCAATAAGCATGCCCTTTTTGCTTGGATTTTCTACACACGTTTTATAAACTTATAGATTACATTGCTCTCCATGGAGCACATGTAAATCCTCTCTTGATACTCAATTCTACATGTAAATCCTCTCTTTCAGGTTTTCAACCAGGCAGTGAAACAGAAATCATTGTCCATGAAAATATTTTACGTTGAAAACATTTTTACCCCATAAACAAACAGAATCTGAAAGTCAACAAGTAACAAGACAAGATTGAGTGTTATTCATTCATTCCACAAACAATTTGAAACGCTTTTACAGAGCACAAGCATGAGTAGCTTGATCCTCCTACAGCCATAGAATGAGCCAGGTTGGCTGATCATGTAACAAACTAAGACAAGTTGAAACCAGCAAGATTAGCTTTGAAACAATTAGCTATGTTAGAATCCAGAAGATTTTCAACTAAATATGTCTATCAAATCATAATCTTCAAGATTTTCCTTACATTTCCTAGCACAACTCACCTACCCATTCTACCCTATAAATAGACCATCTTGTAACACATTATAATCAATTCATATAAACAAAATGTAAGCCTATTGAGCATTACAGCAGTGGATGTAGGCTTTTATGGCTGAACCACCACAAATCTTTGTCTCTCTTTTGCTTCTGCTTGTGCTATTTTATATTTTATTTTAATATTTTAACATGATATCTGTTGAATGGTGACTTGCTTTTCACAAGTCTACCGTAGACCAATTTGTTATGGCTTCATTTATTCTCACTTGCCATTTTGTCTCTCATTCATGAGCTTCTTCTAGAAGCATTGACTAAGGAGCTTTGTCGTTGAGGCTTTGTAGAAAAGTTGGCTTTGGTCATTCAAGGAGGAAGGCAGCAACTTGAGTGGAAAATATAGAAGAGAAGAAAAGCTTTTATGAGAGCAGCTGTTTTTCTTAGACTTTGCTTTTATGGAGAAGCATGCATGGCCTTTTATATAGCCATTCGGCTATTTTGGTGAGAGGAGCAGAAGCTCCATTGTGAGGGGCTTGAGGGCTTGCAGAAGCTCCTCGTGAGTGAGTTGGAGGAGACATCCAAGTAGGGAGAAATGTAGTGGGGAAAGACTTTGGGTTGCAGTGAAGGCAACCAGCCCTTTTGTGTGAGAGAGACACAATTTGTTTATTTATTGATCTCACTTTTGAGTGCTTATTTTAAGCTTAGAGAATTTTAGAGAATATTTTCTCTTTTGTATTTAATTCTCTTTTGTGTGAGAGTGAGATTTGGGTGTATTGGAGCTTTTGGATTTGAGTGGTTTTATTTATACTACTCTTTGTACTCCACTCTTCTGTTAGTGAATTTATCCTGAATCATCTCCGCTAGTGGATGTAGGCTTATTGGGCCGAACAACTTAAATCTTGGTGTCTTGTGTCAGTTGTGTGGCTGTGTTATTTTCTATTCTGCACTTTTTTACTTCTTTGGTGATCTTGGAATTTGCATTTGTCACAACAATATCAAAATAGAGATCTTGAATTTGTACCTTGACTCTACTTCAGCTAAATGTTTTCACATGTTGGACCTTACTTATTGAAGGAGAGGTTAAGCATACACGTAAGGAGAAGTATTAGAATTTTTTTTTTTTGATAAGTCAGTAGAGTTGTATATCAAAAAAGTATTAGAATATTAATTGAATGATTACATGGTGATTTAACATATTAATAAGTTAGGAGAAGTATTAGAATATTAACTGAATGATTACATTCATCATTTCCTATTACTTTAAGCTATTAGGATAAATGGCTATTTAACATAAATATACTACATTCATCCCACAAACGATCTTGAAAAAGTCTTGTGAAGAGCCAAGCACAGGTAGTTTGACTCCACTTAAATCCCTAAAAGTAAGCAGGTTATATAGTTTTCGTTCATTTAAGCTGTTCAGTCTGAGTCAACTTGTAACCAGTAAGTTAATATTGAAATTTTGCTACTCGTACAAAGCTAACCAACACCTTACCAGCCCTAACCCGCCAATATGAAAATCTGCAACTACTTTGGATCATGTTTTGAAAAACTTAAACTGACGTGTTGAAGTGATACCATGACAAGTCAAACATAAGGTACCCACTAAGATTGACAGCAATTTGACTAAAGAATGTAATGTAAAACTATTACTAGAATATCCGTAGCAGTCATTATGAAGCATTGCAGATTATGGACCAAGGATCCATCAAAATTTATAACGGTCCTATAGTCTAGTAACAAATCAACAACACATAGGATACGACAAAAGCAATAGTTAATTAGTGGGTTGAAGAACTAACCTCGTCTTGATATAAGGTGGATACGGGAGCGAGGTCCTTCAAACTTCCAGTTATCTTCATCCAAGGATTTAACCTCCTTATCAAGTGCAGCCATCAGATCTGACTTTAGAACTAGAATTCAGAAAGCAAATCAGTGTCTTATTATGAGAACAATGGTCTATCTGGTATAAAAGAAGGAGAGACAATACAACAACTGTACACTTTTCTACTTAGAACCCAAGGAGGCAATTAATCCCACTCAACTGAGTCCAATATAGTAAACGCATATGGTTAAGTGGAGTCTCTCTTTTTATTAGTCTTTTCTTGTTTTCCCAACCAAAAACAAAAAGAAACATAAAATCAAAAGGTTAACTTTGTTTACATCATCTCTTAGAAACCGAAAAAAGAGTAAATGAAGAACACAAGGAATTCAACCTCAGAAACACTTTAAGCCATGTACATGGAGATTTAACTCAAAAGATGCTTTAGGCTAGTGAATTCCTGTAAATTAAAAACAATATAGCTTGATAAACACCTTAATGAGCAGAAGAATCATAGAAAACGCTAGACATAATCAGTCCCCATGAACTCTCCTTACAAAATTCACAGTAATGAAACAATCAGATCTAAGTGAAGCTGAGGAATAAACAAATTATCTGAAAGGTTACTGAGAAAATATAGGAATTCTCATTACTTTCAAGCCTAGAAAAAAGAATTCTTCAAACACCTGATCTTAAAACAATTATTTGTCTTTGTGAGCTATCCACTGTCAACCCATAAAATAAACATTCTTAGTCTTCCCTCATCCACTAGTAGGCATTATTTCGCACAGCCAAGGAAAGTATCTTGCATTTAGGAAACCAAAAGAACACATAACCTAAGGTTCAAATTTCTAGTTCTTTTCTTTTCCTTGGCTGCTTTAGCAACAAAATAGCTTCACAAGCTTGAGGAGTTTACAAATGTCAGGAACAAAAACTGGTTCAAATCCTACTTCTACACTTCACACAGTTGCTCAAAATTTGTCATAGCCCAGACCACCCAAAAAAAATCAACAATTAAATAGAGGGTCAATGATAAGTCTGAAAAGCACAAGACCAGTCCTGCAACCCTAAAGATATTTGTAGAAGTGAAAATGTTCTGATGGCTGAAGCTAAGCCTTAACCTCCACCCTCCCCAAAACAAGATGGCTAACATTGAGGAATATTGCAATTGTAGATTAAATGTAGAATTGAAGAGCCCATATGGCTAAAATTAAGGAATTTCACAATAACTATAAAATGACCCAGATGGTCTAAATTAAAAAACTTCATAAAAAATAAAAAATAAATAAATAAACCAACCAAAAAGAGAAAAGACTAAACCAACCAAGATTATGCAATACAATGGCCCAGATGGAACAAACAAACAAACTTCAAGAACATAGCTTAATACTCAATAGTAAAAAAGAAGACTTGAACACAGGAACCCTATAAAATTCATAAATAAATTCCACAACAATATGACCCGGAGCACCTGACTAATCCGAGGCATGTACAGTCGACCATCACACATAGGATAACTGCCTGAGGCACTTAACCCAATCCAAAAAGCCCACGAGTCTAACCCCCTTGAGGTAACAATAACTAACTAAAGCCACCATGATATTGCAGAAAAATAAAATGACCCAGAATGACTCCAATTAATGAACTTCACCAGATTAGCTTAATTACACAGACAATAAAGAAATTTAAGAACCCAGATTGCTCAAATTAACAAATTTTAACGAGAATAGCAGCAACCATGTCATTCAAAGGGGTCAAAGATACAAAAGAGATTTTTTTTTTTTTGATAAATAATACAAAAGAGAAAGTAAACTAAAGGAAAGTAACTAACCATGCAAAGCCTCGTCTTTGCGCTCCTGAATTGAAATTAGATCAGGTGGGATGTGGAACTCTTCTGTGGACAAAGCAGCATTGCTGCTACTCCCTCCCACAATTGCTGTGGTCGATATTGAAGAATGAGCCGGCGATGTACTATTCATTCTTCTATTCCCTTTTCTTTTCTGGGAAAATTGCTTAGTGCTTTTCCAGGAAAATTTCACGATTAGGCAAACAAAGCTTTTTTTTTTAATACCAAATTCAGAGAGAGAAGCAAATGGGTGTGCCTCCTACAACGTCACTGCGCTCACCTCGTTTAAATTGGGTGTAGTCGAATTTATTGTTTATTTATTTAGTTTTTGGGGCGGGCTTGATTCTGACGTACAAGCCCAACTGTGTGTTGAGGAAATGAGCCCCATGGCTGCTTCCGAGCCCACATTAGCCCATCTCTCTCTGCAACCTCTCTCTCTCTCTGTCTCTCTTCCATGGTAACCGAACACGGTAGAATAACTGTCCACCATCATTAGCCGATTCAGGTGAGTTATACTCTCTCTCTCTTTTCTCTCTATTCTCTCTTTTATTCTTTATTCTTTTTCCTTTTTTCTTTTCTGTATATACATGCTCTGAGAGATTAAACCAGAATGTTTCTAATAAATCTAATCGGTTTTTTTTTTTTTTTTGTTGGGTAAATTCGTATGGGAATCATAGATTTTACTTGGAATTTTGGGTATTAAATGATTTTTTTTTTTTCATTTTTCTTTTTTGGCCGTTTTGCTTGAGGGAATTGGATGATATTATATAAGGGATACTCTGGAAATTGAGGGCTGCAAGATTGAACCTTTTTCAGTGATTGTTATGAAGCTGAGCACTTTCTATTATTAGATTCGAATAAGCTGGTCTAGTTGTGTCTGTGTTTTTGACCCTAGTATCAACTCCCATCAAGAAAATGAAATCGTTTTAGAATGCAAACCAGGGAATTTATACTATTTTGCGACTTTGTTAACGCAACATTTTTTGCATATGTTTCTTCTTTATGTATTTATAGTTCAACTGCTTTTTGTTTTTCAGTTAACTCTATGGAAACTTGGCGACATATTCAATTGTGCATTTATCTATTAGTTGGAATTTCGTTGGTACTCTTCTTTGGCAATGGCTCTTGCGTGCATAGTTCTTCACATTCAAGTGAGGTGAGTTGACCCTAGTGTTTGTTAGCTGATTTTTTAATGAATTTGGTATCTTTCAAACTGGATGTTTGATTTTAATGCACTGACAATTTTTTTCCTTTTCTTATTCGTGGTATTTTTCATAACACAAATTCCTAACCATCTGTCTGGATGTTATATATGTTACACCTTGCAATCTATTAAACTAAAACTTTCACTTAAACAAAGTTTAGGTTTTTGTCTGTGCTTTGCCAAGCATTTGAGAAGTATACAATGGGGAGCGTGCCCATTGATACTGATTTCCCACCGATTTCTCAGTTTCTTACTTGATGATTGGTAGGGTTCATGGTAGTTTTGAAGTTTACTGGTTGATGTCATTATTACAGTAAAGATTCTGGGCACTGGCTGTTGCCAGGCTTGGAAATTCGAGGGCAAGGTTATGTGAAAGATAATATGGTTTACATTTTCTTCCTTATAGACCATTTAGAAGAAAAGAAAGAGTAAATTTAATACTTAAGAGTGTGTTGCCAGTTTAGGGGTGCTTTTTTTTTTTTTCTAAGCAAAAAGGCGGGAAGGGGCAACCAGTGTAATTTTTCCCCTTGGGCATGACCATCGGGGTTCCCATCCGCTGTGGAATGTTCGGTTTGAGCCATAACTATTGCCTAGGAAGGCGAGTCCGTCACCACAACCCCACCAAAGTGCAAGTTGGTAAAGCCCCTTCTTAGTAGTATCTGGTTCGCGGATTATTACTGCAAGCGGGTTCGAACCCGTGACCACTAGGAAGAAATGAGAGGGGAATTGAACCCTATCCCCTGCTACTTTACCAACTCGACTACCATCTTGGTGGTAAGTTTAGGGGTGCTTATTATAAGACAATGATGATTATGTTTGCAACCCAAGTACATCATTTGCACGGAGAGGAATATAACTGATATCAATCACTGGCATTGTCAACATGGGGGCTTTTTTGCGTATTTCTTTTGTTATTATATTGCCATGCCTGACACGGTGGCTTTTTGGTGTTCTTGCTTGTATTTTTATAGAAAGTAACTATGGTTCTTAATGTTATTTAGAGCTCCTCCTGCTTGTCATAATGTTTGCTTTTTCCTGAATTTCTAGGTTGTCTTGTTTTTTTCCTCTTCCTCCTTGCTGGAGATATACTTCTTATATCTGCTCCATGGTTTTTGAAATACACTTATCTTATTTTCTCGCTTAAACAAACAATGAAGAAAACATCTACTGGACAAGCATGCTAATGTTCAAATTGTGTGCCATCTGAGGAAGTTATGGTCAATATATGTATATGGTCATGTTTAAACAAGAAGCTGTCGAAATGACCACCTTTTTTTGCTTGACCTAAACCATATTTTTCACCGATAATTTTATTGACATGGCCTTTCTCTTACAATGGAAAAGCACAGGCTGTGGTAGCTAATCAATTTGTTCATGACCAGTGGAAAAAAATTGGACTTAGTTGTTCGTATTGTAATTAAGATTCAATTATCTTTTCTTTGTTTCCTTCTCTGATATTCACTGTTGCACCATTAATATTCATTGAACACATTAATATATCAATCAATAGTCTTTTCTTTTATGTACAATCAATCTTTCTTGGAGTCAATTCATGACACAGTTGTTGGTTCAAATATTGCTTCCTCCTTTGTTGCCATCTGCAAGTTAAACAAAGTACTTTCTCTCTGTAATTTTTGTGGCCTTCTGTTGACATTATGGTATTGTAAAACAATTCCTTTTAGGTAGACTAGATCATAGCTCATATACACTCAGGCCTCAACTAGAATGGCATTAAGTCTTCAAGTTTCTCTAATTCTTGTCTTTAAGTTCAAATATGCTAACTCTTGGAAATTACCTATTAGCTTCTGCTTCAAAATTTGTAAGCCTTTCTAAACTTGAGTCCCCTCCCCCTCATTTTAATAGAACAAACTCTACGACACTTTTTTTGATTGCTTGATCTTAATTAAAAATCTTTGTTCCTCACATTTAATGCAGTCAGGAGGTTCCTTATTATCATCACAAGTCCAAAGAGTTTCTTATGCAAATTCTACACAACCTGTATTTATTAATTATCGTTCATCCCAAGTGAGAGATATTGTAAATAGCATCAAATCCAATGTTTTAGGGAAACATTTTTTGCCAACTTTCACCTTCTTTTCCAATTAGTTTTCTCACTTGCATCCATAATTTTCAGGCACGAAGGTCTAACCCGGATTTTGATTCCAACAATTCAAATATTAGCTCGTTTTGTAGTCACAAGAAATTTATAATGGAATCTTATTATGAAAAGCACGGAAGTTTGCTTGATTCAGATTTCCAAGATTTTGTGGCACGAGCACTTCCCTCTGGGTTTTGTGGAATTCTGCAAGATAATTTGAACCTTGTGCCAAGATTGTCAGTTCTAAAGCGCAATCTGATTGGTGAAGGTTCTCATCGTCATATATCCTCATCCATCAGACTTAACATTGATCCAAAATCCATAACTGAGCTACCAACTCTCTCATGTGAGGTCATAATTGTTGAAAGACTGCCATCCGGAGTCTTTGCCGACCCATTCGAGCTACAACATCTTCTTCAGCATGGTGGTAAAATTCTACGTTCTTTTTTCCTAACAAAAAGTAAAAAATAAAAGATTAATCCAGTTTTTTAAAATTCAAGCATGTTGCATTGTTGTTTCTCAAGCTTATTAGTCTTAACCATTCACTACAGTGCTTAACGATGTAGCTGTTTTTGGAGATACAAATTTGGAATTGCCTTCATTTCTGTCCAACCGTTCTGCTGTTGAAGTTCACATGGATGTTGGTCCCAATCTCATGTTAAGGCACAAGAATGGACTTGACATCAACATCGAGCTTCCACTGCATGCACGGTATCCAGTAAGTGATTGAGGATATTATCAACTGTGAAAAAAGAAACAGGAACTGTTTTTTATCCCTACTTTCATAATCTAGATACCCATTTTGTCAAAGTTCCATAAATGGTAGGAAAATGTGGTTTTGCCATTTAAGAAGAATCCTGTATAGTTTATTGTGGACTATACAAATTTCGTTTTGCCCATTATTAATAGGTAGTGATGTATAATCTGTTGTCTTTCATTAACAACTGAATGGCTGCAATGGTTGGTTGAAATACTGCTTGAAATTCTTTTCTCTCTTGCCTTTTTTGGCAGCCAGTAGATGAAAGTGGCCACTCAAGAGTAAAATTTAGAGCACCTGATTTGTTTGTGCGGTGCAGCACAGAGGATAAGTCGGATGATCAGAGCTTTTTATTTACCTTGACCAGTGGCGACGATGCTGAACTGGAAAGTGGTGAGATTGTGTGGAGAATACCTGCCGGTATAAAGACACATGCTGGAGTTGTATCTTTTGTCACTTTTATTTCAGCCTTATTGTCAACTCTGTTCATTGTTTTGACATGCATTTTTTGTTCAGACGCCAGAATGTACAAAACTCTGAAACAATCGTAATTTATCTTCTGGCTTAACGATTTGGCATTTAACTTGTCCAAGAGTGTTCTGATTTTTAGCCTTAATCTGCTTCCCTCGAATGCAGTAAATAACGAGATGCAAGAATGAAAGTTAATTGTCTGCTTCCCTCAAATGCAGTTAATAAGTGCAGGAAAATGATTTCCACAACTAATTGTCTGTTAATTACCCCCACTATGGTGCAGATGCACGTTATAGGTTTGATAAAAAACAATAAAAAATAATTGTAATGATGATGATGATAGTGATTTAATGTTGCTTCCATTTCCACAAGATAACCAAACAGATCCTAGACTTCAACTATTTGCAGGGGAGGAGGAGCACTCGGATGGCATTGCCAATTTCACAGCATAAAGACGACAAGAAAACCCAAAGAATAATGAATATCATTATAAATAGGAAACGGGACCATTACACAAGAACCTGTAACTCGTCCTCAGAACCCCAAACACGACTTACAGAAGAGAGCAAACAGTCACCCAACGAAAACAACCACAGACGATAAGCGGAAACCCGACTTATATATATATATATACTGGGGAGTGAAGTGACACACTCCAGTCAGCCATGATGATGTCTCGTAAAATAACACTTTCGAAGAAATTAGCAAAGAAATACTCTATCTTGTTGCTGAGCACAAACCAAATTTGCTGCACTATCAAACCCGAGTATCTTCTGATTAGGCAGCGAGAACTATGATCACAATAAGGAGCACAATCCCGAATATCACCAACAGCAAGCACGTCTACACACACAAAAAAAGAAAAAAGAAAAAATGTTTTAACATAAGCATACATGAGAATTTGACAATCTATCATTTTGGTTCACAGATTAAGAAGTGATTGGGGGATAGAATGGAGCATGCAGTCACACATGTCGATACCCACTCTCATTTTGTACCCCCAACCCCCTACCAAAAAAGAAAGAGAAAAGCGTATCATAAATTACCAGAGACGAATTTGATCTTTGTGTCTTTGCAGCTTTCAAAAGTTGAGACTTCCCTTGTGAAGTTGCAGACTGAGCACCCTCAATATTGGAGCCAATATCATCTGGCAAAAACAAATATGCTTGATGAGTGACAACATGAGCTAGAAAGACAAATATTGGTGACTTATAGAGAATAAGCTAGATGACTTACCAATCATGGCTCCTTGCTCGTGGACCAGAATGGCAAGATCTTTAAAGATCTCATTCACTTCACCAATTTGATGTTGGATTTCTTGTATGCCTTGCTCTCTTTCCTCAATTACAGCTTCATTGAAGGCAATCTCATTGTCCAACAGCAAGACCTCCTGTCTGCAGCACAAATCATTAAAAGTTAAGGGTATGCAACTTAAGCAACTGGTTAAACCAATGCCTGGATGCAAACTCTCTTAACCAAAGTAGATAAATAAAGAGCATTCCCAATGGACATTGAATAAAATCAAGACGCAGAGCAAAGGCAGTGGGGGCCTTCAACTCCCCAGATGGACAATGGGATCTGTATTTGAGGTTTCAACGCCAACATCCTTTTGGCACAAAATATGTAGCAATCACTTTATGATAAGGAAAATAGGATTCTTTCAAATGTTACTTCAAGACCTCCCATGTGTTTTCCAAAATTACACTTTAGTCCATGTCAGAGGATTCTGTCAATAGAAATCATATGGTGACGATCCTGCCCTAAGCACTTTTTTCACAATAATTAGGGTCGTGCTTCATTTTGGGGAAAAAAATTAAAAAAAACTGCATGTGTAAGGTACAGGTATGAAAGTTTATGATATATAATATTATTATGAATCTTCCAGCAACAACTAAGGGTGCTTTGGGCATTTCAAATTATTTTAAAAATGCCATTAATAGTTGTCCTCTGTGCTAATGATGGTCTCGATCAAAAGTGTTTGCCACATATGAAACACATGGGAGCCTTCAATAAATTTTTAGAAAATGAGGAGGTCCAAGAATTTTTTTCGTTAGAATCTAGGCAAGGTTGAATTATTTTACCTCAAATTCTCAGTTCAGAAATATTCTCTTCTTCAAGAGAAATCATATATCAATCTCACTTGGAGCCTCACCAAGAAAACAAAAAAACAAAAGAGTGCGTACAACTTGATAGCTATACACATCCAAGATATCATCTTGTACTTAGATTAGCAAAGGAACATAGTTTGGTTTAAGCCTAAAAGTCTAACCATAAGTTCTGAAACCCAAGATAAAAATGAAAAGCAACATAATATAGAAGCCCTCAAAGACTAAGAAAATTGGAGAATGTAGTTTGAACAGAAACAGAATAATAATTTTGCAATAAATTTTTGATAAAGAAAGACCTAAATGGGAGAAGTAAACACAACTCACCTTCTAGATTCCACAAGAAGAGCACGCTGTTCTGGACTCTTATCTAAACTTACATCTATCTCGCTGGCTGTGTAGCTGTATGAAGCATAAATGACCAAAATGTAAGATACATACAAATATGGAATTGTATGCATGTAAGATACATACAAGTCAAGTTCAAAATTATACAGTATACCGCATTGACAACCACTGGGTGAGTTGCACAAGCAAATGCTAAACAAACAATAAATCCTGAAAAAGGATTTTGAGGCAGATTTTTACACCCAAAAAAAAATGCCGTTTTTAAAGTATGCTCATTAATTTAGTAGAATCAGTTCACTTTTCAAAAATTTGCTTTCTTGCAAGCATGCACCAAAAAAAAAAAAAAAAAAATCACAGACAATAAAGGAAGGAACTAACAAAGCTGCATGCTTAATCATTAAATTTTCCGACACCTATTACCTAGAAGGAAGAACTGCTTGGGGAACAAAAGGATTGTATGCTGTTTCCCGCTCAGCTGCCAGCCGTTGAGCCTTCTGAAATTCTTTCAGCACTGCTTGAAAATCTTTTGCAAGTTTAGCATCAGCAATTTTTTTGTTGGCCTGAAATTAGATGGGAGACATTGAGGATCATTATACTCTTGAAATCAGAATTAAATGACAAAAACAAGGAAAAAGGCAAAAGATTTAAATTCAAAAAACATTTTGATCCAATTTTAGCACCACCCAAGTGTGCTTCTAGGTATAGGTTCAATCTCCATACATAGATTCTTATCCATCACACCTTAAAACAAACGACCAGTTCAGTCTAAAGCTCATTCTCAAGTAACCAGGTTTATGGAAATCTTAACAAGCCATGACATATTCAGTAATTAAAAGTATTGGCCTGACACTTTCCAGTACAACCATACAACACTCAAAAGGTAACCATAGTCACATATGCTTCTTAATTTGTTAAATTAAGACCAAAGATGGGTTTTTCACCATTTATGATAAGGCAGGTGTGTGCTGAGGAGAGGAAGAGAGAGGGAGAGCTTGGCATTATAAACTACTTACATTAACTTCTACATTATGATCTATTTCACTAGCTTGTTTAAGTTTGGCTGAAGTATCCTTCACCAATTGCCCAATATGTAGCCTTGTCTTATGCCTGCAAGTTAAAAAAAAAAAAAAAACCGATATGAGGACCGCTAAATATGGAAATTCATCATGCCATGATTTTCTTGACAAAGATCAAAAGATTTATGATAAAATAAATAAAGAAATAAGATAGTTGCACAGAAACGATGGCCTATAGGGATACATAAATCAAAACATTTATGTATAAATTCCACTGCAAACATGGTAAATTCCAAAAATTACACAAGAACCCCGAGTGTTAGAACTTGGCTAGGAAGATAACTAGAGAGCATATGCATAACAAGTAAAATGCTAAGCAGAATTAAAAATTGGCATCGTAACCCCCAAGCATTGCCTTATCTTCTTGCACGTTGACAAAAAGGGTAGATTGGAGAAAGAAAAGCCCATCTTTGTCTTAAAATGACGTCCTGAGCCCTTTACTTTTAGGCCTAAGAAAGCACACAGAAATGCAGCTGACACTTTATAGTACAATTTCCGCATACTAGAAAGATCAGAGAGGCTGAATAAGCTAACTGCGCGCATTCACGGTAACAAATTATTGTCACGTATAAGTTTCCCTAACATACATTACCTCAAAATTCCTCTACCTACAATAGAAATCCTCGTCCACCAGCACTGCCTTCAAAAGCGAAACTTCACACAGACCATCTCCCAAATGCTAACCAAGCATGCACCCCAACTTCACACTCACAAGTGCACACTCCCTTCACTCACTGACGCGGCACTAAAAATCCACATTTAGGAAGTAAACTTGGGAGTGCATATAGTATTTCTCCTTTATAGATAATACATTGTAGGCCTTGAAATCGTAATCATACATTATAGCATATTCAAACCCAATGATCCAAATCCCAAAATAAATCATTAGCCCTCTCCCAACCCAACACCCCACCCCCCCCCCCCCAAAAAAAAAAAAAATCCCCAATTTGAACACAAAAAGTCAATTCGACCAAACGATAACCCAATTCGCATACAATTCAACCTATAAATACGAATTATATATCCTCTACACGTGTATCACGTAAATGCACACAACCCTATAATTTTCCGGATAATGGAACTCACAGCTTCTCGCGAAGCTCGGGCGTGTCCTTGGGAGTACCGAGCGTGTTGACGAGCCGCTGAAACGTGGACACGGCGGTGTTGATCTGGAAGATCCCGGAGGCGACGGCTTGGGTGGAGTCCTGCTTGCCATTGATGCGGTCTCGCCTCGAAGACAAGGGGCGGCCCGCCTCGAGATCCTGGAAGCTCATTATCCGTCTCTTCTCGGAAACCTAACCCAAACTGTCTCGAGAAAATCAATTCAAAAGGGGAATTTTTCCAGAGAAAAAGGGACGCAGTCGGTGTTTGATTACAAGGATCTGAAAAATCCTGACCTGGCGAGGGTAATTAGGTTTTTATGGAGCTGGGAACGTGGAGAGAACACATTTTATGGCAATGCTCATCAGCTATTGACGTTTGGAGTGAAGGGGTCAGAAAATTTCAAAAAAGTGCTCACGGGGGCCCAAATTTTTTACAGGTTGTAGAAGATATGTTCTCAATCTGTGATGAGGAGGAGATGAGACTATTCGTGGGGCTGGCCCGAAGAATATGGCTAAGGCAGAATGAAAGTGTGCATGGAGGGGGTTTTCTCTTCTCCAAAGGAAATTCTACTCAGGACGCAAGGAGCTCTAATTGAATTCCAAGCTACCCATGAGAAGAAGGTCATACGAGGTAATAACGAGAAGCCGATTCAATGGGTCACTCCACCAATGGGATGGGTCCTCGTCAACTTGGATGCTGCAACAAAAAAAGAAAAAGGATGGGTGGGCATTGGAGTACTGATCAAGGACCATAACGAGAAGATGATCCTAGCCAAAAGCACCACATGGAAAGGTTACCTGGGCCCAGCTGAAGCAGAGGCTCTGGTAGCAGTTTCAGCAACTCAGGTATGTCGGTCATGGGGTATTGATAGGGCACTGTTTGTGGGAGATGCAAAACTGGTCGTGGATGCTATCAATAACGGAGAGGCTAGGTCGAGTTTGAGG
>CM017325.1:8266273-8284399 GCA_006937295.1 Carpinus fangiana
TCTCAATAACATAGTATTCATTGCCCCTGTCACTCGGACATCCATTCCTTCCAAACAATCATGCACACCGTTAACCTGCCCTCCTGTAAATAGTGAGGTATAAAAGTCAACAAAGGCTGCACCTATTTCGTGTGGCTTCTTCCAAGTGACCCCATTCTCATCCTCCACTTGCTTGATCCTATTAATTTTCCGCCTATGGTTTGCCCATGCATGGAAAAAAGGGGTATTCCTATCCCCATGTTGGTACCAATTCTGTTTGGCTCTTTGCTTCCACCTTATGTCCTCCTGCTCCAATATAAAATCAATCTCTTGCTTTAAAGCTTTGATAGCTTCACTCGTGGCTGGCCCCTCATTCCGTTGCAGCAACTCTAGCTGTTTTGATTTTGCCTTAAGCTTTTTTGCAGCAGCTCCAAATTTACGTGAACTCCAAGAAGATAAGTTCACTTGACAACTTTCCAATTTCTGCCTCACCATCTGCATGGAAGAGCCACCCAACCCACCATTGACCCATGCTTCATCCACCACATTCATATAGTCTACATCGATCATCCATGAAGCTTCTATTTTAAATTTTTTGGAGCACACAGTACCCCTCTCATCACCCCCACCCATGCGTAAACATAACGGATTATGGTCTGATGATCTTGCAGCAAGAACCCAGACCTCAGAAAATTGATTCACTACACACCATTCACGATTAGCCACAGCCCGGTCAAGCCGTTCTTTCGTAAAATCCATCCCCTCCCTACAATTAGTCCATGTATACGAAGACCCTCTGTAGCCCAAATCATTCAAAGCACAATCTTGAAGCACTGCACGGAATGCTCCCATTTGAGCCTCTCTAGTCAGAACAGCACCAAACTTCTCATTTTGTGATACAATCTCATTAAAGTCCCCTATGACTAACCATGGTATTGGATGAAGCTGCTGCAAGTGGCGCAAAAGAGCCCAAGACTCAATTCTTTTCGTCCAATCCGGGTGCCCGTAGAAGCTAGTTAATTTCCAGCTACTGTCACTATCAACCCGCTTTATTATGGAATTGATATGTCGCCTAGAAAAATTTTGTATTTCCAGTTGAACATCATTCCTCCAAAAAAGAGCAAGACCACCACTACGCCCCACGGGATCCACCACAAAAAGTCCATCATACCCTAATATAACCCGAAGATATTCCAATTTAATTTTCTTACATTTTGTTTCCATGAGAAACAAAATGTTGGGATTATTCTCCTTCACCATAAGACGAAGGTCACGAACTTTCCGGGGGCTCCCAATTCCCCGGCAGTTCCAGCTTAAGAGATTCATAATGCTCGGCGGGGCTGTTGAACAGCCTCCGCCGGTATTAGTGAAGTTGGATGATCGCCAGAATTAGACTTCCTGCTTTTCTTACCAGAAACCACCCCCTGCTTCTCTTCCAAAGTCCGTACTGCATTCCTTTTTTTGGCACCAGACTGACTCGCGAAAAATGCTGCATCTGTGGACTTAGTGACCCGAGCTTGCCTCTTCCAGGACCTTAAACTGCCCAAACCTCGCCGTGAAGTCTCAATTACTTCGCCTCCAGTGGACTCCATAGCTTCAACACCGTAGGTGGGAGCTCCTTTCTCCACGTTCCCCGACCTTGAGCCACTAAGAGAGTGCACGTGGGGCGAAACAGCATCATGCATCAGGGATAACGTCTGCATGCCCCCTTCATTCTCCACAAAAAGTGCACTAGCAACTTGCACGTTTGTTGACGTGGCCCCCACCATTAGAGGAACCGTTTTCAGACCACCTCCAGTTGTGGGATCCACGTCGTGGCCCTCCTGTATACCATCCTCATGCAGAGAAGCATATTCTCCCATTGTCTTCGCCTGTGGTACATCGAGTTCCTTGCTCCAAGTTGAACGTGATGTGCCAGCTTCCTGTCCCACTCCAGTTCTATTCGGTAGTTCATTCCCACTACCCTTAACCGCAGGAGATGCAGCTTCTTCACCACACGATCCAGAAAACCCCGAATCCCTCCCACCAACTTCGCCATGTGGAGTGGGATTGTGTGACACCTGGCCAGCAAAAGAGAACCGCCCACGATCATTCTGCTGCCCCACTGACCCACCCTCCTCCGGGCCTTGCTCCTCCGCCGATCTAGTCCGAAATGCCGATGAGCCACCGTCCATCAAAGAAGCTGGTCTACGCACCTCCACCCTTAGCCACGTTCCCCAGTCTTTTTTCTCCTCAGCCGCATGCACAGATGGATCCCGTCGAGCAAGGCACCCCAACCTGCCATGAATCACCTTTCCACAGAAGAAACAAAACCTTGGAAGCTTTTCATACTTGAACATGACCCAATGAGATTGTCCATCCATATGCAACGCTCTTCCCCTTTCCAAAGGTTTTGTTAAGTCAATATGTACCCGTATGCGTAAGCAACGTCCCTATCCTGCACCATCCCCAGCCAAATCAACATCATCCAGTTTCCCCAGCGATTCACCAATCTTGGTGCCCACTGCTCTAGACATACATAAGAGCGGCATCTCATGAACCTGAATCCATATGGGCGTAGAAGTAAAGTTCATCTGAGATGGAGGAGTCGTCCCTTCAAATTCGTTAATGACAAGGATTTGTCGGTCAAACGCCCACGGCCTCCCTGCCAAAACCCTCCTCTTGTCACTCGCATCAGAGAACTCAAACAACCAAAGATGGTCTTGAAGCTCTTTGAATATCACTGTCCCGGAGAGTCTCCAGACCCTTGAGAAAACCGTTTTGAAAGCCTCCCTGTTAGTTGGCTTCTCTGACCATAATCTGCCCACCAAGCATTGTTCACCCTTCTTCCTCACATCCGAGATCTCCCCTTCAGTAATGGAGATCCCAGTCTGTTCACCACCAGTCAAAGTTATTCGACTACATAGGTTTTCCAAGTCATCAGCCATTGCCTGCGTCACACCCCGTTGCCCAAAAGACCCACCTCTATAATAAAACCACCTAAACCTCCCCTCCTGTCAAGCAGAGAGAGACTATCCTCTCACCTAGTTATGTCACCCCAAGAAACCCCAGAGAGAATCCCAGAGAAGACCTAGAGAGAGTTAACTTTTGATCGAATTCCTCAATGTGGTTACTTATACCGATTTGTAATCAGTTTGAAAGCAATTGATAGATTATCATTAAAGTGTTAGTTTGGGGGGATAGATTATCATTAAAGTGTTAGTTTGAGGGGGTTAAACTTTACCTAAAATAAAACATTTAGGGTGTTATTAGTTTTTTCGAGTTAATTAAGAAATTTATTAAAAAAATTTCTTTTTTTATTTAATTAATAATAAAAAGTGATTGATGTAATTTAAAAATAAAAATATTAAAAATTTAATTATATTTTAATAAAAAGTAACCGTTCATGTTCAAATTTTCTAAACAAAAACACACAGGATTAGAGCAAGAGTGAGAGAAGGAATCCCTGTTTTGGAGGACGACAAAAGCCTTTCAGATTTTCTAAACCACCACGTCTAAAAGATTAAACCCCCTCTCCACCCAGCGAACGCCGTTACTCGAGTTTTTGGATTTGTAACTGCAATGAGGCATATTCTGGTGTGAGTTATTAGAAACCAACTATGCTATTGGCCGTTGATCTTTATTGATAAGATGAAACCTCAGCTTTTGCATCAATGGAAATAGTATAGAGGAGGATGATGGTTTTTTCTGAGGAGGAGTGTCGTATATACTTCTTCAGTTCTTTCCCAAGAATCAAAATTTTAGAGCAGGGGACGCTACAGTCACAGAGGCCCACCTATGGCTATTTCTCACTGGGCAGGGGACAATGTTACGATCTGTGTGAGTTATTTTAAATCCTAAATTTTAAAATTGTAAATTCAAATGAATGTATAATAATAATAATAATAATTTAGAGCAGTTCCAATGGAGGAGCCAAATTTTAAAGGCCTCTTACATTCGATTAACTATATTTTTATTTATATCATTTAAAAATCGTCATGAAATATAAAAATGAAAATCTGGACTAATTATATTCCAATTAGTACTAGGTTTCCTTCCTATTTCAAGTAGTTATGGGTTTTCTAGTAGTTTATATTCACAAAAATGGTAGTTTAAAATACCATGTGCTAAGAAAGTATTTAAAATATTCAGCGTTAGGATTAGTCTCTCTTAAAGTAAAAGGCCGTGCCTTCATTACATCATAGATCGTGAACAATATCAAGAAGCCAATTGGAGGCTCCGGTTAAGGAGGTGCACTACAAGAATATTGTCAAGCTAGGAGACATGCGCAAAGCTTGTTGATCTGACAGAATCTAGGATTTGCAAAGGGTTGTAAGTTTTCATGTACCTGTAATCTGAATCTTCTTATAGTGATTTTCTAAGCTTGGCTATCCAGAGAGGTTTTATTTTTAGAAAGTTCTCTCAAGAGTTTCTTCTTCGTCACCAAAATATCTGTGTCGGTTGATTTATCGCTTTAATTATTTTTGGTGATCGATTGTTGCATGATTCATATTTTTAATTGTACTATATTTGATTAA
The DNA here is from genome assembly GCA_006937295.1 of Carpinus fangiana. Classification (NCBI taxonomy): domain Eukaryota; kingdom Viridiplantae; phylum Streptophyta; class Magnoliopsida; order Fagales; family Betulaceae; genus Carpinus; species Carpinus fangiana. The sequence goes on from CM017325.1 coordinate 8,270,770, forward strand.
AACACCTATTTGCCCCCTCTTGATGTGTTTGGATTTTAGTGTGATTTTTCCGAGGATATAAGTATTTAATTTTTAAGAGTTTGAGATTTATTTGTATTTCATAATTGACTTGAACTGAAGACAATCAACTTAGGCGTAAATTTAGGGTTAGTCAATGTATCAACTTAGGGGTAAATTTAGGGTTAGTCAATGTTATGGAGTTTTTACAAGACTACATTTATATACATATTTGAACACCACACCCATAGATAACTTTTAAAATCATCATTGGATTAAAATCCAATAAAGATTCATCTCATACCCAATGGTTATTTTAAAAGTAAAGTCACATATGGGTGTGAAAAGGTGGGAGTAAGTGTAGCATTACTACTATATATATATATATATATATATATACCATTACTCCAAAAGTCTAAGTTAATGGGCTTGGGTCCACTTATATGTATTAAGTACTATTTTTCTTTATACATTCTTGTTATAAGATTCAATTCTTATAAGTGTACTCACAACAATCTGTTTCTTACTTGTGAGTCTCTTTCATAGTCACCAAACTCCCCATCGCTTGTGAATCTTTTCACATTTTTTCAAATAGAATACTCACAAGTCACAATAGTTAATGAGTTCTATTTAAATGTTTTATTGTACTCCATTGGATATAGATTGGACTTATTATTCAATTACTTTTGAGAAAAATATTTTCCTTCTAGAGGTGTGACTAATCTTTGCTTTAGTGGTGAGACTTCGCTAAACTCTATTGTTAGTTAGTGAATCTCCGATTGAACTTGGATTCCAGTCATTATTCAGTGAGACTATCAATTATTGTAGGATTATATCATTATGTTGTTTTATTCCTTTTTTTCTTTTTCTTTTTCTTTTTTTTTGTCGTGTCACACCCCACCCCTAAAACAAGATTTGGGCGTGATTGACTACTCTTAAGAAAGCGGTTGGGATGACTTGACCATTTCCTTATTTTTGAGGGGGAAGTCAGTTACTGCTAAGAATATGGTTAGAGTAGTAAGTCACCTCATGACAGACTTGGAAGTGGTTAACCACCCCCTGAAGATTTTTTCTCTTAATGGTTGAACCATCTCTTTGAGAGTGGCGGACCACCCATGAAATAGTTTGATGTGGTTTAGCTACCTAAAACAACTTGATAGTGTCCCAGGCATTCCTCAAATAATATTCAGTCCTCTAAACCTCACTCTGAAAATATGTGATGAATAATGCATTAAAGATGAGTGCCTGAATTTCCAATTTGACAGCAATGTGCCTCCACGTTTGTAGTTGACTGGACGGGCCATAAGACTAAAAATTCCATTAATTTTAATTTTACCCATAAATTTGCTTGCAAAATACCATTCTCTTTCAGCTACATGTATTGCCCCTTTTGAAAATACCATTCATCTGTCACCCTTGGTTAATCAATCCCCTTCAATATGAGCCAATGCTGAATCTAAATCCTCGTGGAATCAAGGACCTGGATCCTCTCCATTTGCCTTCAAATGGAGAGGAGCCGGTCCTCTTAAAAGTGAGGACATTATGGTCTTTTTGATTTAAATGCAAATGATCATAATGCCCTTGCTTTTAGGAGGACCGGCTCCTCTCCATTTGAAAGCAAATGGAGAGGATCCTTGTACTGCAATTAATGCCCACCTGCCATCACACATTTTCCAACTGAACCCTTTTAATCTCAACCTTCCAATCGCTCCAAATTTAATCCAAACCATCCATATTTCTTATAACTCAAGGCTTTCAAAGTCATTGGAAAATATGTAATACATTAAAACATCAATACTCCTTAATTTCCACTCTGTTTTTTTTTTTTTTTTGTTTGGGTGTGTGAAAGAAATCATCTGCTTCTCATTGAAAATCAAATATTTAGAGCATTACGCTCTAAGGATATAATCTCAGCAATACAATCTGGGGGCTCAAAGAGCCACCGAAATTCACCAACATTACATGAAGCTAACTTTGATAAACCATGTGGGGCTTGATTACTTTCCCTAGGAACGAACATCATCCGCCAGCTCGTTATAGTTCGTAATTCCTGTTAAATATCAGTGATAAGCACTCCAAGTCTGCTCCAGTCTGATCTTACGTCATTGACTGCGTCAATCATAGTCTTCGCATCCTCTTCAAAATCAACCAACATAAATCCATTCATTCGGCAAAATTGGATCGCCAGTAAAGCCGCCCTTGCTTCCGCCATTGGAGGATCGAAATTTCCCCTGATCGTTTTACTTTGAGCTGCAACCACCAGACCATTTTCATCCCTCACCACAACTCCTAGCCCCATCAAGCTAGCAATCCTATTGAGAGATGCATCCCAATTCGCCTTAAGCTGTCCAGCCCCAGGTGTCGCCCAACTCCGAGGTCCAATTTCCCTTCTTTCAAAGAGATTTCCTGTGCCATGCTTTGTTGCTTGAAGAAAATCAGCTAAATTCTTTCGAGCACACAAGACTAAAATCGTGGGATGTGTAAAGGAATTCCCATGAACAACATCATTCCTTCTCAACCAAATTTTCCGTGCAATCCCAACAAAAAGCTGTATCTCTTCAGCATTACACTTTTCAAAAACCTCCGAAACGATTTTTAAGAAGTTCAACCCGGCCAGAGACATCTTTTGTATCTTTTTTTCTCCCATACTTCATACATCCTTTGCTGCCGAGCAATGCCACAAGGTGTGAGCCACTGTTTCGTCATCCACTCCACAGATCGGGCAGAGGGCGTCCCTTACAATTTTTCGCCTATATAAGTTTACACAGGTGGGCAGTATCTCATGACAAGATCGCCATAAAAAGTTCTTATCCACATTTGTCAGCTTCAATTTCCATATATCACTCCATATCATGTTTTTTTCCCGTCTCGTAGAGCTTTCAGCCCCCTCTCGACCTTCTATCTCCATCTGAATGAAATATGCACTTTTGACTGAGAATAAACCATTCTTTGTGCCCCTCCAGACTTGGATATCACCCTGACCAGAGTTATTGATCGAAGTAGTTAGGACCAGCTCTACTTCTTCATCAGAAAATAATTCCTGTAACAGTGGAATATTCCATTCGATTTTATTCACATCATACAAATCACATACCTTAGCCTCCAGGTCCAACCTTGTAGGTGGAGATTGTATCATAAACGTAGAGGGTCGATGAATCCACTTGTCTTGATATATTCTCGTTTTTGTGCCGTTCCCAATCCTCCATATTAGACCCTCTTTTAATAGGTTACTAATTACTTGCACTGTGAATGCTTCGCCATGCAAAAGAGGGGTGATTGCCTAGTTGTGACTCCAAAAAATTTCCACCCTTCAATATTTTGCTTCCATTATTTGTGCGAGAAAGCTATTTGGCTGGTTCTATAAACGCCAACCTTGTTTGGCTAGAAGCACCTTAATGAAACAACCCAAATCTCAGTAACCCATTCCACCATCATTTTTTGATCTTCCCAACCGACTCTAACTCATCCAATGCACTTTGGATTTATTTTTGCATTTGTGCATTAATCTCTTGACATAACGTCTTTGGTAAGAGAAAAACGCTCATACTATATGTGGGGATGGCTTGTATCACTGCTTTAAGGAAAATTTCCTTACCAGCTTGGGACAAAAATTTCACTTTCCAATCTTGAAGGCGCTTCCATACCCGCTATTTGATAGTTTTAAAAGCAGCTACTTTTGACCTCCCCACCAAAGCCAGCAATCCTAGATATGTGTCGTATCTCTGTATGACTAGTATCCCTGTTGCCTCTACAATTTCTTCCTTCTCCGTCTATGGGGTATTTTTGCTAAAGAATATTGCCGTCTTATTATTATTTAGCCTTTGTCTCGAAGCCCCTTCGTATGTAGTCAATAATTGAGTCAACTGATTCCACTGTGTCGTGCTAGTTTTGCAAAAAAGCAAACTGTCGTCGGCAAAAAATAAATGGCTAACTCGGGGTCCATTTTTGGAGGTTGGAACCCCCGAGAGTCGACCATCTAAATTTGCTTGCGTCAACATATTGCTTAAAACCTCCGCACAAATTAAAAACAAATAAGGAGAAATCGGGTCCCCTTGTTGAAGTCCTCTCGAAGGTTGGATACATCCACAAGGCTCTCCATTCACCAAAACTGAATATTGGACGGTCTTGACACACATCATAATCAAATGTATCCATCTAGGAGCAAATCCCATCCTTTTCATAGTTTCTTCCAAAAAACCCCACTCCACCCGATCATAGGCTTTACTCATGTCCAACTTGACCGCCATAAAACCCTTTTTCCCACTCATTCGAGAATTCATGGTATGAAGGGTTTCGTAGGCTGCCAAAATGTTGTTTGTTATGAGTTTACCCGGTATAAAAGCACTTTGTGTCGGGGATATTATGGAATTTAAAATTCTCTTCAATCTATTAGCAAGGACCTTAGAAATTAGTTTATATAGTACATTACACAAACTAATAGGTCGGAATTCGTTGACACACAACGGGTTTTTCACCTTTGGGATTAATGCAATATATGTCAAATTTAAATTAGATGGCATAATTCCAGAATTTAAACTAGATGCCATAATTCCAGAATTCCTTAATTTCCACTCTGACATGGATTGGTGGCCTCAATTTCCACGTTACAGTGATGTGCCTCCATTTATTCGAGCACCTCCAGACTTTTTTTTTTTTTTTCAAATCTGTGTCACCTTAAATGGAAAAATGACCTCTACTGCTCCCAGAATAGGATTTTTTCCAATCTATTTTGAATTAGAGAATATCCAGTTTATAACTAAGATTTATTCTTAAAAATCCTACAGCTAAAAATGAGCCACATGTCCCACTTGTTAAAAATAATAATAAAATATTATTTTATATTAAAAAATAAATCATTAAATCATTAAATCGTTAGGCCCTTAGTGGTGGCCGGACCACCCCCAAAGGCAATAGGGGTGGCTTCGGCCCACCCCAGACCGGCCAGTCTGGGGAGGCTGGGGTGGCCGAAGCCACCTCGAGGCCCAACAGGGGTGGTTTGGCCACCCCCAAGGGCTCAACAATTTTTTTTATTTTTTTATTTGGCCATTAAGGGTGGCTGGACCACCCCCAAAGGCCATGGGGTGGCTTCGGCCACCTTAGATCGGCGGTTTGGGATGGTCGAAGCCACCCCACCCCCCATCTAGGGTGGTCCGGCCACCCCTTTATTTTTTTGATGATTTAATGATTTATTTTTTTAATATAAAATAATATTTAATTTTTATTTTTAACTAGTGGGACAAGTGGCTCATTTTTAGCCGTAGGATTTCTAAGAATAAATTCTAGCCATAAACTGGATATTCTTTAGTCCATTTTAGACTGGAGAGGATCCTATTCCTACTGCTCCCCACCCAAGTCAAGGTAAATTAATTGTCCCCTCCTTAGGGGTGGGTAGATTAATCGGTTACCGATTACCGAATTTAACCGAACCGATATTAACTACAATCGATAGTTATCGGTCGGTAATCGATTAAAAATTTTATACCGATAAGCTTATCGGTCGGTTAATAATTTATTATCGGTTAACCGATATGACCGATAAGGATTTTTTATTTTTTTATAATTTTATACTTTTTGCTCATTTGATTTTTATTTTANAAAAAGGTCAAAACAATTAATTTTTAATAAGCTATTTTATACTTAAGCCTAACAAAAAGTATTTGGGCTCCCAAAATAATTAATTTTTGACCCAATTAGCAACCAATAAAAAGCTAACGAAAACCGGTTTAACCGACCAATTTAACCAATTACCGATATGTCCGATTAACCAATAGCTTATTTTTCAGTAATCAGTCAAGAACCGGATAACCAATAGCTTATCGGTCAGTAATCGATAACCCTATTAACCGGATCGATATGATCGATACTCAGCCCTACCCCTCCTTGTGACCCTGCCCAGAGGCCTATCCACAACAACTATAATTTTTTATTTTTTATTTTTTTAATTTCTTTGTTATACTTTTTCATAAACTTTCACCTCAACTTAACCAAGAAAAAAAGAAAAAGAAAAGAAAGCGTTTGAGTTATTGTTAAATTATATCATCTTTTCCTTGTCAAAAAGATAAAAGTTGTATAAGTTTAACGACGTCACTTATTAAAATTGAAAGGCGTAGCAAAATAAGTAATGATTCACAAAACTAAAATATATTTTTCCGTAAAAAATAATAACAAACTAGCTACTAATACTAAGTAAACTATCTACTAAGCAATTAAGCCTTTTAACATCTTTAAACTGCATACAGACTAAAAATAGTAACAGTTATGGGTTATTGGCTAAAATCACTAATCATAACCACTTAGACAGTTAAGCAGTGGTTATATATATACGCAGTTAGTGGTTAGCGACTTTTTCAAAACTGTTAACCGTAATCACCTAGGCGGTTAGGAGTTTTTCCTAACCACATTCAAAAGTGGTTAGTTAATAATAGCCCACATTTTCTCTCCTAACCAGACCTAAGATAGAGTTAAATGAACACATTAACGTTGCTCCATTCCATTAAGGAATGATATTAAAAGAGAGATCAATCAGTATTTTATCCTTATAAATTTGAAGTGAACATAGCCACATATTACAACTCTTATCTTATCTTAATGACTATAATATGCTTTTAAGTCATATATAAAACATGGAAGTAAAGTCATCTTGGATGAAACTCACCTTTATTTTGGATGAGCTCTACTCTAACTTGTTTCTTCTTGAACATATAACTAGTTCAAAAGAAATTATAACAAGACCTTACTTATAAAAAGAAAAACAAAAAAAAATGTAACACAGGAAACCATAGAATTAAGTTAGTAGCACATGAACATATAACTAAACTGAAATCATAATAGCATCATAGATGTCTCAATAATTAACAAACTATTTATTATCACACAAGGAAGAAATACTAGAAACGGAACTAGCATGAGCCTAACATGAACCACAATGTCTTGATTAGGAGCAGTAATTCCATGTTAACATGTATTGGTGGTTGTGGATGGGATGATCGACCACTCCCTTACCCTTTGAGGGGTTGGTCGGCTACTAGATAGGAAGACAGAGAAAGTAGCAACCAGTGGCGGAGGGAAGGGGGGTTTTAGGGGGGCATATGCCCCCCTTCAACCCCTAAAAAATCTTTGTACTTAGGTATAATTTTTTCCTATGCCTTCTATCAACAACTAGTATGCCCCTCTTATCAACTTTTGAGGGCAAATGTCTATTTACTAAAGGTTGAAGTCTAAAGATGATACAGTTGCAGATAAGGATTAGCAGAAACAAAGGTTGAAAGATGACAAAAAACGCACCGTTTTAAGTACCTCAAAGCGCACAGTTCCACTAAAGCTCAGGAAAAAAAGATAAAAGAAAAAAAAGAGACCCTCTAACACGCACCGTCACCCAAAAACAAAAAACAAAACAACTAAAAGAAGAATGGCAAGTGCTGCACGCAAGTCAAGGATTACTTTAAAAAAAATAAAAATAAAAATAGAACAAGTCACACACACACACACACACACACACACACACACACACATATATATATATATATATATCTTTTAAAACCCATGCTCACTTTAAGTCTTTAAATAGGTATAGTATATATTATATTCAAAAGAATCAAAACTCTTGTTTGCAATTGCAATTAGTTGTACAACAATTTGCAATTTGAGGGTTTTTTTTTTTTCTTTTTAATGCAGTATTTCTTCCTATTCGAAGCCTTTAACAATTCAAATTAATTTTTTAGCTATTTTGTTTTAGAGATCAAGAGGTATGTAATTAAATTTTTATATTGATTGAGTTTTTATTTTTAGATTGATGTTTAAATTAATTGTTTATGAATATATATTTTTTGTTACGTATTTTAATATTATGAAATATATAATTGTAGTTACCTAAGATTATGGAGAACAACAATAATTAAATTTTTTGAACTATTTATTTATTACGTTAGTTATTTTTTATAACATTTTAATTAATTTTTATTCAACTTTAATTTTTTTATATTCATTAAAAAAAAAAATCTTGACCCCCCGGAGCAAAAATCCTGGCTCCGCCACTGGTAGCAACCAGCTCTGGCAACTTCATTTTGAATGCAATGATCAAGTGAAAGACATGGTGTGGAAATCACATTTATGGTTTCAGATTAAGGTGATACTTTTGCTTCGATTATACTTCAAGGTTTGATGAGGAATCGATGGAGACAAGAAGGATCGAGCCACGATTGCGTTGGGCTCTATAGTATGGTAAACATCCAAATTAGGAAAATTTATTTCATAATGATTTGTCGTATTTTGAGTTAACTTTTCAATGTCGCTAGTTTCAATACTTGGGCCGAAAGTTGTGGCTAAAATACGGAGACATGTGCCAAACACAAAATTAAATGAAATAAGATCTTAACTTCAATTAAAGAAATTCATATTTGCTCATTTCCTTATTTGATTAAACTTAACCACAACATATAGGTTTTCTACTTTTATTGATTAAACTTACCCACGTCTTATAGATTTTCTTTGGATATCTTGTCCATACATACATAAGACGAGCTTGTAGACGAGTGTGTTAGTGATCCATAGAGAACACATCGTCAGTACACTCTTCAGACACCATTACAGATAAGCTTATGGGGAAGTCCTTCACAATTATGCCTTGATCAAATTGTTCCCAAAACAAATTACATCCAAAATTATTTTGTTGCTGAATTAGCCCACTTAAAACCTATCAGCCTCATTAATAAATAAACCTAAATAAAATTAAAAGACCAATTATTTGTTTTGAGATAATGGTCTTGAAGGCAACACTACACTCAAATGAAGGAAGGCCTGTTGTGACTTCTATTTTTCTCAAACTCAAAAATAATTTATGCCAATGTCATCAATAATAAATAATAACATGGAATGTCACCAATAATGCCTATTCTTCCTCAGTTGTGCTCGCATTACTACGAAGGGAGTTCAGAAGTCTGTCACTAGCCATTGACCTCAACCTTCTAACACGGCAATCAATCCCTCTGTGCAATAATTATTAGACCAAATAATAAATAATAATATGGAATGTCACCAATAATGCCTATTCTTCCACAGTTAGGCTCGCATTACGAAGGGTCCCCAGTTTAGAAGATTGTCACCAACCATTGACCCTTCAACCTTCTAACACGGCAATCTATTCCTCCTTGCAATAATTATTAGCCCAAATAAGGACCACAAGAAAGAGATCTCAATTTGAAGATAAGTAAAATATTAGATTTCAACAACGTAAGAGAAAGAATACCACACCATGACATATATAACTAATAATAAAAAAGAATAAAAACTTCATAGGGAAAAGATGGTATAATTAATTTAATAACTCAAATGCTTCTTTTTTCTTTTCTGTTTTTTTTTTTCTTTTTTTTCTTGGTTCAGTTGATGAGAAAGTTTATGAAAAAGTATAACAAAGAAGTTAAAAAAAAAAAAACAACAAAAAAAACAATTATGGTTGTTGTGGATAGGCGTCTGGACAGGGTCACAGACTTGACTTGGGTGGGGAGGGGGAGCAGTAGATGTCATTTTTCCATTTAACGTCTGGAGGGGGACATATATTTAAAGCGAGTTTCATCCAAAGATGACTTAGACTTAATGAATGATGACTTCTCAAGTCACCAATCCAAGTCAATACGAAAATATGGCCCCCAACAATTATATCGCAACACGTTTTCTAATAATGCAAGGCAACAAGGGAGGCTTGTTGTGACTTCTATTTTTTACGGACTAAAAAATATCAATAATAAATAATAATTTGGAAATTGGGAAGTTTCTTGAGCTGGTTCAAGAAATTTCAATATAATAAATAAAATAAACTAAGGTAGAATTAACAGAGATTTTTATTGTCGAATTAAAAATCTAGAAGGCACCCTCTAAAAGTCATAACAAATCGAATAAACTACAAGCATAGATTTATTATTATTATTTAAAAACAAAAACCGACCACCACCAATGGGCAGTATTTAGGTTGTCTCTTGTCACTGACCTCAACCATCAAACACGATAATCAATCCCTTCATACCAAAATTATTGGACCACAAAAAAAACCTCTTAGATTACCAAGAACAGAGGATGATATAGATAGCTGATAATAATAATAATAATAATAATAATAATAATAATAATAATAATAACTTCACAAGGTTAATAAAAGATCACTGACCATATCCAATAAATTAATTTCTAATTAGGATATATATATAGACTGACCTGAAGGAGAGGCAATTGAACTTTTGAGAAATTAAAGAAAAAATTAGTATTTATTATGATAGATCTATTTTTTTGTTTTCAATGGGTAACTTAATTGGTTATGAACTACGCCTAATGAAGCGGAGATCACTGGTTCAAACTCTCCTCCTCCTTCCCTTGTATGGACATGTCAAAAAAAAAAAAAATTACTTCATGTATTTATTAGTATTTATTATAATAGATCATCACCCTTCAATTACTTTAATTAAATTCTCACCCTTCAATTTTTTAATGGCATATATTTAACTACAACATTAGACTATACAAGTCGGAATTGAGATTTAAAAGGTTGAATTGGAAAATGTGTGTTGGCAGGTGGGCATTAAATGCACAAGGATTTAGATTCAATGGCTCATATTGAAGGAGATTAATCAAGGGAGACAGATGAATGGTATTTTTTAGGGGTGAAATAACGGTTGCGGTTAGTGGTTAGTGGCTAAAACTGCTAACCGCTAACCGCCTAGACGGTTAGTAGAATCTACTAACTGCATCCGCTAACCGCTAGCGGTTAACTGCCCGGTTAGCGGTTAACCGGATGCTTTTTTACTAACCGCTTTTTATTGGGTTTTTTTTTTGGCCGGTTTTGGACTCACTTTAAACCCTTTTTTTGCTCACTTTAAACATTTTTTCCTCTTTCATGGCCATTTTAGCATTAAAAATTGTATAAAAATATAAAACCCAAACAAAAGTCGAAGGTAGAAAGAATCGAAATCGGGACTCCTAAGTAAAATAGGTGCACAATAACCACTAGGTTACAACAACTTATTGTTATTTATTATATGAAATATATATAATATAAATATATATTATATTTTTAAAAAGGCGGTTAGCGGTTAACGGTTAGCGGTTAGGCGGTTTTTCAAAATCTACTAACCGCTAACCGCCTAGGCGGTTAGCGGTTTTTACTAACTGCTTTTAAAGCGGTTAGCGGTTAGCGGATGCAGTTAGACGGTTTTAAATTTCACCCATAGTATTTTCTTTTCTTTTTTTTTTTTTGACATGTTCATACAAGGGAATGAGAATGGGAGATTCGAACTAGTGACCTCTGCTTCATTAAGTGTGGTTCACAGACGATTTAGCTAGCCCTTGAGAAATAGATATAGCTGAAAGCGAATGGTATTTTCAAATGGGCAATAGATGTAGCTGAAAGCGAATGGTATTTGGCATTTAACGTTGATGGAAGAGAACAAAGGAGAAGGATCCTCTCCTTTGGATTTGGATCCTCTCATATTTTATAAAATATGAGATTATCGTATTCTAAAATTTGAATCATTTATTTCATCTAACAGTTTAAATAAATGGATAAGTTTACGTTACCGTCCTTCACAATTATGCTTTGATCAAATTGTCTCCAAAACAAATTACATTCAAAATTATTTTGTCACTGAATTAGCCAATTTAAAAACCTAACAACCTCATTAATAAATAAACTTAAATAAAATTAAAAGACCTATTATTTGTTTTGAGATTAGGGTCTTGAAGGCAACACTATGCTCAGACGAAGGAAAGCCTGTTGTGGCTTCTGTTTTTCTAAAACTCAAAAATAATTTATGCTAATGTCATCAATAAATAAATAAATAATAATAACCGATAGCTTCAGTCGATAATCGGTAACCCTATTAACCGGGCCGATATGACCAATACCCAGCCCTACCCCTCCTTGTGACCCTACCCAGAGGCCTATCCATAACAACTATTATTTTTTATTTTTTATTTTTTTAATTTCTTTGTTATACTTTTTCATAAACTTTCACCTCAACTGAACCAAGAAAAAAAGAAAAGAAAAGAAAGCGTTTGAGTTATTGTTAAATTATACCATCGTTTCCCTGTCAAAAAGATAAAAGGTGTATAAGTTTAACGACGTCACTTATTAAAATTGAAAGGCGTAATTGCAAAATAAATAATGATTCATAGAACTAAAATATATTTTTCCGTAAAAATAATAACAAACTATCTACTAATACTAAGTAAACTATCTACTAAGCAATTAAGCCTTTTAACATCTTTAAACTGCATACAGACTAAAAACAGTAACAGTTAGGGGTTTTTGGCTAAAATCGCTAACCATAACCACTTAGGCGGTTAAGCAGTGGTTATATATATATGCAGTTAGTGGTTAGCGACTTTTTCACAACTGTTAACCGTAATCACCTAGGCAGTTAAAAGTTTTTCCTAACCACATTCAAAAGCAATTAGTTAATAATAGCCCACATTTTCTCTCCTAACCAGACCTAAGATAGAGTTAAATGAACATATTAACGTTGCTCCATTCCATTAAAGAATGATATTAAAAGAGAGATCAATCAGTATTTTATCCATATAAATTTGAAGTGAAAATAGCCACATATTACAACTCTTATCTTATCTGAAAAACAATAGCCACATATAGTTAATGACTATAATATGCTTTTAAGTCATATATAAGACATGGAAGTAGAGTCATCTTGGATGAAACTCACTTTTATTTTGGATGAGCTCTACTCTAACTTGTTTCTTCTTGAACATATAACTAGTTCAAAAGAAATTATAACAAGACCTTACTTATTAAATAAAAAACAAAAAAACAAAAAAAAAATGTAACATAGGAAACCATAGAATTAAGTTAATAGCACATGAACATATAACTAAACTGAACTCATAATAGCATCATAGATGTCTCAATAATTAACAAACTATTTATTATCACACAAGGAAGAAATACTAGGAACGGAACTAGCATGAGCCTAACATGAACCACAATGTCTTGATTAGGAGCAGTAATTCCATGTTAACATGTATTGGTGGTTGTGGATGGGATGATCTGTAACGACCTAGATTTTTAAAACTCTTATTGAAATAATATTAAATAGATTAAAAGGATAATGATATATGAATTAACGGTATTAAATAATTATTTGGTGTTAAGGATAGATATTGCATTGATTGTTGACCGTTTTTGAGTGTCACTTTAATTATCAAATTTAGTTTCATAAGTATGTTTATGGGCATGATTAAACACAATTTAGTGAATAAATTATTTATGTTAGTATTTGGTGAAATCAAAAATTGATTTGGAGCGTTTTAGTTTTTTTGGCTTAAAAAGCAGTGTCTTAATTTTTATACTGTCTAGTAAAGATTAAAACTACTAAGAAATGGTAGGCTAGCCACTATAGTTGAATTCTTGAAGGCTTCTAGTAAGATTGATTATTAGAAATATCATGGGGAATTTAATGAAGCAAGTGGGCAAGTGGCAAGTGTGAATGCAACTAGTTTAAAGTCTAATTTCGTGGGAAATTTTGTAAGGGCCAGAAACTGCGTCAAACGAACTCGGATGAAGTCGAACCAAAAATATAAAATGCTTGTCTCGGAGTCCTCTATCTACCCTCAAAATTTCATGTCAATCGGAGTA